>OW240913.1:216271380-216421609 GCA_933207985.1 Pelobates cultripes | reverse complement strand
AATCCCCTGAATATAATCCCTCACAACAGAACAAATATGCAAAACAGGTATTGTCTCAAGCACATCTGATGCAAATAATAAAGGTCTTCATTAGTTGCACCAGGTGGGCTTGAACTGGAACACTTAAAATACCTCAACTGTCAGGGGTTTGCATGCTTGACTGCATGTTAGAAATATGGCGAACTCAAAAGAATGGTCCACAAAGTCCACAATGTTTTCCTATGGGAATTCGGATGCCGCTGGAAGTTCTCATACCATTGTTTGGTAGACAGCCACTAGAGGTGGAGTTATCCCTGAAAGGTAATTATTGCAGTTTCTTAAAAACCGCAATAATTACCTTTGCCGAGTTAAGGGACCTGGGACAGAGCATCTAGACCACTTCGATGAGATGAAGTGGTCTGGGTGCATATATAAATATCTCCCTTTAAGAGAAGAGATCATCGCCCTTCACAAACAAGGAAAAAGATAGCTAAGGCACTGAATGTTCCTAGAGAAACCGTTGGAAGCATAGTTCGCAAGTTTAAACATATCAAACAAAAGCAATTGAAATAGCTCAACACAGCAAATTATTCAAGTAGTTTCCCCAAATTCAACTGAAAATGCAACTCATGAGCTATTTTAATTTCTTTTGTTTGATCTTGATAAAGATTTAACGGGTGCCCTGGTTTTAGTTTTCATACGGTGGAACCTTGATACTCTTAGCCATATACATGTTGGTATGCTATATTAGATTATACCTCTACTATAATCTCCTCTAATTTGTGTAACTCATATTTAACCCATTAAGGACAGAGCTTCAAAAGCTTGTCTTTCACTTAATGACAACAGCATTTTTTTCATTTTTTGCTGTTTGCGTTCAACTGCAATTTGCTTTTTACTAATTTGTTGCACCAACACATATTATACATCGTTTTTTAAAGGACAGAAAGGGCTTTAATTTGATGTAACACACATATATATATATAAATGCTTATTTATTATAAAAAAATACAGAAAAATGTAAAAAAAAAATTAAAAATTTGTGGGTTTTTTTTTTTTTACAGTTTTAGCAATAATAATGTGTGCATAATTAGTGCAGGTTAAGAAAAGTAATTAAAAATAAATTCATTTAGTTGTTCTGATTTACAGAATATATAATTTGTCTGGGATTTTAAGGTTTTTTGGGTAGTTACAGGTCACAAAGCACAAGGAGTAAAATAGACTTTTAATGTGGAGCGATTTTAGAATTTGGTATGTTTGTCTTGTAAGCTTAATAGCCATAAAAGAAAACAAAATTGCCACACAAAAGTATATATTTATATAAAGTAGACATCACGGGCTATTTAGCTAAGGTTGTTTTGACACTTTCTACGTAGCCATTTCACCGCCAACCTCTGCTAAATATTGGAGTAAAATTGTGGGGGGTTTTTTTTTTTTGGCACACAAATTTATAACAAAGAAATTCTCGTGTATATTTTGTAAAGTTGGTGTGTGCTATTCCTGTACAAAGTCTTATTTTGTGTTCAGTTACATCTGCTGAGTAAAATGATACCCCCATTGTATGTCTTTGGCACTATTTCGTGAAGTTACAGTGCCATATAGGAGACCTGTCCTTTACAGTATTCACAGTAGAATTTTGAGAGATGGATTTAATGAGCCTTAGCTTCCATTTGGGGTATTATAACAGTTTGACTGTTCAAAAAACCCCCACAAAGGCCTACCATTTGTAAAAGTAGACACTCCAGGGTATCTCATAAGGTGCATATTGTGCCTTAACATACCCCCATTTTTTCACCAATATATGCCAAAGTATGTGGTAAAAAAATAATTTTGTGCATTTTTTACATACGGATTGCATTTTTGCTGGACGTTTTGTATATTTCATATGTGCCACTAAGTTCAAACCTCCCAAATTATGCTCAGCTAAGTCTTCTGAGTAAAAATACACCCTCTATGAATGTCTTTGGCACTATTTCGTGAAGCTACAGTGCCATATAGGAGACCAAGCCATATCCGTTTTTACCAAACTTTGAATTTTGACGCTGGGCCTATGTGCAATTTCCAAGCATATTCGCAGGTTATAAATTCAAACTACCCCACAAAGGCCTACCATTTCTTAAAGTAGACACCCCAGGGTGTTTCAAAAGGTATATTTTGAACCTTAGCGTGGGATCATTTTTCCGCTAGCTTGTACGAGATGTAGTGGTAATCGTTTTTTCCGACTTTTTGACATACAAAGTGAGTTTGCACAGTATATTTTGCAAACCTTATGTATGCTACGACTGTATAATACTTCATATGTTGCTCAGCTATGTCGGCTGAGTACAGCAATACCCCCGTATGTACCTTTGCCTGGTATATGTTGATGTTGAAGGGGCGCATTTGAGATGCAGCCATTCAATTTTTTTCTATATTTGAAGTTTTACGCTGTGTCCATGTTCCAATTTGGAGTAGTTTAGACGGTTGGTTATTGAAACTCCCCCACAAACACATACTATTTATTAAAGAATACACTCTGGGGTAATTCAAAAGGCATATTTTGAACCTTGGCGTGGGATAATTTTTTCTCTAGTTTGTTCCAGGTGTAGTGGTAATGAGCGTTTTTAAAATGTATTTTTTTTACTTTTTTTTTACTTTTTTACTTTTAAAAACTAGTTTTTAAACTTTTGTTTTGCTTATTCATTTTTTAATTTCCTAAACTTTCTTAAAACTTTTTGACAGATTTAAAATTTTTCTAAGCTTTTTTTTTTACCGTTAACCCCTAACTAGCAGTAAGCAGCACTAACAGTAAATTCCCCGTTTTCCCATAATCCCACCCTCCCCAGGTAGCAAAATATATAGTTATAAAATATTTAAATTAATTAAATAAATTGAACCCCTGAGGGTTAAAAAATAAATAAAAGTTAATCCTCAGGGGTTAAAAAAAATTAGATCACAGTATAATACTGTGATCTGTATTTGATCGCTGTAGGCAGTGATCGACTGGCAGGGAAGGGGTTAATTTTTATTTGGACTAGGTAAAGGGGGGTGTCTTTTTATTTTTTACTTAAACGTTATTAAAACTTTTTTTAAGCTTAATTTTTAACTTTTTAAAGTTTATTTTAAAACTTTTTTGTAACGTTAACCCCTAGTTAGCCTAACGCCAAATCCCCCAATTCCCCACTAACTTCCATCCACCTCAGCTAGCTAAATATATAATTTTAAAATATTTTAATTAATTGATTAAATAAATTTAACCCCTGAGGGTTAAAAAAAAAAAAAAAGAATTAACCCTCAGGGGTTAAAAAAAAAAATCAGATCATTGTAAAATGTAATCCCTGCCAATTGATCACTGTAGTCAGTGATCAATTGGCAGGGAAGGGGTTAATTTTGTATTAAAGTGGGTAAAGGGGGGTGGGACTTTAAATTAACTTTATGTTTTTTTCCTACAGGGGGCAGGATGAGCACTGTTCCGGCTCCCTGCACTTCACACAGAACCAGGAAGTGCAGGGAGCCAGTAGGTAAGTATGCAGAGCACATGTGCTCGCTCCGACTTGTGGTCAGAGTGAGCACATGTGCTGGGCAGCCTGACCGGGTGGTCCTGGTCTGCCTCTAATACAGAGGCAGACCGGAGCACCATTAACCCCGCGATATCGGCGATCCGGAGTTAATTTTACCGCGTGACGGACAAGGTCCGTCACTCGTCACTAAGGGTCTCCCCTCACCCATCCTTAAGGGGTTTAAAAAAAAAAAAAAAAGGGTACCTACTATTTACAGTTGCAAAAGAAAGTATGTGAACCCTTTGGAATGATATGGATTTCTGCACAAATTGGTCATAAAATGTGATCTGATCATCATCTAAGTCACAACAATAGACAATCACAGTCTGCTTAAACTAATAACACACAAAAGAATGAAATGTTGCCATGTTTTTATTGAACACACCATGTAAACATTCACAGTGCAGGTGGAAAAAGTATGTGAACCCCTAGACTAATGACATCTGAAAGAGCTAATTGGAGTGAGATGTCAGCCAACTGGAGTCCAATCAATTAGATGAGATTGGAGGTGTTGGTTACAGCTGCCCTGCCCTATAAAAAAACACACATACTTTTTCTTACAACTGTATAATTGATGGCAACTCTTGGATACTATTTAATCTAATTTCTTAGCACTTAGATCTGTGCCTCTATTGTAGCAGAGCATTGTGGATTACAAATGCGATTTGCTAGCCCTTTAATAAGTGATTTCTAAAAATAATTTGTTTTGGAATTACTGCAACCAGTTGCCACAGGTACTATTTCTATAGATTTAACAAGTTACTCATAATCATTCTGGGATTAAAGAAGATTTGCACCTTAATTGTGGCAGATAAATTCTTGATCATATATTTTATCTAGTGGCTAGTCGTGCAATTTTTGTGAATGTATTTAACTAATGCAACTATTTGAAACATTATGCAACCGGTGACCACAGGTGCTATAAAAAAAAAAAAACTTCCTATATATCTGTAATATCTTACATATTACTGTAATTAAGTCCTAAATTACTAATTTAACTCTATAATAAGTGCACTACCTGCCATCTGCATAGGAGGCCCCTTCAAGTGAGAGAGGGTTATAGAGTTGTAGTTCTATTCTGATATACTCAGTAGTTACTTTGTTTCAAATAAATTCAAGTAAGGACTGATTTGTTTCTAAAGATACTTTCTTACAAATTCCTTTTATAAAGCTGACTATATAAACAGATTTATGCCAGTGGATGCTATAAAAGAAACATTGAACGTTTAGTAAGGATTACTGTTCTGTCTATTTGTTTCTCTCTAGTTTAATTATAATTTCTTTTTTTCACAATTTATTTTACTTATTCTTTTTTCACAACTGTCTGTTGTATGTGTTGCGTGGCATTATTTTTGAATAATAAAGGCTTCAAATCTTTTTAATTACTATTTTCTTACCATGAGAAATGATAATATACTAGTGGTCATTTTTTGAGTTTTTAGCTCCTGTTTTGGAGCTTTTTCCTTATTAGTGTAAACATTGAATTATATTTGGGTTATGCCTAATTATCCACACAGTCCATATTTGCAACAGGGTTGGACATTTTTCTGTCCAATTCCTGAAGCAATTCTCCATTTCTAAATTCAAAAATATGCACGTGCACAAAAATATTTATAGCTGCATTTTTGTTCATTTCATTTTTTTAATTTCTTTTTTTATTATAAATAGTTTTAAACTAAATATTTGCATATATAAAACTGAATAAATACATATAAATATTGTGTGTATATAAATTGAAATTGTCTGACGGTGTATAGAGATATGGATATATAAAAACTATACATTCACACACAATTTCTATTTATGTATTCAGTTTTATGTATGCAAATATTTTTGTTAGTAACTTTATGATTTGTTTTAATTATGACGTTGCCAGTGATGATTGGTGTATAATGGTCACCTATAGAAACTTGCATGGTATGAATGCTATATAGGGGGAGAGGGATTTTCTTGGTATGTTTTAATAGGGTGTCCCTCCCTCACACTTTTTATTTTTTATTTTTTGGTTCTTATGTTTAAAACACATGTTAAACTGTCAGTAAATAACTTTTGATTAAAAAAAATTATTTGTAAATATAACAATATCTGTATATGCTCATAGAGTGTCTATTCTGATATAGATTCCACAATGGGTCGATTCTAAATAAAAGTATCCCAAAATTATATTTGATAGTAACTTTATGATTTGTTTTAATTATGGCGATTTTCTAAGTAAGAGTTCATGGAAAATAATAAATAAGTTTTCTCTACAGCGTTTTCCCCCTCTAATAATCCTGTTTGTCACACTGTAGACACTGAATCTTAATTTACATCTTTAGAAGTAGTATTGCTTTTCCTTTGGTTATGTGGAAAAGCTCTGGTAGGGGCTCCAATTTCATTAGATTCCTAGTCTCTGCTAGTGTTAACTAAATTATGCTAATCAATCCTTAACTCACTACATATATAGTTAGATAGGCTGAAATAAAATGTGTCCATAAAGTTCAGCCTTTCTCACATCTGTTTCTGCTGTTGATCCAAAAAAGATTTTAAAAGGTTCCAATTTTACAAGAAAAAAACCCAAAAACCTCTTGACCCCAGAATGACAGTGATAGATCTCCTTGCATTAAATATCACCCCCCCCCCCCATATCCAATATTATATCTATGAGTATTCTGGCTTTGCAAGAATTCTTCCAGCCGTTTATAATTCTGTACAGACTCTGATAAAACCAAAAATTACTCTTTACTTAAGAGTAGTGATGTCGCGAACCGTCCGCGAACTTGCCGCGAACTCCGGTCAGCTGACACATCCCTGCCAATCTCCGGCAGACCCTCCTACTTCCTGGACAGCATCCATGTTGAAGGCAGCTTTAACATGGATGCTGTCCAGGAGGTGGGAGGATCTGGGAGGGAGGGTCTGCCGGAGATTGGCAGGGATGTGTCAGCTGACCGGAGTTCGCCGGACGGTTCGCGACATCACTACTTAAGAGACGCCTTAGTTCAGAAATAGAGCATCAGCATAATGGTAACTCATATATTACAAGCTTTGACAGTCCATAAATGACTGCATAAAGGTTTGAGATGTACATTTAGTATGGGAATTGTAAAGCATAAGTAAACGCTTACTGTTTTATTTGAGGAACTGTGCAAGTGTATTTTATTAATCCGGAGGTTTAGCACTAGAGATTTACTTGAAATAAAATATTTTCTATAACTTTTATTTTGGTCTTTTGATGCCATTTGACAGTTTTCATTATTTTTACAAATTTATAAAATCAGGTTACATCATTTTAATTTGTGTATCAAACCAGACTGGTTTTCTTCATGGTTTGTAAATATCGGTCTGATAATTGATAGAATTGTATTACCCTCTAGATCAGGGATAAGCAATTTTTATCACTCCAGATGTTTTGCACTACACCTCCCATGATGCTTTGCCAGCATTAAGGCTGCACGAGCATTGTGTGAGATGTAGTCCACAACATCTGGAGTGCTGACGGTTGCCAACCCTGCTCTATATAATTGTTCTAGAAAGGTGAACTTATCCCAGTAAAATAAAATTTATTCAGCACGGGCATGAAATCAAGCTCAGAAGAGGCTCAGCAACAAAACTGTATATAAAATCATGATTACTCATAATAAATTATTACTCATTCACAGAGATGCATCCTTAATGGCAATGAGGAGACGAATAGAAGGCTTAACACCTGAACAAATACGAAATCTTTCAAAAGATGACATGCATATGCCTACCACAATGGAAGATTTTGAAATGGCTTTAAAGAAAGTATCAAAATCTGTCTCTGCCTTGGACATAGAAAAATATGAAAAATGGATTGAAGAGTTTGGATCTTGTTAGTATTTTAACCAATAACTACCAAAAATTAAAAAAAACAAATTAACTTATCTGGTTGCTGATTTAATTTACTGTGTTGTAGATATATTCAAGTCAAGCTTATAATCATGTTAAATAACATTTCTGTCTAGTGGATCTTCTCTCTCACACTGCGATAATCTGGATATTTGAGAGAGGCACTTTATAACATTTTGTATTTTGTTGCCTTTGCCATCTTTTCTTGTCATACCCTACTGTTAACTGAACATATTATATTGGAGTCTCAGACTCGCTATACATAATGTTATATGGCGGCCTAATGCATGTAACCTGTAATGTCAGAGGGTGCTCTGGGATATTGGGTGTGACTGATGGAAACAAGGACAGCAGGATTTAAGACAGGTTTTACCTCTGCATTTTATTGAATATTGGCAGTTTTGTGCAAGTGTATCTACTCAATGTTAAAAAATACACTTTAATATATTAACAAGTTGTGTGTAATTTACAACATCAAACATCACATGAGTTACGTGATAGATCAACTTGATGTATTGGTTTTTGTAGTTGTAAGGCACTAGCTGCTGTATTTTTTTAAATAACTATTTTGTAATTACCATGATTCTTAATAAAAGCACAGTCTGTTTTGACTCAGTGTATAAGTATGCTTACAACTATTAATTTCAATTATTTGGCAAATCAAAAACATTTATTAATGACAACCTAAAATGGGATGTAGTGATTGTGCTGTTTCAAGCCCTCTTATATAATTAGTCACTAAAAAGAAATTCAATTGTATGGTGATATTTGAGAACTACAAGAACATATATTACTATTTATTTTTTTTGCATATACTTTATAATCTGTGTGTATAAGTTTGACTTTCTCATAAAAAAAAAAAAAGATAGTGAGTGGAGAGCATTGTGATGGAGTGAGTTTGTAAAAAAAATCAATGGTTGTGTTTCTAAATGTATCTGTCACAGTACAGTTATGTATTCTTACCATTGTCTCTAATCATAAGGTTCTGCTGAGATACAAAGAGGAGCAGGGTATTAAAAGTAAATGTTGTCTCAATGTTGTGTTTAACAATGAGGTATTTGTTGCAACGTAAGTGCAAGTACTAGACATTATTATGTATAAATCGCCAACAAATTCCATAGCACCGTACGATAGGTGGATTGAGAAACATGTATTTTTAACAAGACAAGCTGGATGCACATGAACATAGGATGTTGAGGGCCCTGCTCAAACAAGCTTACATTCTTGAGGAAGTGAGGTGAAGCAGCACAAGAGGTAAGGGTAGGATATATTTCATGTATGGGAAACTTGGGTTACTAGAATAGTTTACATTGACGGGTTAGTTGTAGGAAGCAGAGTGGATTACAAAAGTGCACTAGGGAAAGTCATTAACAGTTTAATTGATATGCTTTCCTAAAGAAGTGAGTTTTTAATGATAATTTGTACGAATGGAGACTTGGTGAGAGTCTAACGGAGCAGGGTAGGGAGTTCCATAGGAACTGCTCAGCTCTAGAGAAGTCCTGAAGGTGGGCATCAGAGATGCGAGTACGAACAGAGAATATAAGCTGATCTTCAGCAGAGCGTAGGGGCCTGAACTTGTTATACTTGTGTGTCAGTGAGCATAGGTAGGAGCAGCATTATGTAAAGATTTTTAAGCAAGCAGCAGAATTTTAAATTGAGTCCTACATTTTACCGGAAGTCAGTGTAAGAACTGACTGAGTGGGGAGGCACCTGAGGTGTGAGCAGACTGAAAGATGAGCCTCACTGCCGTATTCATTATACACCAAGCATGTCAAACTCAAAGGCTAGCACGTGCCAAATAAAGCTTTAAGTTTATGTGGGCTGCAAAAAAAAATAAAAAATGTTCATAGAAACGTAGGTTTATTTTGAAAAGCACAGTATAAAAAAAATAAATAAACGGCATCCCCCTCTTCTAAACCTCAGCACCCTCCTCTACTAAATCCCAGCCCCTGTTTAAAAACAAAAAACAAAAAAACAAAACAAAACAATACTAGACAACAAGCAGACTCCACTCACTTTGCTGTTGCCAGCATGTGACTCTGGAGTCCTCTGGTATACCCCCAAATGACGCCATCTGCAAACTGTGCCAAAGCAGATCTTCTCGCTACTCCATGAAACCCTGTGAAGGTGGATCACGTTGACTGCACGTCTGAATGTGATGTGGCGGTGTGCCTCCGTGCACATCCAGGTCCTCTACTGTCCAGCTGTGGCCATCGCAACACTGACCAACACACACACACAGTTTTGCACACTCACAAATCATTTTATTTATTGCTCCCTACCTTCGGGAGCTGGTGTGGGGCATCTCCCTCACGTGCGCAGTTTAGTGATGCCGGGCCAGAGTGACGTGATATTTCGGCACCCGGCATCACTACACAGGGCTCGTGTGAAGAAGCAGTGAGGAGCAGGAAGACTAAGCCCCCTCCCCAGCGACCTCTCCTCCCCGGCCAGGTAAATTTTTAGCAGAGTAGGTACCTGCACTGTGGGGAGAGCAGGTGCCTACTCTGCCTTAACAAGCGATTGCAAGTTGTGTACATTAACAAGTAGTTGTATTTAATGTACACAACTCTAGAGAAGTCTTGAAGGTGGGCATCAGAGATGCGAGTACGAACAGAGAATATAAGCAGATCTTCAACAGAGCGTAGGGGCCTGAACTTGTTATACTTGTGTATCAGTGAGCATAGGTAGGAGCACACACAACACCCCTACCCCCCACACACAGTACCACCACCCCCCACACAGCACCCCTAGCACCCACACAGCACCCCTACCCCCCCACACCCAGCATCCCTCCTCTCCCCCACACCCCCACAAAATTGCATAGGAAAATCTGTAATTTATTAGATGAAAACAAAAGTAAATAATGAATAATTGTAACAATAGGAGGCACATAGATATAGAATTCAAAAATACAGTAAGTAGATTAAATAGACATTGTTGTGGAAGAGCAAAATAAAAATAATTTCAATATAAATCAATAAATAAAAGCATAATTTATATGAAAAATTGAATAAGAGGTGACATATATAAGAATGGGCTAACAAAAAGAAAATGATATATAAGCCGGAGGATTTTTACATTGCATGAGTATATGGAACTTTCTTTGCGGTTTCCTGAGGCTGGTGAGCGGACCAACTACTTCCACAACAAGTTTTGCTGTTTTTAAATTGCTATTAAAGTATACTTACCTGAGATCCGGACTGCAAGCTTCTTTTCCACGGATCCCACACACTCTAGGGCAGTGATGGCGAACCTATGGCACGCGTGCCACAAGTGGCACACCGGGCCCTCTCTGTGGGCACGCGGCCATAGGTTTGCCATCAATGCAGAGGAGGCACCTGCCTGCCCAAAACAGCAGGCGCCTACTCTGCTTCCGTGTTGGGAGGCAGGGGGAGTGATCTGTGAAGCAGCTCTCCTGTCCTCCCGCGAGCAATCAATGTGGAGCATTGCCTGCGTTACCATGGCAACGCCCTACACAGCATCGTGCGGGAGGACAGGAGAGCTGCTTCACAGATCACTCCCCCTGCCTTCCAACCTAGAAGCAGTACTTACGACCACCGGACCACCAGGGATGGCTATGTCCCCCCTCCTTCATTAAAGGTAAGAAGGGCGGGGGTAATACTGATTAAGCATACTTTTTTTTTTTTTTTGAAACACCTTTACCCCCGCACACTCCCTCCCCACATACACAGCACCCCTACCCCCCCACACACACAGCACCCCTAACCCCCTACACACAGCACCCCTACCCACCCACACCCAGCATCCCTCACCTCCACACATCACCTCCATCACTATATGTGGTGGAGCGTTGCCATGGTAATCCATGGCAACTTTCTAACGGACGCACATCTCGCGGGAGTTAGAACGAGGGAAATGCTGTAAAGTACAGCTGCAGTCCGCTGGGCCCCCTATGCAAGTATATGGAGCTGGGGGGGCCCGCGGCTACACCTATATATAGCGATCATCGCTATATATAGGTGCAGAGAGTAATTGTGGGCAGTCCGGGCCCCCTAGGACCACCTGGCCCGTGACAACCGTTATGGTTGTCACCCCCTGATGGCGACCCTGACTGTCAGTTATTTTATGTTCAAATCTTTTTACCAGGATTTGTTTTTTTTTGGTTGCTGCATTGTTTTAGATCAAAGAAAACTTTGATTTGTCTATCTACTCCTTTCTAAATTGATTGTGCGCATGTCTTCTGGAAGTAAATCACACCGGACACATTGCAGGTTTATGAAGAACTCCAGAGTGGCCTTTATTCCAGGGGGTGCAATTCCCTTTTAAAGCAGAAATACGTCATGTACAGAGACAAGACAATGCAAGGTTCAAAGTGATTTCTGAGCGCTTAATGAGCTGTGTAACAGGTTATATACAGCAGGAAACAGGGGTGGTCGTTACAAGCATTATCCAATCATAATAAAATCAACTATCTTATCTTACATAGTTACATAGCTGAAAAGAGACTTGCGTCCATCAAGTTCAGCCTTCCTCACAAATGTTGTTGCTGTTGATCCAAAAGAAGGCAAAAACCTGGTCTGAAGCGCTTCCAATTTTGCCACAAACTAGGAAAAAATTCCTTCTTGACCCCAAAATAGCAGTCAGATATCTCCTTGGATCAAGCAGCTATTACTCCATTAATTAGAAATTATATCCCTGTATGTTGTGTTTTTGTAAGTATTTATCCAATTTCAGTTTAAACATCTGTATGGACTCTGACAAAACCACCTCTTCAGGCAGAGAATTCCATATCCTTATTGTTCTTACTGTAAAAAAACCTTTTCTTTGCCTTAGATGAAATCTCCTTTCTTCCAGCCTAAATGTGTGACCTCGTGTCCTATGTATAGCCCTGTTTATGAATAGATTTCCAGATAAAGGTTTGTACTGGCCCCGAATATATTTGTATAAAGTTATCATATCCCCTCTCAGGCGCCGTTTTTCCAAACTAAACAGATTTACATTTTTTTAACCTTTCTTCATAACTAAAATGCTCCATTCCTTTTATCAATTTTGTAGCTCGTCTCTGGACCCTCTCCAGTGCCATGATATCCTTCTTTAGAACAGGCGCCCAAAATTGCACAGCATATTCAAGGTGTGGTCTTACCAGCAATTTATAAAGAGGCAAAATTATATTTTCATCCCTAGAATTTATGCCCCTATTTATACATGACAAAATCTTACTGGCCTTAGCAACTGCAGATTGACATTGCATATTGCTGCCTAATTTGTTGTCTATAACAATTCCCAAATCCTTCTCGTGTGTGGTTATCCCTAATTCACTACCATTTAGTGTGTAAGTTGCTTGTGCATTCTTAACCCCAATGTGCATAACTTTGCATGTTAAATTGCATCTGCCATTTTAGTGCCCAGTCCCCCAATCTATCCAAATCTCTCTGCAGCAAACCAATATCCTGCTCACATTTTATTACTTTACAAAGTTTTGTGTCATCTGCAAACACTGATACATGACTTTCAATGCCTATTTCAAGATAATTTATAAATATGTTAAATAGAAGTGGTCCCAAAACAGAACCCTGAGGGACACCACTTACCACTTTTGTCCAGCCTGAAAATGTACCATTAATTACAACTCGTTGTACTCTATCCTTAAGCCAATGTTCTACCCAAGAACAAGAATATTCATGTAGACCAATTTCTTTTAGTTTGAAGACTAACCTATTGTGAGGAACCGTATCAAATGCCTTGGCAAAATCCAAGTAGATCACATCCACTGCATACTTCTACTTACTTCTTCGTAGAATGCAATTAGGTTAGTTTGACATGACCTATGTTTCATAAAACCATGCTGATTATTGCTAATAACAAAGTTCTTCCCAATGAATTCCTGAATATTATCCCTTAATAGCCCTTCAAATATTTTCCCAGTTACAGAAGTTAAGCTCACAGGTCTATAATTTCCAGGCAAGGATTTTGAACCCTTTTTAAATATAGGAACAACATCTGCCTTCCTCCAATCCTCCGGTACAATACCTGAAACAAAAGAATCTTGAAAAATTAAACATCTTAACATGAAACATCTTAACATCTCAACCTATAGCAAGCTTGCAGTTGTATCTTCATGTTCGGGCCTTGCTCAAAGCTAAATTTCACTATAACTACGCACTTCAAATGAATATGCATGCGCACTAAGAATTAAAGATATTTACTACCAAGTTCTCAATTACACATTACTATGCAATTATGATCAAAGGGAGAAAAACAGGAAATAAGGCCAACAGCAGAAACATACAGGTTATAACATTAACACTTGCTACACAATGTTCTATAGTTCTTGTCTAGGGGTATATTCACTAAGCATTGTATATAGCTAAAGTACATTATTTCAAATAGCTGACATACTCCAAGTTAGCCAATTTTAAACAGACTGAACATCATGTCATCTGTAGCTTGAGCCTTGGGTCAGTATATGTCAGTATTGTTCCCAACAGTTTCCCTCCTTCGTTCACAACGTAAACGCCTATAATCAAAGTGGGAATAATACCTATCCCCCGTCCTTGGACCAGGGTCTAGGATTACCAGTCCACACGGTGATCTGGGGCCAGGTCAAAAACCCAGTGGCAAAAACTCATATGTGAGGAAAAAGCACATCTGGGGACCACTACCGTCTAGACATGTCATCCCCTCACGTTGACCTGTGAGTACATAGCTTGGGTACTGGGAGGAGATGCGAAACACTTCTTAATAATTGAAAAGGCCCATTTGCATAATATAATCATTAGGTATATTATCAGCAAACTCCAAATTACTACAATAATTGTAACCAGGACCTTGCATCCTACATCTCAAAACCTACCTTGCATCCTATATCTCAAAGTTTAACCCTTTAGCGCGTTCTTTGGTTGGCCTCTTCCTATAATTTGGCTCTTTGTGAAATTCTTATATTATTTATTTATCCTCTTCTGGGTCTGCAAAATACTTTCAATTTATCAATACAAATATAATACAGTAGTTTAGTAGATTAGAATTGCATCACTTATAAATGTCAGAAATTGTCTGATCACTATTAAAAATACTATTTCATCATTACCCCATGATCAATGAGGCATACTAGATGAATCTTACTCTGGAAATCATACATCTTTACTATTCATCCATAATTTATTTATTTTATTTTTTTTTCAATCAACTAAAACATCCAAAACTCCATTCATATACCTATGTATAAGAAGCCTTTTGAAAAAAATAATGAAAATTTCTGCAAAGCAGACAACCAGCATTGAAGATAGATCATAAAACTTTGCAAATGAACAGGAAAGTTGAATAAAACAGGAAGTCAACTATTGCAACCGCAACAATTAGCTACATTGTAGATCACACCACAAAACAGAGCCTCACAGAACTGTTAGAACTACTCCAACTCCCACTGCTCTTGGACAACAGCAATAACTCTAGTATTCAACAGCCAATAAAACAGTTATTTAATAGGTTACTAGGCTGGGATTTCTATCTGTGTCAATAGACTGATTCAAATATATTTAAAAAAAAACAACACAGTAACATACAAATTAATCTACTCGTCAGTTAAGCTACACACACTTCATAACTGGTATCCAAAACACACATTAACACAGGCAACATTTACACAGAATAAACTTTTAACAGCTGCATTCAGAACATATATTGTAAGGTATACCAATCTTAGTTTGTATCAGATTTATTTTAGGGTTTCTTATATATAAATCTATTTCCTTAATTAATTTATTACTTAATCTATCATAGTACGGTTTATAAAGAAGGGATCCCTTTATATAGCGCGCTCTCGTCTTGAAACTTGCATTAACTAATTGTAACATATGTACCCTGTTAATAAAATTTCTCTCTTAGATGATGCTACATCATCCTAAATCTTATAGAAATTGAGCAAACATTTGGACCAGATTACACAGTAATACATTCCCCATACAATAATTTCATAGATTTTCACAAGTTAAAAGAACACATAATGTGAGACATATTAGTCATAATAGGGAGTATTTCCATAAAGATTAAACTACAGAGAATCTTAAAACATATGTAACAAGTAATGCACTGGATCATTTAAAGTACCTGTAGTGTAACCGCAGGTGGTTCCCTTACTTACCACTATAATGTCTTAAAGCATAGAACTTAGTAGGGCTAACCATACAGATATCTTAGCCATAATTTTATATAGTTAGTAAGAGATCCTCTATTTAACATATATAAATAATTGAGAATACAATATTAAATAAGGATTGTCTTGGAAGCAATAGTTTTGTTTTTTTGGATATTTATTATATAAAAATATAAATATAAAATCCATTATAGCAGAGTTTATAAGATTAAATTACATGCTTGCAAATATCATGAATAGGTTAACATACCCTTCTGAACATGTCATCATGTCAGCCTCTCTGTCATTTTAAGATGGAGCAGCGTCTGTCTCCAAATCTCTCCTCTGTGTCTTAACATTTAAAAGTACACCTATTTATACCTTAGGTGTCTCCATTTTCGGGTTACCGTAGTTCATATGTGAAAAAGTAACACTTCTTTTACTTTATTTATTTTAGGACCTCCCTTAATTTGGCAAACATACAAGGCCATAACAGAAGGGTGCATACATCATGGAAATTTTCCTGACTTAGTTCAAGATGGCATCTTAAAGTCTGAATAGGTTATCTGTTGTTTATACTAAGTCGTAAGTGTACAGTCGTGGGAGATTCCCGGATTTGGGGAAGTTCCATTAACTTGGGGTTACCACAGTATATTGTGTACTGCAAGAGTCGTAGTATAGCCTTGAAGCTTGTTTATGCATTATTGTTATTGTAATTCGTCTGGGACAAAATGGCGCAAACATATTATGCACTGAGGTTATTGCTTAAAGAAACAGTTATGAAAAACAATATGTTCCATTTCTAACACCTTGTCAGTTTGCAATATCTCTTAAAGACAAAGTACACAGTTTAAGAAATACAACATTTCATTCTAAAACTTGTAATATTTGCATTTTCCCATAACACCCTCTCCATTAAACTGTGGGCATTGTAGCGCATTTCTTCCTTAAATTAGTAAACCAAAGTTCTCCAACAGTCTTTAGTTTTTTTTGTGCTCCCAGCATCTTTGATCATTGTTGTAACAGTAAAACATCCGTAGTCTGATCTTTGCCTGTAAAGGTGGTTGATTAAAATGAGCAAAACTTTTGTCTGGGAAAGAATTGAAAAGAACACCAGGTTCTAGAGTAAGATATTTTTGGATGTATCCGGATACGAATTGTAATCCAAAGTTAAAAATAGTAATTGTATTTGTAATCCAAAGTCTTTAAAGGCCTGTAGAAGTTTACATTTCTTAAATACATTGCTGGAGGTTGTGTTTATAGAATACCCGGGTATTTGTTGTAGAGTATAGGTTGTAGAGTCCAGCTTTCCAAATATTTGGCTAGAATTGGTTGCAGATATTGAATCAGCATCACCTGTTATCACTGTGGTGATGGTGTTGGTATTTGTCTTTGTCTTTGCTTGTTTGCTTTGTTTTTTCCATGAAACATTTTTACACCGTTTATGATGTGTATAGATTGGATACTCTCCGATATTCTTTTACGGAATAAATTAATTGACAGCATTTCCAAGACATTGTCGTAAATGTTATGTTGATACAGCATTCTAAGTGGATTCTCAAGAATGCCTCTTTTTGCGGTATTGGAATCTTTGAAACATCTCAGTGATAGACATCTCAATGACATCAGGTGCTGTTGTGCTAAAAATGTTAACAGGTAAAATCTGTGGAAAAATCTTTACATTTGTTATACTTTGTATAATAATGATAGATGAAATAGTGACATAGTTAATCTTTCTAGTGTTTTGTATTAAAGATAAACACCCTTGTATATGATTTAGAGATATAAGGATAATTTGAAGCAGCAAAGTATTTACCGCCTTTGTTCACAATGGTATGTAAAATTACATTCTCTTTAAATGTTAAAAATACTCTTTTATTCAAAATCTCTCAAACTATTTAGAATAGTTGCTAATTGGAAATATGACGTTAATTATCTTTCTTTGACCTGTTAGGGAGAAGACAACTTATTCCCTAGTTATTATTAGTAAATATAATAACTACAGTTCTTAGTGGCTTAAAATACCAGAAACCCCCAAATATTGTCTTAGAAAACATTTTTTTTACCAAGATCTGACAGCCATTGTGGAAAGTTACGTTCGTGAGATTGGATGCTTAACAATGTGAATCTTAATTGTTTAAGTAAATTTACCAGCAGCTGTTGGGTGTAGCTTAAGATTATTTGGAAGTCCAGAATATAGCAAGAATGCTTTGTCGTTTGATTCTATGGAGCCATTTAACGTTTTGATTGGTATAGTTATACCAAAAGAGCAAGGAGTACGACGGTAGATCACATCTGCAACAGAACCATTACAGATTCCTTATTGTATCAATGTCTCTGTGTTTATGTTTACAGGAGTTCCTTGCTTTGCAGGTATGTACATAATATGTAGAGTTTAAGAAAAGCTGCAAATCGTGCTTTAGTGCAAGTGTCCCATGATGTCAGGTTTCTGAAAGATTTTGCTGGCCTTTTATATTCCATTCTCTTGGCAGGGCATCTGCTCTTAGTAAGCCGGTCTTGTTATTATTTATTAATTGCATCAAGGTTTCTTTCGTTAATTTATGTGTTTCTTCCGAATTCAAATTCATATGCCACCAAATGTCATTGTAAAGTTCATTCTTACAGAATATTGTTCCAGGATGGTTTTTCACTCCAGTAGGAAATCTATTTTCCTCTTCTTCTGCTCCTTCATTTAACCACTTTTTCTGAGTTGTAGGCAACAATCTGTGTCTTGTACTGTGAGGTGCTTTGATAGTCAATCAGGTTTTCTCAGTACCATGTTCCATCTTAAGAAATAGCTGGGTGTTGACAGTTATCAGCCTTTATTTCTTTTTCCGGTCATCTTCTGTCTGGAAACATAATAGCAATGTCCAGAATTAGCATAGCATTTCTTTTCAGCATAAGAAGGCTGTTTGCGGTAGTCATTCAATGATAAAATATATGGCAAAGTCTTTTCTTAATCACCTTCATAGGTGCATCCAAAGTCTTTCACAAGCATCTGTCCTGTCTTTTCCTGTTTTCAGCATGCTTTGCCATCATCGTTGAGCAGGGCCGGACTGGGAAAAAAATTAGGCCCGGGCATTTTTCAATCAGAGCAGCCCCCTAACAAGCGGGCGGGGCCAGAGAGGGTGTGTTCTGTCATCACTAATTACAAGCACGCCCCCTCTCAAAGTGAGCATGTTGGTTCAATGCGTAGAGCCCCGCTGAAGAACTCTGGCATTAGAAAAAGGCCCTGTATTTGTTCTGCGCAGCGCAAGCAAATTTAATAACATGCTTGTGCTGTGTTTCCTTTTAATTTGTCTCTGGTGTCTCCACAAGTGGGATACCAGTGGACAAAAGGGCCAGGAAAGGTGTGTGTAGAGTGAGCTGATTGTGGTGTGGTATTGTGTAAATAGGTCAATTTCTTTTGTGTCTGTGGTGTAATATGTGTGGCTAGGGGCTGTAGAGTGTGTGTGTGTAGGGGGCATAGTACTATAGGGGATGTAGCGAGTGTGTGTATACGGGCTGTAGTGTGTGTATAGGTGACGTAGTGTGTGTAGGGGTTGTAGAGAGGGTGTGTTTAGAGAATGTTGTATGTGTTTGCTGACAAGGAATGCAGTGTGTGTGTGTGTGTGTGTGTAGGAGATCTAGTGTGTAAAGGACCCAGAGTGTGTATAGGAGATTGTGTGTGTGTGTGTGTATAGAGGATTAAGAGTGCATATAGGGTAAGGGATCTAGCGTGTATCTGGAGCGTAATGTGTGTACTGGTGCAGTGTGAGGGGTGCTGTAGTGTGTGTGTATATATATATATATATATATATATATTTGGACGTATTGTATCTGTGAGGGGCGCTGTGTGTGAGGGTGTTTTTATCTGCCGTCACATTCTAGGTTTCTAATTTTCTTTGTTAACTCACTGAGGGTTATTTTATTTATTATATATATATATGTGTGGGAGTGTGCTGTGTGACTGAGGGTGCTCTGTGTGTGTCTGAGGTTTCGCTGTGTGTGTCTGAGGGTGCGCTGTGTGTATCTGATGGTGCGCTGTGTGTGCCTGAGGGTATGCTGTGTGTGTCTGGGTGCACTGCGTGTGTCTGGGGGTGCTGTGTGTGTCTGAGGGTGCTGTGCGTATCTGGGGGCGCTGTGTGTGTCTGGGGGTGCTGTGTGTGTCTAGTGGTTCTGTGTGTGTCTGAGGATGCTGTGTGTGTCTGGGTGCTGTGTGTGTCTAGGGGTGCTGTGTGTGTCTGAGGGTGCTGTGTTTGTCTGGGGGTGCTGTGTGTGTCTGGGGGTGCTGTGTGTGGGGGTGCTGTGTGTGTCTGGGTGCTGTGTGTGTCTGTGAATTTATTTTTTATTTAAATTAAAATATATATTTTTTTATCAATAATTTAAAAAAAAAGTTCTATCCCCTCCTCACCTTTAGCCTGGGAGGGGGGGGGGAGGGGGAAGCCGTTCTGCCTGGGGTGCCATGAGGGGAGCCGTGCTGCCATCTTTCCCTGGTGGTCCAGTGGTGAGAGTGAACTCTAGCCTGTAGGCTAGAGTTCACTCTCGCGAGATCTGAGCGTTGCCCGCGAGAGGACCCGGCGGAGCTGCTGGTTAGAACTCTGCCGGTCCTCTCCTGCCTCCCTCCCTCCCCCGCCTGCGGCCCCATCTCCATGCCTGTGGGCTGGTGAGGGAGATATTTGATCTCCACACCGGCCCATGGAGGCACACAGCAGGGCCGGCGCTCGAGTAGGATCACAGGATCTCCCCTGCCGGCCTCGGCCCATGGCCGTCGCGGCCAACCGGGCATTTGCCCGGTATGCCCGATGGCCAGTCCGGGCCTGTCGTTGAGTCCATTATTAGGATTTGAATTAGTTCAATCACATCTTTCTCATGTATAATCGGTTTTTGGAATGATCTTCAATAGGTTCCTTGTGAAATACCAGTGTATGCAATCATTTCACTGTGAGCTGTGTCTCTCCTTATGAGATAGTTCTTGAAGGTAGTCTGAAACCAGAAAGTGTCTGCCGGTCACCACGTGGTCTGCGTAATAACTTAGCCACGTTAGACATGCGTGATAATGAAACAGCATGGTTGCTAAGAAACCAGTGTAAATAAATAGTATAAGACCGGTTTCACATAGTTCCGTGACGTGAAGAGTCTACGTGACTGTCTAATAAAACATTGGTGAAATGTGCATATGCTATATATTATGAGAATCTACTACTGCAATATGGGTCTAGACTTTTTTTACATAACCTATTAATGGACACTATGTCAGTGGTGGATCCGGGGGAGGGGCAACGGTCTAACTCTCCCTTGCCAGCACATGCAGAAAACTGACAGTCTAACTCTCCTGAGAAAACCGACAGTCTAACTCTCCCCTGCCAGCACATGCAGGTGATAGCCCTGCAATGTGCCTGTGGACCGAGGAGGGAGATCAGAGATCTCCCTCCCCAGTCCGCAGGCACTGTACTGACAGCCGGCAGGGGAGGGAGAGGGAGGAGAGAGGACCCAGGAGCTCAGGCTGCAGCTCCTCCGGGTCCTCCTCTCGCGAGATTTGGAGAACCATGGCAACGCTCCAAATCTCGCGAGAGTGAACTCTAGCCCTGGAGCGCGGGCTAGAGTTCACTCTCCCCACTGGGACCACCAGGGAATCCCCACTGGACCACCAGGTATCGGAATATGTCCCCCCGTCCTCCTCAATAAAGGTAAGAAGGGAGGGGGGACATAGAATATTTATTTATTTTAATTAAATAAAAAAATATATATTATAAAAAAAGGCCCCCTACCCTGATCACACACACATACACTGCCCCCCATACATGCACACACATACATTGCCCCCCATACACACATACTGCCCCCATCGCCCCCATACACCACACACACTGCCCCCCATACACACACACTGCATACACACAAACTGCCCCCCACACACACATACTGCCCCCCACACACACACTGGCCCCCATACACACATACTGCCACACACATACACACTCTAAACACATACACTACCCCCATACACTGCCGCCCCATACACACACATTGCCCACACTCACACATACACTGCAATACTCACACACACACTGCAACTGTTACACACACATACTGTCCCACACATACACTGCATCCCTGACATACACTGTCGCCCTCCCTCACACACACATTGCACCACTCACACACACCACTGCTCCTATGCCCTACTACAGCCCCATTTCCCAGCAGATCTCAGGTAAGTTGTCAAACTGTTCTTAAACGGTTTGACTACTTACTGTGGGAGGGGGTCCCGGCACTATTGACACCATAACCACTACACTGAGCTCTAGTGGTTATTGTGTCTGGATTATTTCTTTAAATAATCTACAAGTGCCCCTCCCAAGATCAGGCTCTGGATCCGCCACTGCACTACTTTCTCATATGTCTTACATACACTTACTATATTTTCTTTTGAATGCTCCTTATATGTGTTCTAATATGATTCTCATAATATATAGCATATGCACATTTCACCAATGTTTTATTAGACAGTCACGTAGACTCTTCACGTCACGGAACTATATGAAACCGGTATACAATTTATTTACACTGGTTTCTTAGCAACCATGCTGTTTCATTATCACGCATGTCTAACGTGGCTACGTTATTACGCAGACCACGTGGTGACCGGCAGACACTTTCGGGTTTCGAGCAGGGGGAGGAGGTTCACAATCACTAATGGTGAGTACACTTTACTTTTCTTATATAAAGTATATGTTGATCTTGAGGAAGACCCGAACGGGGCGAAACGTCGATCAATTTACTGCATATTGATTAATGGAATAAATAACTTTGTAATTCTTGAAGACCAGAGAGTGCATCCTTTTTATGTATATACTATATATCACTTCAGCGTGGGATAGCACCAGGGCACTGGACTTTGTATTGCTCTAGCAGCAAGGGTGAGTGCCATTATACTTGTACTATATATATATATGTAGAAAGGCCATTAGGCCTGAATTTGTGGGAGGGGTAAGTCCCCTACTTAAACTCCCAGCCCCTACCCACCGCTGCCGCCATACCTACTTGCTCCCCTATACTCCCCCCTCCAGCACCTGGCACAGCCATCACACCATTCGAGTCACCAGCACACTCAGTCCCAGACTCTATCAGGAAAGATATCCTAGACGGGAAGGATGTGTGTCTGGTGTCTTTACTCATAGCCTCTCAGGATATACTCGAGAACAAGGCATACAACTATGGTGACATTTCAGTCGTGCTCAAAACGAGGGATCCCAGGCTCAATAAAAAATTGTCTATCCCCCAGTTCGTGATAGCTTTCGGGATATACCGCGACGTCATTTGCACGGTGTATCCCCATAGGAGAGAAGAGCTAGATCTCTATCTCCACAAGGTAGTGGATCTAGGCATCAAGTACGGGGGCTCTTCCTTCTATGACTACCACAAGTCAGTTTCAGCGAAGGCGGCGACCCATCTCAAGCAGTTCAACATTAGAATGAACTTGGGGTCAGATGGACACAGAACTTTTCTTTCGCCACTTCGCTGGACTCAGGCCCCCGGCTTGTGCCATCTGTAATTCTACATCCCACATGGCGGACTTATGTCCCGTCGAATCAGATCCCACCACCTCCACTCCCACCCCTCACCCCACGTTCACACCTCAATTCTCTTTCACCCCTCACAACAAGCCAGCGGGTGGTCTTCGGGATAAGCTGGGAAGGCCCATCTCCTTTTTAGGTAAAGCGCAGGTGTGCAATAATTTCAACGCAGGCTCCTGCAGTTTCAGCGCCTGTAGATTATTGCACATCTGCTCCATATGTTTCAGGGCACATACCAAGACCATGTGTCCAGCCAGGTTGTCACCAAACAAATGACTAACCGACATAAATATCGACAACCTGGTTTTTTATCTAAGGTCTCACCCCAGCAGGCACTTGGTGGATTTTCTCACCACAGGTTTCTCACAAGGGTTTCACACAGGCATAGTAGCCATTCCCCCAGGTACACTAGAATGTCCTAATCTCCAGTCTGCACGTTTAGACCCAGTCGCTGTAGACACTCTCATTTCCGCAGAAACCACTAACGGTTTTCATGATCGGTCCCTTCACCTCTTCACCGTTTTCCTCCTGGCGCACTAACCCTATTGGTATTGCTATTCACAAATATTCTAATAAAAAACGTCTTATTATCGATTTATCGGCACCGCACTCCTCTTTTGTTCCAGCAGATGAATTCTCACTTCAGTATGTTACCATCGACGACGCCATACAGTCCATCATTACATCTGGTAATCGACCCTTGCTCAGCAAAACAGACATCACTAACGCCTTTAAATTACTGCCCATACACCCCTCACTCTGGCACTTACACGGTGTTAAATGGCGAGGGTATTATTACTTCTCAACACGACTCACTTTTGGTTCTCGAAGCAGCCCCAAACTTTTCGACATTTTCGCAGAGTCACTATGCTGGCTGCTTCTGAACGTCATCAGGTGTCACTCCGTTATTCACTATCTAGACGACTTTCTACTGATAGAGCCAGGGTCATCAACACCCACAGCAATCAAAAGTACTACCGCACTATTTTCCACACTTGGAGTTCCTTTGTCCCCAGCCAAAACTATAGGACCCACAACAAAGTTGACCTTTTTAGGCATAGAGCTCGACTCTGTCAAACTCAGAGCTAGCCTTCCCCACGACAAACTTTCACGATTGAGAGGGGAGATAGACACGTTCCTGCGGAATGACGTTTGCACCAGGAGAGAACTTCAGTCCCTTCTCGGATCTCTGAACTTCGCCATGCGCATCATTCCGCAGGGAAGGTCTTTCATATCCAGACTTCTTTGCCTGCTCCACGGAGTCCCGGATTCCGGCACAGTTTCTTTGGACCCCCACGCCAAGGCTGACTTAGCTATGTGGGGGAAGTTTTTGAAAGACTGGAATGGTATCTCCATGTTTATCCCCCCTCTCTCCACCTCTTCACCCATCATCCACACAGACGCAGCAGCCAACACCGGTTTTGCAGCCATTTTCGGGAACCACTGGTTTAGGGGCCACTGGCCCACTGAGACGGATGCCTTGCCAGGATTCAGGGAGACCTCAGCCCTATTTGAAATTTACCCCATTGTGGCGGCCGCACACACCTGGGGTCATCTCTGGTCCGGCAAGACAGTAAAATGCTACTCAGATAACTCGGCAGCTTGCGATATCATTAACAAAGGGCGCTCATCATCCCTGACCATCATGCGGCTGATTCGCAAGTTGACCTGGCTGGCAGCATCCAATCAGTTTCACTTAGTATGTTCTCACATCCTGGGTATTCACAACACCGCCGCTGACGCTCTTTCTCGTTCTCGATTCCAGGCATTTTCTCAGGCACTCCCAACGGCTCACCAACAGCCATCCAGGACACCACGGTTTCACGAACTAATCTTGGATTAAACACCAAAAAGAACAGAGAAAACTTTGGATCTAGGTGGATATTTATATCACCCAGATCTTCAGTTTCTCATGAGTGTAGCGCTAAATATATAGTGAAATTTTCAGTGAAAGGACAGTGCTAACACACGCACTTACCCTATATATTATGCTTTAGTTTCCTTAGTGATATATAAAAAAAGAGAACATAGAAAAAGTACAAATAATAGTGTAGTATGTTAAATAAAATACAGAATTGCTCACCTTCTTTAGAGCCTGTGTCACCCCTATTAACTGACACTAGGCTAAAAATACTTAGAGCCAGTTACCACAGGCTCTAAAGAAGGTGAGCAATTCTGTATTTTATTTACATTGATTTATATCAGTATCTAAAATACTACATTTAGATTGGGGATATCTGTGTCTTTTTTCTATGCAACGTGGAGAGGTAGTTACGCTCTTTTTCACCTTGAGAGACGGGTCGTGTGATCTACCCTAAAAAGACACAGACACCTGGAAGTTTAGAGCCTTATAACTGTAAAAGGCTCTAAAAAATGTGAGTCTATTTCAATTCATCATTCACAACTAAAGGACTTTATTGGATATTTATTTAACATACTACACTATTATTTGTACTTTTTCTATGTTCTCTTTTTTTATATATCACTAAGGAAACTAAAGCATAATATATAGGGTAAGTGAGTGTGTTAGCACTGTCCTTTCACTGAAAATTTCACTATATATTTAGCGCTACACTCATGAGAAACTGAAGATCTGGGTGATATAAATATCCACCTAGATCCAAAGTTTTCTCTGTTCTTTTTGGTGTTTAATTATGTATGGTGGGTTATAAGGAGTACCCACGGAGTGTATGTAGCAGCTAAAACCACAATTCACTAATTATATAGCGCCACTATTCCACATCTTTTTGTGTGTTCATAATCTTGGATTAAGCACACTCTTGCTTCACGCTAGATCACTCACTCACCAAGCATTATCACCCAACACTGCTATCACTTACAAAAGGGCACTTAACATATTTAACAAATTCACTGCAGAATTCGGGCTACAAGGTGACTTTTCTATCCAAACCATGGTGTCTTTTGCCTCTTTCTGCCACCTACACCTTAATCTGTCGCACAACACCATTAAACTTTACCTCACCGGGGTTCAGCACCACAGCCTCACCAATTTTCCTAACAGCACTCCTTTTTTGTCTTCATACCCCATTAAAAAGGTCTTGAAAGGTATATCAAAGATTTCACCTCCACTCGCAAGCACTAGATTACCCATAGACGGGCCTATCTTCAGGTCACTGAGCAATCTCCTTGACACAGCCCCATTTGATAGCAACACCAATACGGTGATCAAATCTGCTATATATCTCGCTTTCTATGGTTTTCTCAGACCTAGAGAGTTCACCGTGGTTTGTCAAGGAGATATCGCGCTAAGCCTTAAAACTTCACACCTCACCAAGATAGAGGATCACCACCTACTTTCTATCCCTATCACTAAAACCAACCGGTCAATACACCCTACAATAATTCCTCTCTTCCCTACTGATAATGCCTGGTGTCTGGTGAAAGTTCTCGACCAACTACGGTCAACTCTTCACGCTCACCTGCCAGACTCTCCGCTCTTAACATTACAAGGGCACCCGCTTACCACGGCAAAATTGATGTTACATGTCAGAACCCTGTTATCTAAGCTCGGACACAACCCAGCTGCATTCTCCGGGCACTCCTTCCGCATAGGAGCCGCCTCAGCAGCCTCTAGCACAAACGCACCGGTCCACATCATCAAAAGGCTGGGGCGATGGAAATCCTCCATATATAACGCATATATTCCGCAACCGGAGAAAGAGCTTCGCCAAGCTTTCAGGAACTTGGTCTTGTAAAATGCAATAAAGTGTGTATTTTCTCGAATTTATCTTTTGCCCTCTTTTATTTACAGGCCCACTCGTACGTTGGTTTCGGCACACCACAACCAACTTTGCTCACAGATACTGTCCATTACGTATTTAAATTCCGAGCACAAGTAGAAAAGCCATTAGGCCTGAATTTGGGGGAGGAGTAAGTCCCCTACTTAAACTCCCAGCCCCTACTCACCGCTGCCGCTCAGCTGATTGTCCCCACCAACCTACGCCCTGTTTTAACTACATTATCCTTGGTGGGCCCTCTTTTATTTACAGGCCCACTCGTACGTTGGTTTTGGCACACCACAACCAACTTTGCTCACAGATACTGTCCATTACGTATTTAAATTCCGAGCACAAATATATATATATATATATATATATATATACATACACACACATACACTGTCTAGGTGTATTTTACTATTATTATTATATATATATATATATATAATTATATATATATATTAATATCAAATTACACGTAGACTGATACTGATTAAATATATATATATATAATTATTGTTATATATATATTTATATATAATATAAAAAAAAGTAAATACGTTAAAAAATAAATAATAAAAAAAATA
This sequence comes from Pelobates cultripes, assembly GCA_933207985.1. Classification (NCBI taxonomy): domain Eukaryota; kingdom Metazoa; phylum Chordata; class Amphibia; order Anura; family Pelobatidae; genus Pelobates; species Pelobates cultripes. The sequence goes on along the minus strand of OW240913.1, from coordinate 216,394,264 downwards.
TATAGATGTGTGTTATTTCATTCTAACTGTATTGTGATATTAATATATATTTATATCAAAATACACGTAGAACAAAATAATATATCTAAATATATACATATATATCACTATATATATATATATATATATATATATATATATATATATATACATACGCACACCTATATATGAATAAAAATGTTTAAAAAAAAAAAATATATATATATATATTAATTCCACATATATATATATATTTATGTAATATTTTTACATAATTAGGTATTTTATTTAATTACAATTAGCGGGACCTGCCTGACAACCCATGTCAAAATTATAGGGAATTTACTTTGCTAGCACTATATTTAACCCTATAACTTTCCAAGACACCATAAAACCTGTACATGGGGGGTACTGTTTTACTCGGGAGACTTCGCTGAACACAAATATTAGTGTTTCAAAACAGTAAAATGTATTACAACAATGATATCGCCAGTAAAAGTGAAGTTTTTTGCATTTTTCACGCACAAACAGCACTTACACGGATGATATTATTGCTGCAATACTTTTTACTGTTTTTAAACACAAATATTTGTGTTCAGCGAAGTCTCCCGAGTACAACAGTACCCCTCATGTACAGGTTTTATGGTGTTTTCAAAAGTTACAGCGTCAAATATAAGGCTTGTGTTTCATTTTTTTCACATTAAAATTTGCCAGATTGGTTACGTTGCCTTTGAGACCTTATGGTAGCCCAAGAATGAAAATTACCCCTATGATGGCATACCATTTGCAATAGTAGACAACCCAAGGCCACTTAGTCACAAAAACTGGCCAAAATTTGCGTTTTTTGCATTTTTCACACACAAACAAATATTAACGCTTTGGCCAGTGTTTGTGACCAAATGGCTACTAAAAAAGACTGGACATACCCCATTTACAATACCTTGGGTTGTCTACTATTGCAAATGGTATGCCATTATGGTTGTAAATTTAATTCCTGGGCTACTATACAGTCTCAAAGGCAACATAACCAATCTGGCGAATTTCAATTTCAAATGTATTGTGCTATATTTGACCATGTAACTTCCCAAAACACCATAAAACCTGTACATAGGGGGCACTGTTTTACACGTGAGACTTTTCTGAATACAAATATGTGTATTTTATTGTAGTAAAAGCAAACAGTATTATGACATTGACAGTTAAAATGTCATGTAGAACTAAAAAAAGAAAAGAAAAATGTCTTATTTTCTCCCATTTTTTTCATATTAAATTATGTTTCATAGCTAAATATTTGATATTAAATGAAAGCCATGTTTCCCCTGAATCAAATGATATATAATAAGTGTGGGTCCATTTAATATGAGCTGAATTATGGTTGGACAGACATGTAGTGCAAATGCCAGGGTTTGTTTACGTTTTGTTTTGTTCACAACATTTTCAATTAGCTCAGTCCTTAAAGCGGCACTGTCATGCCGAACTTACCTTTCCCCAATCTCTTCCTCTTCTCCTCTCTCAGGGTCTGTTCTTCTTTTCTTTCTGTCTTCTTTAGTTTTCTTTAAAATCATAAGACAAAGTAGGGACTCTTTGCCTTATGGAGGTTTCCTCCACTTGACCAGCTCTGACCAGCGGAGGAACAAGTGTGTTTCAATTCCACTGGTCAGAGCAATTTTCCCATAATTCTTACCTTTCCTCTGTGTTCCCGCGATGCTTCCTGTCATTTTAGACGAAACTGACGAATTGCATTCTAACTGAATGAGAACAGTATGTTCGTTTGCTTTAGAACGCAATTCGGCACTTTATTCGTGTCAGAATTTCATTCGAATGAATGAAACTCCGATACTATTCATGCTGTGGCTGCATCTTGCAGCCGCTAAGTAGATAACTCCCTAATTCCCACAGTAAATTGGTCTTTCAGCCACATTTACTAAGTAAAAATTACTTAGTATTAGTAAATGCTATACCGCGAGTAGGGGCATGTCTAGTAAACAGTGTGCAGCCTGTGGCTGCTCACTGTAAAAAAAAATAAAAACCTATTGGCCAGCGGTGGGGGCCTGGGGGAGGACAGTAGGTGTCCCCCCCATTATCATTAAGGCCCCCACATGCCGCCCAGGGGTGGGGGGGGAGGACAGTAGGTTCCCCCCCATATCATTATGGCCCCCACCCGCGGGTAGGGGCCTGGGGGGTAGGACAGTAGGTCCCCCCTCATCATTATGGTCCCCACACGCCGCCCAGGGTTGGGGGCCCGGGGGGTGGGAGGACAGTAGGTCCCCCCCCCATTATCATTATGGCCCCCACCCGCCACCCAGGGGTGGGGTTGGAGGACAGTAGGTCCCCCCTATTATCATTATGGCCCCCACCCGCTGCCCAGGGGTAGAGGCCGGGGGAGGACAGTAGGTCCCCCCCTCATCATTATGGCCCCCACCCGCCACCCATCGGTGGGGGCCTGGGGGGTAGGACAGTAGGTACCCCCCTCATCATTATGGCCCCCACCCGCTGCCCATGGGTGGGGACCAGGGGGAGGACAATAGGACCCCCTCCCCCATTATCATTATGGCCCCTACCCGCCGCTTATGGGTTATGGGTGGGAGGACAGTAGGCCCCCCCATCATCATTATGGCCCACACCCGCCACTCAAGAAACATAGAAACATAGAATGTGACGGCAGATAAGAACCATTCGGCCCATCTAGTCTGCCCAATTTTTTTAAATACTTTCATTAGTCCCTAGTCTTATCTTATAGTTAGGATAGCCTTATGCCTATCCCACGCATGCTTAAACTCCTTTACTGTGTTAACCTCTACCACTTCAGCTGGAAGGCTATTCCATGCATCCACTACCCTCTCAGTAAAGTAATACTTCCTGATATTATTTTTAAACCTTTGTCCCTCTAATTTAAGACTATGTCCTCTTGTTGTGGTAGTTTTTCTTCTTTTAAATATAGTCTCCTCCTTTACTGTGTTGATTCCCTTTATATATTTAAATGTTTCTATCATATCCCCCCTGTCTCGTCTTTCCTCCAAGCTATACATGTTAAGATCCTTTAACCTTTCCTGGTAAGTTTTATCCCGCAATCCATGAACCAGTTTAGTAGCCCTTCTCTGAACCCTCTCTAAGGTATCAATATCCTTCTGAAGATACGGTCTCCAGTACTGTGTACAATACTCCAAGTGAGGTCTCACCAGTGTTCTGTACAATGGCATGAGCACTTCCCTCTTTCTACTGCTAATACCTCTCCCTATACAACCAAGCATTCTGCTAGCATTTCCTGCTGCTCTATTACATTGTCTGCCTACCTTTTAAGTCATCAGAAATAATCACCCCTAAATCCCTTTCCTCATATGTTGAGGTTAGGACTCTATCAAATATTCTGTACTCTGCCCTTGGGTTTTTACGTCCAAGATGCATTATCTTGCACTTATCCACATTAAATGTCAGTTGCCACAATTCTGACCATTTTTCTAGTTTACCTAAATCATTTTTCATTTGGCTTATCCCTCCTGGAACATCAACCCTGTTACATATCTTAGTATCATCAGCAAAAAGACATACCTTACCATCAAGACCTTCTGCAATATCACTAATAAAAATATTAAAGAGAATGGGTCCAAGTACAGATCCCTGAGGTACCCCACTGGTGACAAGTCCAAGCTTCGAATATATTCCATTAACTACAACCCTCTGTTGCCTGTCACTCAGCCACTGCCTTACCCATTCAACAATATTTTGAATCCAAACTTAAAGATTGCAGTTTATTGATAAGCCTTCTATGTGCAACAGTGTCAAAAGCCTTACTGAAATCTAGGTAAGCAATGTCTACTGCACCACCCTGATCTATAATTTTAGTTACCCAATCAAAAAAATCAATAAGATTAGTTTGGCATGATCTCCCTGAAGTAAACCCATGTTGTCTTTGATCTTGAAATCCATGTGTTTTTAGATGTTCAATCAATCTTATCCTTTAACATGGTTTCCATCACTTTCCCCACTACTGAAGTAAGGCTTACTGGCCTGTAGTTGCCCGACTCCTCCCTATTACCTTTCTTGTAAATGGGCACAACATTCGCTAACTTCCAATCTTCTGGGACTACTCCTGTTAACAATGATTGGTTAAATAAATCTGTTAATGGTTTTGCTAGTACACCACTAAGCTCTTTTAATAGCTTTGGGTGTATTCCATCAGGTCCCATTGACTTATTTGTCTTTACTTTTGACAGTTGAAATAGAACCTCTTCCTCTGTAAACTCACGTGTAATAAATGACTCATTTATCCTTTTTCTCAACTGAGGTCCTTTCCTTCATTTTCTTCTGTAAATACAGAACAAAAATATTCATTGAGGCAGTCAGCTAGACCTTTATCCTCTTCTACATACCTTCCTTCTTTTGTTTTTAATCTAACTAATCCTTGTTTTACTTTTCTTTTCTCATTTATGTATCTAAAAAATGTTTTATCCCCCTTTTTTACTGACTGTGCTATTTTCTCTTCTGTGTGTGATTTGGAAGCTCTTATAACTTGCTTAGCCTCTTTCTGCCTAATCTTATAGATCATTTTGTCTTCCTCACTCTGTTTTTTTATAATTCCTAAATGCTAACTTTTTGTTTTTAACTATTTTGGCCACATCTGCGGAGTACCACAGTGGTTTCTTGAATTTTTTGCTTTTACTGACAAGCCTAATGCAATTTTCTGTTGCCTTCAATAGTGCAACTTTTAAATAATCCCATTTTTCTTGGACTCCATTTAAATTGCTCCAGTCTGATAATGACTCCTCTACCCATATTCTAATTTTAGAAAAGTCTGTTTTTCTAAAGTCTAAAACTTTTGTTTTTGTGTGGTGTGACTCAGTCACTGTTCTTATATTAAACCACACTGACTGATGATCACTGGATCCTAAACTTTCACCTACAGTAACATCTGATACCAAATCTCCATTTGTTAACACTAAATCTAGTATGGCCTCTTTACGAGTTGGCTCCTCAACAACTTGTTTTAGAGACAATCCCAGTAGGGAGTTTAGAATATGTGTGCTCCTGGCACAAGTAGCTAATTTTGTTTTCCAATTTACATCAGGAAGATTAAAGTCACCCATGATGATAACTTCCCCTTCATTGTCATTTTAGCTATTTCCTCAACTAGTAGATTATCTAACTCTTCAATTTGTCCTGGGGGCCTATAAATCACACCTACACGAGCTACTGTGTGATTACCAAATTCTAACGTAGCCCAAACGGACTCTATGTTTGCCTCACTAACTCAAGGGTGGGGGCCGGGGGGAGAGGAGAGGACAGTAGGTCCCCGTCCCCCCCCATTGTAATTTATGGCCCCCACCCGCCGCTCAGGGATGGGGGCCGGGGGGGGAAGGAGGACTATAGGTCCGCCCCCCCTTATTGTTATTTAGGGCCCCCACCCACAGTGCAGAGGTGGGGGCCAGATAGTAGGGTTTTTCTTAAAACAGTGAGCAGCCACAGTCTGCTCACTGTTTAGTAGACATGCCCCTACTCACAGTATAGCGAGTAGGGGCATTGGGGAGATTTTAATCTCCCTTATGCTATTATGGGGATCATATTGACCCCCATAGAGTGAGGGGGGACCTGGGGGGCTTATGAAGTGGCGGGGAGCACTGCTCCCTGACGCTTCTATTTTTACATATTACAAGGAGGGAGCTGCGTGCCGGTAGCTCCCTCCTTGTAATAAACTGAATGAACAAACGAACACTGATACACAGTGTTAGTTTGTTCGTCTGATTTTTCTATTCATTCGTCTGTCTGATTAATGAATGAATAGATGAAATTCCCATTCGCATGTCCAGGTTTTTCACTGGGCATGTGTGGGAATCTCACAGTCTATCTAGTGTGGGCAGATGACGTGTCCCACAGGGACTTCTTCTACCCACACAAAGATGGCGGCGCCCTGAATATAGATCGGAGCAGAAACTAAAGATTAAAAAATAGGTAATATGGGGTGCTTAGGGGCATTTGGGGGTGACTAGAGGGTGAATTGGATGTAGTGGAGGCGGGTTAAAAAAAACCAAACTGGATTCGGCATGACAGTGCCGCTTTAAGGGCTTAAATAGCAATTGGATAAAAACTTGCAAAAATATAATATACAGGGATATCATTTTTAATTAGTGGGGTAATAGCTTCTTGATCCAAGTAGATATTGGACTGCCATTCTGGTGTCAAGAAGGAATTTTTTCCTAGTTGTTGCAAAATTGGAAGCGCTTAAGACAGGGTTTTTTTTGCCTTCTTTTGGATCAACAGCAAAAACAAACGAGAGAAGGCTGATCATGGACATCTCTTTTCAGCTATGTAACTATGCATTCAAATATCTTTCCCTGTAATCACACAAATGAGCAAAAACGTAAAAAAAAACCTGAGAACACGGTACTCTCATATGCCCGTTTTTTAAACTCTGTTCTGCCTAGTGCTCCTCCACTCAGTCAGATCTGACTCGTGAGGCTATGACCCTCTGCATGACATCGGAGATCATGCTAAGTGTACCTATATCCCCTTCACTTATTACTGCCATCCTACGATATTTAAATATACTTAAACCACTTGATAGGAATGCCAGGTAATATCAGATGTGCTCAGAGTGAATTTATTCCATAAAAACTCACTTCAGGGTGCCTACATAAGGTGTCCGAATCTCCCAGGTGTACCTATATTCCCCGTTCCCACTAGCCTACAACAATTAAATAAGCCAATATGCATGATAGGAATGCAATGTTAACTCAATGGTGCCTAAAGTGCATCCAGTGTTCTCACTTAACATTTGAGCCTCTGCAACACACTGTAGGTTTACTTTTTTATTATGAAAAACAAGAGGAACTATATTCCTGATAATTACAAAATATGTCTATAGATTTGTTATAAAATTGCATGAAATACAAATGTAATTGCACCATTTTTACCGTATGTCAAAATGATATTAAGTAGGAAGTTAGGTCACAAATTACAAATATAACAGAATGTGTCTATTATGCACTGTTTTTCCAAGAAAGAAAACTGCATACGTACATATACACTGCAACAAGTAATGATAATCCTCATTTTTCAATGTGTTTTGAAACATACTGCTCATAAACATATGCACCAATATGTTCCTTAACAGAAATTATTTTGAATACAAATATATAGCTCAATCTTTCTCTCTGTATTTGGAAGACTCCTTAAACTTCTTTGGGCTGCGGTCTCTCTTCTTCTCTCTTGGTTCTCTGAACTTCTCTTTGGAGCTGTAATAGCTGCTGCGCTCTCGAGACCGACTACGGCTCTTTCGAGTGTCCTTCTTGTCACTCCTCCTTTTCTCGCGACAGTAGTCTTCCTCGTATCTACGTTGGCGTACATCCTTTTCAGAATCCTATAGCACAAAAAAATAAATAAAATAAAATCTTAGCAATGTAAATCTAAACATATTCCAGTTTTACCACACTTTAGTCAAACTCTGAACACTTTAATTCAGCATGTTTAGCCATATATTACTTAGTCAGAATATATGTTTCACTGTACTCCCTTTAGTTCAAGATATAAACAGCATTTTGGGTTTTAGAAAAACCTTCATAGGATTACCAAGAATACAGTTTTATTTGTTTTGTTTAACACAGATTTCAATAAACATTTGCAAATCAAGCATCCAAATGTTCAGTTTCTTGTTTCTGGTTAATCCAAAAATCAATCTCCTTGCTGCATGTAGAGAAAGGCTCTCTCTTGCATGCTGTGGTCCCCATAATCTAGCTGCAACATGCATTGCTATGGTTTACTGGGATTTCCAACTTACAGAAGTTGTTAATGACAAGAAAAATCTTTATAGAACAAGTATCTTATCTACATTGTGGAGGACTGCAACAACTGAAATCAAAACTTGCAACGGTGTTTAGCATAGACCACCTTTTTTCCCCCACATGCAAATAAGGATAATTATTTAATAATTTATCCTGCCCACCCAGGTCACCTCCCCACCCCCCCAATATATGGCATGCTTCTCCAGCTGTTTGAGATTCTCACTCAATTACCTCGTCATTCCCTTTACAATTCACCAATAGCTGCTTCTCTTTTAGCCATCACCTCCACATTTCCCCTGCTACCTTCTGTCTCAATTCCCCACTGTATCATTTAGATTGTAAGCTCACGGGCCATCTATCTAAGCACTTTGTATAAAAGAGCTCCAATGACAAGACATCAGCTTACGGGCAGGGCTCTCTCTACCTTTTGTATTTGTCTATGTATATTGTACGTTCTACACTAATTGTACAGCGCTGCAGAATCTGTTGTCGCTTTATAAATACCAGTAATAAATAATAATAAATAAGCAATACCTTGGATTTTTTTATTCGTCTTTCATCTTCATCATCAGAATAGTGTTGATGACGTTTTTCTTTTTTGTGTTTAGAGCTTGGCTGTCTATTACTTCTTGATTGCTCAAGATCTTCATCCAAAACCAGTTCATACTTGTTGCTAGGATAATTTGTTAAGAAGTCTAGCTATTTATTTATTTTAAAGTGGATGAGAGACAACCTGATTTTCCAGTGGATGACCCAAATCTAAATATATGCCCATGATCCCAATGATGCGAGCTAGAACCCAAAGAGCATGTTTAACGTTCTTTATTCTACACTCTTAACCCCTTAAGGACACATGACATGCGTGACATGTCATGATTCCCTTTTATTCCAGAAGTTTGCTCCTTAAGGGGTTAAACATGATTCCTTGCTTCTACTATCCTACTTACTTGCCCTCTCATGACCTACCTTTTGTAATGCAGGGTGCTAGTGTTAGCATTGTTCCAGTGGTTACCTCTTATGCCAGTTGCTCTTATAAGAATGCTTATTTTTATGTAGCATTCATTATGTCAATATAGCAAGCAGTATTTTGCATGTTTGCAATTCAGCATGTTTACCCATATATTACTTAGCATGGCATGTCTTCTAGCTATACAACTCACTTATATATGTTTGCACCTAGTATGTATCCTTATTTTTGGCTAGACAGACCTGACTAGACGTGTTCCTATCCTCTTATCTCTACTATACTATAAAATTGTGCTATATCCTAGAAATGCCACGCAACATCATATTTTACAATAGTAGTATGTGCAAAATCTGTGAACGTCATGCAATTATTCTCCTATGTATTCCATTGCACTTGTGCAAGCTAAAAACTGTATTCTTTTTATGCACAGCAAAAATAAAAAAATTGAATAAAGTGGACCTGTTATGTACAAGTGTACATTATTTATAGAGGTAATATCTAGAAGCAAATATAAAATCAGACATCAAATGTATTAATTAAAATAATATACTCTTCTAAAGTGTTCTTCCTGCTCCCTATGTAACTCATTTTGAGGATTGCATACATGAGGACGCAAATAGTTTTTTCTAAAAATTAGGAACCAAAACAAAATAAAAAAATTAAGGAACAAAGCTAAGGAGTCAGGCAACACACAAAGTTAGCCAAACCCTCACAAAGGCCCGCCTTAACACATTCTAAGTAACCACACTCATAACTGTATCAAATGAGTCACTTTCTCACACATGCATACATAAATGTGCACGAACTAACGACAGTCAAAGCTATACAGCTACCTCCCACACACTGCTCACTTCCTCTTTGCTATTCACAGTGAGGAGAACAGAACTATTAAATAGGTTGCTGCCTTTTTTTTTTTAAAGGATACTCTTGTTTAGGTTTGGCTTTATCTTTCAGCGCAAGCTTAGATTGCTTTTCAGCATCTTTCTCGTATTCTTTAAAATCATCTTTTGTGTATTTTCCACCTGCATCAAAACAAATATTAGAAGAAAAAGATCAATGTAGGGTACAGAATAAATTAAAATTGTGGATATCTTTCAACATTTTAGTGATTATGGAATGTTCCACATTATATTCAAGATATGTACAGCATAGAGAAAATAGCATACTGGAAATTGATATTGGTGTAAACAGTACCTTTTCCTTTCCATTTTACTTTAGCTACTGACTGGCTAAAATCAACATGTATCCTCCGGTCATCAATCAGCACATTATCCATTTTAAAGTAAGCTTTCTCGCAATCTTCTTCCTAAATAAGTGTATAATCGATTAATTATTTTTACAAACACAAACAATTTAAGTTATTAAAATAAATACTTAACTCTAAAAACTCTACATCATTATTGTGCAACCCCCTGAACAGTATTTTAAAGCAGGATCCATTTTGTAAAAGAACACTATAGCATTAGGAATACAAAACTGTATTTTCTTAACACTATAGTGTCCCTCTGCCCTAAGGTTAATGTCCAGCTCTGCCTGCAAAGGATAAGCAGTTAAATCGAAAGGCAGTGTGTGTTGAGCACTGACAATAGACATAAAATATGCACAGAATTGACAGTCATGCATTAATATGTAGCCCAGGGCTACTGAAGTCATGTGTGCGGCGGGTGCAACTTGCCCCTGGCACACAATTAACAATAACTATAGATGTGCAGTGTTTCAAGCAGAAACACTGCACATTCAGGCTCCTACCACCATGATCACTTCAAAAAACAGAAGTGGTTATGTTGGTTGGAGTAACCCTTTAACTAGTCCATGTTGAAACATATTCACCTTGTATTATATTGCACAAAAGTAGGTTTATTAAAGTAGACATATCACCTAGAAAACGTATGGATGAGAAGGTCAGCAGTATGTAAGTAAACAAATTTAGTCTCTACATTATGTCAAAAACCTCACCAGTACATATACAGAATACATAAATGCTCAAAATGTAAAGTCATAACCTACTAGCAGACCTTTTATTTACCACCTCAAATATATGAGGAGTGTCAGTGTGCGGTTGTGGTGTTGCCTGCATGTAGACTGTCAGTGTTTGCCTGAACGCAGGAGTGTATTAGCAGCCTTTCCCCTTGATCATAACACTCATGCCTTCCCCACTTCAGATTACAGCTGACTAATGAGTCTGCAGAATGCTGCATAATAACCTTGCCTCCTTAAAAAGGATTACACCCAGTGTCGTACACACAACCCATGGGGCCCTGGTGCAAAACAGATCCATGCCCCCCCGCCTCTAACTCCCCATCCTGACAGACACACACACACACACACACACACACAATAAGCATACATACAAAGACACATACATACAGACAAGAAAAGACACATGCATACATAAAAACAGACACACACATACAGACAGATAGACTGACACATACAGACACACACACAAGACACACATACATAGACAGACAGACGTACATACATACAAACAAACACACACATACATAATATTTAAGTCACCCTCCTGTTTCCTACCTTTTAAGTGCAGGAGGGTGACTTTCCCTGGGGTCCAGTGGTGGCTCAGGTTGATGGGAGTCAGAGTTCCCACTCTGACTCTATTTGCTTCCTCCCATACGGGCTCTCAGTGATAGCTGGGAGGAGTGACAGGGAGTCACTTCCTCTCAGCGTGTGATGAACTCATCGCAGGGGGCCTGGTCACGCTGTTAAAGCGCTGCAGCGCTGACCAGGCCCTCTGAAAATCCATACCCATCTGGTGGCCCTGACAGCATGGGTCGCCCGATGGGCACCTTAACATGTGGCCCGGGCAGTTTGCCGCGCGTGCCAGGGCCGCAAATGATGATGGCAGGCACCCGGTCACAGAGGTCTATTGAGTATGCTATTTAAATGATCTTCTGCCAGGTATCAGGTACTTTACCCATATTGATAACGCCGATTGGCGAAACGCGTTTATGGTTTTTTATATTGTGTAATATTACAATTAAAGTATATTTTATAATCTTTTATTGTACTACTTATCTTTTAATACACATATAATTATTATTGTTACCTGGCATCATTCGCTGGACTCCAAGCAATCCTAGGTGGGGATTATTCCACCAGTGCGAAATACCAGGAGCAGTTGACCTGCTCCTGTCTTGTGAGTATCCATTTTTTATTTTATTTTATATTGGAGTTTAATTTTATGCAGAGAACACTATTGGCTGTCTCTTTTTATTTGAGCATCTTTTAAACCACGGAAGGAGGAAACACGTGGAGGATAACCATCCTATATCCCATAAGCGGGGATCTAAACCGCTGTACGCCTTCTATACCAGAGCAGGTCCTAGCTCTTGGATATGTGAGTTCGCAATCAAGCCTCTATATTTTATTCCTTACACATATAGATATACTGCACCATTGTGGTTTTGTATTTGTTTTTATATCTTACATAAGAGACGATCCACAAGAAAGACAGAAAGCAAGACAGAAAGCAAGAGTATTACCTCTGACTAAGCACTACGGACATTGCAAGATAAGACCTCTTCTGATTTATTTATTTATTTACTTATTTATTTATTTTATCTGGACTTTTATATATTTATTATTTAAGCGCAGCCCTTTTTCTGTATTTTTTGTGTCTTATCCTAAAGGGTTTTTGAGGGATTCCCTTTTTTAGGGTTGCTGCCCACTTGTGTTATTTAGCGCTTACTCACCTGTTTTTATTCCCCCTGGAGTGACTGGCCTGGTCGCAGCTGCAACCCCTATATGTAGGCCAATGGTTTCACCAAGCTGGCTTTCTTGCCATATGACCATGTAAAGGTTACGTTTGCTATGTGAGAGTTTAGACTATACAAAAGACTTCCAAACTGCCTAATTCCTATAGAGTTTAGAACATATTTAGTTGTAGTGAGATATTTATGCCAGGCACTTTTACCTGCAGATGTTTTAACAGTGTGTTAGAGGAATTTAGCTGAGTGACTGAATCGCAACATTGCAAGAAGTTTCATCTTTTTTGCCAAAGGAGTAATATCGTGGAGCAGAAAGCAGAAAGCTGCTACAGTGATTACTATAGTTGTTGATGAGGTAAACAAGTACAAAGCAGTCAAACATGTATTTAGTTTGCTTATATACTATAAATCCATACCTTTTCAAACTCAATAAAAGCATAACAAAGCGACTCTCCAGTCTTCCAGTCTCGAATGATTTCACAGCTAAAATAATGTTAATAGGTACAAAATTATTTTCACATACTGGGAAATCAATGAACAAAAAAATTATTCCAAAAGTTCAAAGAAGTTACCAATTTTCAACTCCAGAAATTAATCTGAACTACGTTGGATACATAAAGTGCATGTCATATTGTGATCTGGAAATATCAATGTATTTTAAAATGTTCTGGGTGGTGTGATTAAAAGTTGGAAAAAGCTATAAAGCATACTTATAAATCAGTGGTGGGAGAGTTTCTTTCTTGCTGTAGAACCCACCCATGGTATAATAATGCATGCTGACACAAGGAAACACTGAAGGCCTATGGTTTGCGCATGGGCCAAGCTCAGCTAATCCAAAGCTTCTCATAAAGAAGCACTAAATCCAATGTACAGCTTGCTGTAAAATGTAAAAATGTTCTTAAAGAGGAAGAGCCTCTAGTGGCTTTTAAAAACTCAAACATAGATTATCTTGTAAACAGATAAACTTGAACGTGGAAAAACAAACTTTGAAGGAGAGAAGCTACTAAATGACCACGACAAATGTATTTTTATGTCACATTAATAATAATTAAAGATCACTTTGTGAATGATTCTTCTATTTTTCATAATCATTTAGTAGCGCCCTCCTTCTCTTACATGTTTGTAAACTGTGTGGGAAACAAGGATCATGGGCGAAGCGGAAACTGCAGATATCAGGGGACATTCCCAGCCTGCCCTGTGAGTCAAAGAATTGTATGGCCCAGTTTTCTGCAAGGTTACATATTAACCAGCTATCTGTAGTTCTAAATATGATGGTAAGTATGATGATGATGTTGTCTTCATCACAAATATCCTTTTACACTAGACGTTTTGTTGTGTTAGTCACACGCTCTCTCTTCCCAACTCTGCCTTTGTCTAAAGAACTCTTTCTCTTCCCAAGTACAGCAGCAAAATCTGCTGTTAAACATCTATCAATTTGCCTTGTAACATTCTTTGTTCAAAAATATGTAGATATCTATATAGCTATAGTGTACTGTATTTATGTATTTATTTATTTAACATCACAAAAAGACATCTAGGTAGGAGAAAAGTGGGGGAAAAAATAGATGTTACAAAACATTTCAAACACTACCAATATGGCAAGTTAGCAGTAAATCTCTTAGTACTATGACTTGACTAACATGGCATCCAATACATATAAAAAATAAATAAAAAATATACCTCTTTATTTGTCCAAATCTTGAAAATATAATCTCTAAATCTTCGTCTGTTGTAACAGGATTTAACTTGCAAACAAAAAGTACATTTTCAGGGGGCTTGATGTCTGCATCAGGAATGTCACCAACCTATTAAATAAATGGTAAATTACTGTGTAACAGAGGTGTTTTCATGAGGCAAGCTGAAAACTACACTTTTATTTCACTGAACTTTTCATTTCCACAAGCATTCTGATATATGATGTCTACTTTAACTGTGTATGTTAACCTGTCTTTTTTGTGTGAGAATGGATGTGTGCTGTTTTTATCCATCTTTCCCCCTTCTATGAAACCGTTACTCAAATGGCTGTAAGGAATATGACACTTAATGGGTCAGTTTGCTACAGTGTTTTATGTGTAAAGAGTGTGTCCTTTTTTTTCAATTTACAGAAAGTGCAGATTTTAATAGAATTTGGCAATTGTCTAAATTTGCCATGTTACACTCCCACTAGCTTAATAAGACAACTGGTTATTTCCCTTCATGGTTTGTTTCCTGGTTCAGTAGAGCTAAACTCAAGAGGTAGTAATTGCTCAAAGACTTCTTCCGAAGTTGCACTGAGAAGTCTGTAATTGGACAGCCACGGAAAGCCTGAGCTGGGTTAGCAGAGAAGGGCTCGCAAAGGCTTAAGACAAAAGATCTGCCAGATTTTGTAGTGATAAGAGCACGGTTTTGTGAAATGCAAAGTGATAAGAGAGCGTTTTGTGAAATATAGCTATTAGTCAGATATATTGAATTGGGTTGTAATCAATCTTAGAGAGTTTTCGAATTCAGTGCAACAGTATCTTTAGCTAAAGAGCTACAATCATGAGTATAACAAATGTTGCAATAATTGTTAGGCACCATATACTTGGATGGTAACGAGACGCGGTGCACTGGTATCACGAGCTAAACGGCTCACAGTGTGAGTTGATAGTTAAGATAGAGGAATGCAGGGATCCAGGATCTGAAGGGAATCAAAGTTAAATAAGTTGCCCTATTGTGCCTACGTGGGCACCCCTTAAAGGGACACTATTGTCACTTGAACAACTTTAGCTTAATGAAGCAGTTTTGGTGTATAGAACATGCCCCTGCAGCCTCACTGCTCAATCCTCTGCCATTTAGGAGTTAAATCCCTTTGTTTATGAACCCTAGTCACACCTCCCAGCATGTGACTTGCACAGCCTTCCATAAACACTTCCTGTAATGAGAGCCCTATTTAGGCTTTCTTTATTGCAAGTTCTGTTTAATTAAGATTTTCTTATCCCCTATGTTAATAGCTTGCTAGACCCTGTAAGGGCCTCCTGTATGTGATTAAAGTTCAATTTAGAGATTGAGATACAATTATTTAAGGTAAATTACATATGTTTGAAAGTGAAACCAGTTTTTTTTTCATGCAGGCTCTGTCAATCATAGCCAGGGGAGGTGTGGCTAGGGCTGCATAAACAGAAACAAAGTGATTTAACTCCTAAATGACAGTGAATTGAGCAGTGAAATTGCAGGGGAATGATCTATACACTAAAACTGCTTTATTTAGCTAAAGTAATTTAGGTGACTATAGTGTTCCTTTAAGCCCGAAAAAGATTTTCCCTATCCTGTCCTGTAAAGTAGCTTACCCACCACCCGTAAATAAATAAAGTCAGTTTTGCTATAAAACCTAGTGCTGATAAATAAATAACACAGTCAGAACAAACAACAGATCTGAATGCCTGGTAGCACTTCTGTGGTGAGATGCTAGTAAGAGCAAATAAGCCCCTGACACATGTTTGGCTTATTGAGCTCATCAGAGGGGAACTGGACATACGATATTGCCGATGTAAGAAGGAGAATGCTTTAATCTGATTGGATCAGCCATATTTGAATACACCAATAGGCTGTTAGTGCACCGAAGGTTGTAATTTCAATGATTGGTGATGAAGAGATCGTTAACAAATGGAGGAGGAGAGATGGACCATGGGAATGAACTATTAAACCGTAGATCACGATGTTATGAGTGTGGCTCTCTGATGTAACGGAATACTCCTATAATGGGATATCAAAAAATATCATTAAATAAAAGGATTAAAAA
This sequence comes from Pelobates cultripes, assembly GCA_933207985.1. Taxonomy (NCBI): domain Eukaryota; kingdom Metazoa; phylum Chordata; class Amphibia; order Anura; family Pelobatidae; genus Pelobates; species Pelobates cultripes. Next base: position 216,378,055 of record OW240913.1, on the reverse strand, counting down.
TTATTATTTGTGGTCATTTAAAAGTAAATGTCTGGATCTATGGCACATAAATACTGTTGGAAGTGGAAATCAACAGACAACTAAATGCAATCTCTGTGGGATCTAAAATGAATTGTGCAATGTAGTACATGGTCTCTTGTTGCAAAAAAAGTAAGATGAGTCATATATAGATTACTTTATTTCAAAACAGTAACCAACAAAAGAATGCCATAATACTAAGGCTACCATATAAGCAGTTAGTAATAGGTTTACAATGTAATAAAAATGAGGACCATAATGTCACCATAGTGGTGGTCCTAATTAATGAATTGCCTACTTTCTAGAGAGGCGTACTAGATGATTCATGGCAATAGGAATATTAGAATTGAGCTAGATGGTCAAGACATATAGGGGCAGCATAATTAAGGAAATTAGAAAAAGCAACTTCTTAAAGTGCCTATAGAGAATTAATGATTGTCAAAATAAACAGTGATTTATCATTATAGCTCATTGTAAAGTCAGAAGATACAGTAATTATCCATGAATAAAAGGAGTAAAGTTAAACTCCTCGTTTAAGACTCGAGGTGCCAATGTTTGAAATATTTTTTTTGTTTGTGCACACTCAATGATTTTGGATGGTTTTATGAAATCACATGCCTTACAGTGCCCACACCTATATACGCCTTTGGTAGCAGTAAGCCAAGTTTTGGGAGCCGATTCAGATTCTAAGTGGCTGTGTACCAGGATGTCTCAAGTTTTAGGTCTGCAAGCTGTGATGCTCGGAAATTGAGATAGATGGGTTGCCAAGTTGACAAGCTGTGCCCATGGCTGTACCCCTCATTGGTAAGTAATGGTTCCTATTAAACACAAAGTAATGTGTTAGAAGAATATGGAGTAACTTCAATATAAATTATTTTTTGGAAGGTGTAAGCTTTCAGATTGATTGAGAAAATATAAGGTCGCTTTAAAAACCAATCTCATGGGGAATGTTGTTGTGGAGGGATCTCTACATCTAGGCTTGCCAGTAGGGTATATGGTGGTACCACAAGATCTTCCAAGATCAACAAAGTCTGCTTGGTGTCTAAACATAAGAGGCTTAATTTGTTGTAGCGGTACTTACCCTCTCCGGCGGCCGGGCGAGGCCCTCTTTCCCTGCCGCGTGTGGTCCTGCATCTGCACAAGCCGCGTGCGGCTCGCCCGATGGGGAGATCCGGCAGGTGTGCACTGGCCGCAAGACGTGGCCACGTGACTCGCCTGGCACAGGGAGTGGGCCACGCTTATCGGGCACACTTTTAAAGGGACAGTGGGAGCCAAAATGCAAAACGGTCTCCCATTGGCCCATGTCATTCCACATTCCCCATACACTCAGGTTTTGGGAGCGTTGATATGACAGGGGCCAATTAAATTAAATACTAAGGTATTTATACTCACCTTTCCCTTAGCTCCCTGCCCTACCGTGGTTTCTGATTCAGTTCCCTTTAGTGCTTGCTTTGTCTAGTAGTGTTTTTTTCGTGCTTGACCATGGCTTTGTTCCTGACTCTGTTTTTCTCTTTATGCCTGATTTGTCTTGTTCGCCGGTTTCCTGACTCCTGTGTACCAGTCCTTGGCTAGTTCTTGTTTTCGCTGTCTCTCTGTTCCCTTGACCTCGGCTTGTTCTTGACTGTCTTTTCCCTGTCTAGGTCGGAGTTCGGTCATTCTAATGCCCGGTAAGACGTAGCTTTTTATCTTGTCTCTCGGACTAAATCTTGCGTGTTGGGGTACACTACTGTGACAATTGGTGACAAAAGGATGTAAAAGTTTTTCAATGAAGCTACTTGCATTCTCGGTCAGAGAACCGTTGCCTGATACAATAAGTATCCCCAGAGGTTGTTGTCTGATTTTATGTACCTTGGGGAGGCAATAAAAAGTGGAACGTTCACACCAATTAAGTCAGAACGTTCGCACCAGCAACATAGTTGTGAAACCGCAAGGGAAGTAATTAATGAGCGCTCCCCAGGATGGCCGCCATGAGGAGCATTCGTATCCCGAAAAGGGAAGCTTCCCTTGCGGGGGGCTTCTCACCGGGCCCTGATGTTAGTGGGGATACCTTGTGGGGTACTGGCGGCTCGGACCACGCTAACCTAATCCTAAAAGAGCTGTATCACTACCCGGGCTAGTGGCTGCCCAGAGCGCACTCTCCGCGTAGAGATGAGAGATGAGAGATATGAGAGAGAGAGAGAGAGAAACGAGCCAGCAGAAAATCCCTGGAACTGTGAGTCGGCCACACCGCCACAGAGTCCTGCTGGCTGCCTGGAAGTTTGTGCCAGCCAATGGGAGAAGAGCTACCATTCAAATTGGTTCGCACCCTCACACCTCACTTCCCTGAGCACTGATTGGCGAGATTTGGTTTTGCGCCCTTTCCTCTGATAGGCCGGCACGAGTGCGCGCTGACTGGTTGCTGCGGGTCTCCGGCGACCAATAGGAAAAGGAGCGCCCATCCAAATGGGGTTTTGCGCCCTTTCTCCCAATTGGGCGGTGAACTCCCTCTCCTCCCTGAGTGCTGATTGGCGCAAACTGGTTTTGCCTTTCCTCTGATTGGTCATTGCTTGGTTTGGGCGAGAAGTTTGAATCGACTGGCCTAAGCCAAGCAATCCCATGGAACTAATTTTCGGGAATGTACAGAGCCCCGACTTCATACGATTATTTCTCGGGCTTTCTTCTGTACATACAATAGCCCCACCATTCACAGATGTCCTAGCTGGGACCCGGGGGTATCCAGGGGTGTATGTTTCAGGTGTGTACCCCCTTCTCTTCCTGGGGCGCGGAGCTCCTAAGTTTCCCCAATGTAGGTATTGTGTTTTACTGTTGGTAATTGCTGTGCAGTTGGTATCTCCCAGAGCGATAGATGGTTATCTGAAAACCACCCCCCTCCAGCCTGGGATTGTGTTGAACCGAATTATAAGGGGGGTATGGGCATAAAAAGCTGTGTATATCAATAAAAGTTTGTTCTCTGTTGTACCTCCAGAACGGTGTGTCGTCCAGTTACTGGGAGGAAATGGGTCTCTTGATATTCAGAAATGGTTCCTGAATGGCTGAAGGAAGGGAATTAGCGGGGGTAACAGTTAGGGTTACCCGGGGTCCGCTACACTTCTATTTCTGTTTTTCGGGTATCGATAGCTTTTTGATCTTATTGGTAGTCATCTGGAAAAATAGATCCTTTAAAGCTCAGATTGTACCAATTTAGGATTCTCAAATCTGTAAGAGGTGGAATGTTTTCCTGTTCCTCAAGTAGTTGGACTAAAGATTGCAGATGAGTGTGGTCTTCAGATGCCAATTTCTTTACATAAATTTTTGTTCTGTTTGTGTAAAGAACATAGTGCTAATTTCCTACCAAACAAATTTGTGTCTTTTAGCCAATCAAATATATTGGCTCCAGGAGTAGGAACAAACGATAAACCTTTCTTTAGTAGTGAAATGTGATCATTAGACAATACAAAGTTTGACAAATTGATTATTTTGTTATCTTCATTGTCACTATTGGCAATGTTTATTGGCTTTTGTTATTTGTAACCCCACTTTCTCCTGTCCCTTAGTTTGCCTCTTTGTGGGGCTGACCAATCTTGGACTAAAAAAGCCATTGGTGCAAAAAATGTTGAGGGGACAGGGGTGTGGGGTTTCCAAGAAGGACACAGATCTTTCCTGTCTTCTAAGCATACTCTTGCTGCCCTGTTGGGAACGTGATAAAGACCGAGAACCCCTTCTGTGAGTGGTTTAGCTAGAGTCTTACTCTGACCCACCTGTATACCTAGTTACTGAGCTTAGTCTACTGCCAAATCGTATTCTAGTCTGTTTTTTAGTACGAAAGATTACCATCCTTAAAATCTTTGTGATCACTAAGGAACTTTTCATGCTTTTTATATTTAAGGTAATTTTTGAAGCAGTCAAGGTTATGTAATTTGGTCTCCACCAAAGGATAAGTTGATCTACTCTGGAATTTTTTCACTTTATCTCCTCCCGTAGGTTTTGATTTACTTTACTGTAGTCTTCATAAAATGTTTTAAGTCCCAAGGCTATCTGAATAAAGTGTTAAAACGAGCATTTCAACGGGTCAACTCCATGGAAAGAACTACATATATGAGCACCAGTCGAATGAAACAAGAGAAACAAACAATATGTTTTATAGGTACATTTGATCGACTATGGTAACATTGGCCAATTTTGACACATGATGGGGATTTGACAAACCATCTATATACATTTCCGAGCATCACAGCTTGCAGACCTAAGACTTGAGACATCCTGGTACACAGCCACTTAGAATCTGAATTGTCTCCCAAAACTTGGCTTACTACTACCAAAGGTATGTATAGGTGCAGGCACTGTAAGGCATGTGATTTCATAAAACCATCCAAAATCATTGAGTGTACAAAAAACAAAAAACTAAATCCTATCAATCAATTCATAAACTCTACCTCTACGAAAATCATCTGTTATCAACTGCAGCTGTGGAATACAGTATTTGGGAAAACTTTTACAGCATGTCAATACAGTTACCAATCTAAACATCACCACTCCAGTAGCCAACCACATCAGGAAAGTACATAATAGTGATGTCTCTAATCTCAAATTTCATGCTCTTGAAATGATGACCCTGAACTCCAGAAAGGACAATTTTAATTTAAAATTGCCAAGACAAGAATCAAAATGGAGACAAGTTTTTCAAACATTGGCACCTTGAGTCTTAAACGAGGAGTTTAACTTTACTCCTTTTATTCATGGATAATTACTGTATCTTCCGACTTTACAATAAGCTATAATGATAAATCACTGTTTATTTTGACAGTCATTAATTCTCTATAGGCACTTTAAGAAGTTGCTTTTTCTAATTTCCTTAATTATGCTGCCCCTATATGTCTTGACCATCTAGCTCAGGGGTGGGCAATCTACAGCCCTCCAGATGTTTTGGATTACATTTCCCTTGATGCTTTGCTAGCATTATGGCCCTAAAAGCATTATGAGAGATGTGGTCCAAAACATCTGGAGGGCCGCAGACTGCCCACCCCTGATCTAGCTCAACTCTAATATTCCTATTGCCATGACTCATCTAGTACGCTTCTCTGGAATGTAGGCAATTCAATAACTAGGACCAGCACTATGGTGACATTAAAGTCCTCATTTTTATGACATTGTAAACATATTACCAACTGCTTATACGGTAGCCTTAGTATCATGGCATTATTTCGTCAGTTACTGTTTTGAAATAAAAGTAATATATCCACGACTCATCTTACTCTTGATACAATTTTGCAACAAGAGACCATGTATTACATTGCACAATTCCATAGATCCGGACATTTACTTTGAAATGGCCATAAATAAGTCACGGCTTTAATGTTTATAAGTAACATTACCCACTCCCCCTGCCATCCTATGCTCATTTGCACCTGCTACAGCACAAGAGGTTTCTGCTCTGCTCTTGTCCTCCCGCCCCACCACCTGCTCCCTCAATCCTATTCCCTCGCATCTCATCCGCACTTTGTCTCCCTCTCTTGCTCTTCCTCTCGCTAACATTTTCAATCTCTCCCTTTCCTCTGGTACATTTCCCTCACCCTTCAAACATGCAACCATAACCCCGATTCTGAAAAAGCCCAACCTTGATCCCAACTCCCCATCCAACTACCGCCCTATCTCGCTACTGCCATTTGCCTCCAAGATCCTCAAGAGAGTTGTGTACGCCAGATTGACAGACTTTCTCGAATCCAACTCTCTGCTTGATCCCCTTCAGTCTGGATTCCGTGGTGGTCACTCTGTTGAAACTGCTGTGACCAAAATATCCAACGATTTAATTGCTGCTAAATCTCGCGGCCAATACTCTATCCTAATCCTCCTTGATCTTTCTGCCGCCTTTGACACTGTATGAACAGTTCTTCACATTCTCTGTAACTTTGGTCTACAGGATACTACTCTCTCTCCTGGTGCTCCTCCTACCTGTCCCAGCACTCTTTCAGTGTTTCTTTCTCTGGCTCTGCCTCTTCTCCCCAATCCCTCTCTGTCGGCGTCCCCCAAGGTTCTGTCCTCGGCCTCCTACTGTTCTCTATCTATACTGCCTCCCTTGGTAAACTCATCAGCTTCTTTGGCTTCCAATATCATTTATATGCAGATGACACGCAAATCTACCTGTCCTCCACTGATCTCTCTCCGCCCACCTTGACTCGTGTTTCTGACTGCCTATTTCCAACTGAATGGCTGCTCACTTCCTTAAACTCAACCTGTCCAAAACAGAACTTCTAGTTTTTCCTCCCTCAAGTGCTGCTACTCCTGTGTCTGTCTCCATCCAAGTCAACAGCGCTACTATCACCTCTACCACGCAGGCTTGCTGCCTAGGGGTTCTTTTTGATTCTGACCTCGCTTTTACTCCTCATGTCCAATCGAAAGCCAAATCCTGTCGCTTCCAACTCAAGAACATAGCGCGCATCCGCCCATAACTAACGCCGGACACGGCTAAGGTACTGGTTCATGCTGTTGTTCTCTCTCGCCTTGACTATTGCCTTCTCACCAGTCTTACATGTTCCCAGCTTGCACCGCTGCAATCTATAATGAATGCGGCTGCGAGGTTTATTTTTATGTCCTGTCGCACCTCCCACGCCTCCATGCTCTGTCAGTCCCTGCATTGGCTTCCAGTTAGATATAAGGCCCAATTCAAAATTATGGCACTTGCTTACAAATCCCTACATAATGCTGCTAGAACATACTTATCCTCCCTCATACACAAGTATGTCCCATCGAGACCTCTGCGCTCAGCCCAAGACCTACGCCTATCCTCTGCTCGGATCCCCACCTCTGATGCTTGCCTTCAAGACTTCTCCAGGGCTGCACCTATTCTGTGGAACTCCCTTCCCTTTCACCCAGCCTCCACTCCTTCAAAAAATCTTTGAAAACTCACTTCATTAAAGCATATCAATTAAACTGTCAGCAGGTTTCTCATCCCCCACCCCATGACTCCGTTCCTGCAACTGTCAAAAATGACCTACCAAGCACTCAATAAACCCTTCTCTAACAAACTTTTTAATTCCCCTACTTTAATCCTTTATGTCACCATACCCCACTCCCTCTAGCATGTAAGCTCATCGAGCAGGGCCCTCAACCCCCTCTGTTCCTGTACGTCCAGTGGTCTGATCTCAATTATGTGTCTGTTAGTCCACCCATTGTACAGCACTACAGAATTTGTTGGCGCTATATAAATAATAAAATAATAAGTAAAGACCTCTCAAAACCTGTTACTGTATGCCTATCAGACACCATATCTGTAAAACAGTGTCAATACAGTTAATTTAGTTACGTATTGTGTTTCATTAAAATCCGTTTAACCTACCTGTTACAATTTACACAAAACTGATATACAAGCTGTAATCACCTAAGTCACTATGCCAATACATTTTGTTAAATAATTTAATAGCTGCTACATCGGACAGAATGCCATCGGTAAAATAGGATAAATATAATCTATTTAGTTAATATTTTGTCCATCCACAAAATATCCGTCACTTAACTGTTGTCACAACTTAAAACAAATAAAATATACAATTCATTACCATTAAAATTCCAATGCAATGGGGGCGTGTTCGACTGCCGAGTGGAACGGACGCATGGAGTGAGAGCTCCCGGTCCGAGACGGCTACAGCGTGACTTATAGCAGCTCTTACCCCCCGGCTGACGGTGAGAAACGGGCGGGTTATCTTCCCCTCACCTCCCATGGCCCCGGCAAAGCAGACTAAGCTGACGGATCCGATCCGCCACGGGAAAAAAGACCGGTCGCGGCCGGCGCAAGATGGCGGCGGTGAGGAACTGGAATCCTCACAGGCCTCAAACCCTCCCACAGAGAATGAGGAGCAAGTATACACTGATGCCCCAGTTACAGAAAGAAAACTTTATGCAATGCTGAAAGACTTTAGACTCATCCTGCAGTCTGATTTGAAAAAAGCCACAAATGATATTAAGAAGGAAATAGCAGATCTGGGGGAAAGAACAAACAATTTAGAAACACGTACTGATGACATATGCGCAGCGCAAGATGCCTTGGCAGACACAGTACAACAATTAGTGAGTGAACAACAGTTCTTAAAAAGAAAATTAGCGGACATGGAAGATCGCTCACGCAGAAACAATATTCGCTTCCGTGGTATTCCAGAAAGCGTCACGAGAGAGCAATTGCCGCAATACCTTACTTCCCTGTGCAAGTCGCTGGCGCCGGAGATATCGGAGCCAGAATGGCTCATGGACCGAGCCCACAGACTACCGAAACCGCAGAATCTGCAAAAAGATACGCCACGCGACGTGGTCGCTCGCTTCCACTACTATAAGACGAAGGACCACCTACTGCAGGCGGCGAGGAAAATCACCGAGATGCCCGCACCATACACGGGTGTTCAATTATACGCAGACCTGTCAGCTATGACCATGGGCAGACGCAGAGAATTCATCAACGTGACAAAGTCCCTGAGAAACAACGGCATACAATACAGATGGGGCTATCCTACAAAACTACTTATATGGAGGAATGCCAAAACGCATACCGTCAACGAACCGGAGGTGGGAATGCGCTTACTAAAAGAATGGGGCCTATTCCCGCTACAACCGAGAGACGCTTCGACTACAGCATCCCCGAGAGGACCGCATGCTGACTGGCAGATGGCGGGCTCGCCACAAAGAAAAGAATAGAACTCCAGTCGGGGCCCAACAGGGACATACCACTAACCCACTGTAGAATTGGACACTGAGAGACACTCTAACCCAATACTAGCCTCCGCTCTGTGACATGCAAATGTAACTGGATTGTGAGTATGTTATTCTGAACCTCTTACTGTGATACATTATATGCGAATCCCTATTGCCCAAGGAGTAAAGCATTACGTAGCGGAGTGACCAAACCTGTTAAAACCCAGAGGGTGGGGACTCAGGGCAGATACAATGGGGACGGTAGGGACGCAATCTCTAAGAGTACTATAGCAAGTGGGAAGTATGGGGTGCAGAAGTCACGACTCAGACAATATATACTATACAGGTTTTGTGACGGCATAACATATCCATGATAGCAAGATGGAGGGGAGGGTCTTGTGGGTGTTCCATTGGTGGGTCCTGGCTGGACATCTCAGACGTGTTTGTGGGGTAGGAATAAGGTTAACTGGAGGAAAGCCGTCACGCACTCGGCTGAATCTCCCAGGTGCGTCCCCAGGATGAGACGTGAGACGGACAGAGTCTGCCCGCTCACACCTCACCCACGTAGAGCGCTAGTTTTCTCCATGGCGCTTTGTACATACTTAAGTTATTGTTTTTCCCTCCCTGTTTTTATGTCCATCATCCCTACATTCCCCCCTTTCAGTCCCAGATCAGTAGCGTATCGCATGTCGCAGGCAGCGAATGCCGTCCCACGGCCCCAGCATAGCATAACACTACACCAGGATCATGGATGACTCTCTGACAATCCTAACCTTAAACGTTAAGGGTCTCAATAGCCCACACAAAAGGAGGCTAGCAATACAGGAAATGACCAAGTCCAAGGCAGCGATTATAGGCCTCCAAGAGACGCACTTCTGTATTAGGAAACATCCCACACTCAATGTCAAACAGTATCCTCAAGGATACCACGCAATGCCAAACACTAAGGCTAAAGGAGTTGCTATCTATTTCCATAGGGACTGGGCATTCACGCCATCCAATCAATTTGCCAGTCGAGATGGGAGAATACTAATATTAGTGGGCTCCTTAAATGGTTTAGCGGTGACTATAGCTTCCATATATGCGCCGAACGATAAACAAAAAACCTTCCTCAGCAAAGTGTTTAGGACAATTGACAAGTTCAGAAAGGGCCACACAATTATATGCGGGGACTTTAATTGCGCTCCAGATCCCGATGTCGATATAAAACGAGAGGGGAACAAATTACCACAACAACATTCAGTCTCACTAGGCCAACATTTTAGGAAATTATTGCATGGGCATAACTTTTATGACACCTGGAGAGGCCTGAACCCGAGCGGGAGGGACTACACGTATTACTCGTCGGTCCATAGGACCTACACGAGAATTGATCTTTGTCTACTTGACACCAAAACACTGCCATTCGCCATTAAGGCTCACATTGGGCCAATCACGTGGTCCGACCATGCCCCATATGTTGTCACTATGCGAATTCCGTATCCAGCTAGGGGTAGAGGCACATGGCGCCTGAATGAAAGTCTATTAGACGTACCGGCACATCTCCAACGAATACAGGTCCGGGTTGAAGAATTTTTCGCTGACCACGTAGACTGCTCGTCATCCGACGCTACAAAATGGCTGGCCCATAAGGCCGTCATGAGGGGAGAATTAATCCAGATAGGGGCTAGAACAAAGAGGCTGCACAACACAACACTGGACAAGGTAGAGAAAGATCTGGCCTTAGTAGAATCCGCCCATAAAACAAACCCTACAACGGCAACACATAAGCGACTGATGTCACTTCGCACAACACTTCATAGCCTCAACCTCGCTGTAACAGAAAGACACCTGAGGTTTTTGAAGCAATCATACTATGTTATGGGTAATAAAGCTGGGAAAATGCTGGCCAATAAAGCGAAACAAACTAAATTGCAATCTAAAAATCCCGTACATAACCTCCACAACTGGGGATAAATTATACAACCCCCAAGACATAGTGAACGAACTAGCGAAATATTATGCCTCACTATATCAACTAGAAAAAGATCCCTCCACACACCAACCGACGGAAGACGAGATAGTACGTTTTCTAGACAGAGTGCCCTTAGCCAGTCTAACGCAAGCGCAACGAACCCAACTGGAGAACCCCTTCACGGAGGGCGAAGTAGAAATAGCAATCAAATCCCTCCCCAAACATAAGGCCTCCGGACCAGACGGAATATCCAACTACTACTACATAAAACTGACCAAACAACTACTCACGCCTCTCACCAACCTATTCAATCACATAAAAACTGCAGGGAATATGCCCACGGAAATGCTGGAGGCACATATAGTGACGTTACCCAAACCCAACAAACCCCCCACACACTGCGCAAACCTACGTCCGATCTCCCTCCTGAATGCAGACACCAAATTGTATGCCAAACTCCTCGCTACCAGAATTAAACCAATCCTAGCAGACCTCGTCTCGGAGGAGCAAGCGGGCTTCGTCCAGGGGCGTCAGGTAGGGGACAACACTAGACATTTCCTGAACCTGATTGAATGGGCGAACGTCTCGCATCAAGCGGGACTCTTGCTAGCGCTTGACGCTGAGAAGGCGTTCGATCGCCTACATTGGAGGTATATGTCACTCACCCTCACCAGAATGGGATTCCCACTAAACTTTAGTTCGAGCATAATGGCACTGTATCAAAACCCTTCAGCAAAAGTCTTTAGCACGGGCTTCGTATCTAACAGGCTCGCCATATGTAATGGCACCAGACAAGGCTGTCCTCTTTCCCCCCTAATATTTATCCTATGCTTGGAACCGCTAATAAGAATAGTAAAAAATGATCCCAATATACATGGGCTGCATACCCAGGGGGGCGAAAAGAAACTAGCTCTGTTTGCCGATGACATACTGCTGTTTGTTACAAAACCAGAGTCCTCCCTTCCCAATCTCATGAGAACGCTGGTAGACTATGGGAAGGTATCGTACTATAAAAACAACATAACCAAAACGCAAGCTCTACCCATAAACCTACCAAAACCTACATTAGAAAGGATAAAACCGCAGCACCCCTTCGATTGGCGCACCAATTCCTTAAAATACTTAGGTGTAAACCTCACCAAATCCCTTCAAACGGTGATCAAAGAAAATCACTTCCCCGTGCTAAAGAAAATCAAATCCTCCCTCGAACAGTGGGCTAGCATGGATACCTCCTGGCTAGGACGTATTAATCTAATTAAAATGATGACACTTCCACACATACTATACTTATTCAGAAGCCTGCCCATATTCCTCCCGACTGCGCTGCTCAAACAATTCCAAAGCACGATCAATGCACACATCTGGAAGAGGAAGCCCCCGAGAGTGAATAAAGGGTGCCTGGGTCTCCCTTACGTCCAAGGTGGACTGGGGATGTCGGATGTAACGGCATACTACAGGGCCTCTTTCTTGGCACAGGGTCTGCGACTCATTAGGATCCATAATCTCCCCCGTAAACCGCTCTGGCTGTCATTAGAAAATGAATGCCTAGAGGCACACGACACAGTCCATTACTTGTGGACATGCTCCACGCCCCGAACATCTGCGGGCATGACCCTGAGATGCTCGATCACTATGCTTACAGCATGGAAGACCTGGTGTCCGAAGGTACTGGACCCAGTACGGTTATTTAGGGAGGCACCCATCACGACACTAGCAGCCTACTCCCCAGGCATACAGGTGGGCAAATGGCTTAACAAGGGAGCGAGATTAGTGAGGGATTTAATGTCAGGAGATGCGGTGAAACCATTCCCTGAATTGAAAGAGGAACTGGGGTTAGACTTGAGAGATCTGTACCTTTATTTAAGGATCAAAAATATAATACTAACCCATGGTAACCACACAGTCGCTCGAACTGACTCTCCGGTACTCCAACCTAGCCACTTATCTCTGATAAAAGCAGCAAAACCGCTCTCCCTATGTTATAATGCGTTGGTCACAGAAAACACCCCAGATAAACTGAAATACATGGCAAAATGGGAGCAGGACCTGGGACTTCATATCTCCCAAGCAGACTGGCAGTCTGCAAGGGCAAATACAAAACAGGCATCGAGTAGCCTCTCGCTATGGGAGGCCTATTGCAAGATAACTATGAGGTGGTATCTGGTACCACAGAGACTAGCGAGTATGTACTCAGGCGCTACGAACTTGTGTTGGAGATGTGAGTCGGACACTGGAACCATGCTACATGTGTTCTGGAAATGCCCGTTGCTAGACGGATTCTGGAAACAAATCCAAATCCTGATCTCGAGTAAAACTGGCACCTCTATCCCATTGCGACCGGAAAAGTACTTATTACATGTCATACCAGACCTAGTCACGCATCCACACAAAAAAGTGATTCTGAATATACTGACGATAGCAAAAGTAGCTTTAGCTGGTAACTGGAAAAGCAAACAAATTCCTCAGATAGAGGTGATTATCAACAAAATGAATGTGATTAGTATGTACGAGAAAATGGCCAGCAAAGTATGATAAAGAATGGGTATGTTGGGCGGCCACATAGTCCCTGACTGACAACTAAGACAAACCGACTGCTCAAACCAAATGGTTAACCATCATAGTGGGCCAATAAGGGAGCACACAGGCGCAAACGTTAAGGGACCAAAGGGGTCAGGGCGTTGAGGTGCTCAGGGTACATATAGCCTCATCAATCTCACAAGCTACATAAGGAAGGTGATCTGTACTGTACTGCTGGCTGCGATGTGAAGCTGTGTCCAGGGATCTCCCCCCCCCCCCCCCCTTTTTCCTTCTGTATCCCAACCCCTCCCAAGTTAACTATAAAAAACAAAAAATGTACCGCATGCTTTGAAACTGTATGTATGTAACACATCGAACATCGCCTGACACACAGATTATTTGTATGACTATTTGTATACTTAAGCGGTTAATTGATCAATTGAGCGAGAAATAAGGCTCTACATAGGGCGACATGTAGAATGTTATCCGCAAATATCGCTGTGTAGGCGACTTGAAATTAATTACCATGTTATGTGTTGCAATTGTCATTCAATAAAAACGATAAATGAGAAAAATTCCGATGCAATTATGCTCGGAGACATATTCAGGTTATCTAAACTGTCTCTTGTTTGACGCTTTTCTCGACATACTTTTAAACACATAGTATATAGTTCTATATTTCTAGTTCTCACTAGTAAAATAATTGTCATTCTTGATAAGTGTCAGTATTAGAAAATAATTTGATTTGGCATGTGATTTCAGTACTCACATTCAATTTTTAATCCTTTTATTTCATTATATTTTTTTATTTCACATTATAGGAGTATTCTGTAACATTATAGACTGTAAGCTCGTTTGAGCAGGGTCCTCTTCAACCTATTGTTCCTGTAAGTTTTCTTGTAATTGTCCTATTTATAGTTACATCTCCCCCTCTCATAATATTGTAAAGCGCTACGGAATCTGTTGGCATTATATAAATGGCAATAATAATAATAATAATAATAATAATAATAATAATAATAAGAGAGCCACACTCATAACATCGTGATCTACGGTTTAATAGTTCATTCCCATGGTCTATCTCTCCTCCTCCGTTTGTGAACGATCTCTTCATCACCAATCATTGAAATTACAACCTTCGGTGCACTAGGAGCCTATTGGTGTATTCAAATATGGCTGATCCAATCAGATTAAAGCATTCTCCTTTTTACACCGGCAATATTGTATGTCCGGTTCCCCTCTGATAATCTGAATAAGCCAAACGCGCGTCAAGGGCATTTTGCTCTCACTAGCATCTCACCACCGAAGTGCTACCAGGCATTCAGATATGTTTATTCTGACTACTTCTGCATAGCAGTGACTTAACTCAGCCGCTGTGTTATTACATTTATTTATCAGCACTAGGTTTTATAGCAAAACCGACTTTATTTATTTACGGTTGGTGGGTAAGCTACTTTACAGGACAGGATAGGATAGGGAAAATCTTTTCAGGCTTAAGGGGTGCCCACAAAGGCACAATAGGGTAACATTTAACTTTGATTCCCTTCGGATCCTGAATCCCTGCATTCCTCTATCTTAACTATCAAATCACACTGTGAGCAGTTTAGCTCGTGATACAATTGCACCTAATTTTAAAATACAGCAACAGACCGATCACAGCGTCTTGTTGCCATCCAAGTATATGGTACCTAACAATTATTGCAACATTTATTACACTCATGATTGTAGCTTACTGGTGCACTAAATTCTAAAACTCATTAAGATTGATTTCAACCCAATTCACTATTACCTGACTAATAGCTATATCGTATGGTCAGTTTATGATTCCTTTGCACTCCACTTTTCAATGCAGCAATATTGATTAGAGTGTGTAATTCTATTAGGCAAACAGCTAATTTGTCTGTTTACTGTATAGTTTTCATTTCACATAACAGCTCTGTTATCACTTTGCAAGTGTCTCCCGGACAGCGATCAATCTAGTGCCTACAACATATTGCTTTGCTAGTGCAAGTGTGTTCAATTGTTATGTATATTTTAGCACAGCCATTGATAAGTTGTTTGACATTATGACACAATAATTTGCACACATTTATGTGCTTTATTAAGTATTTTCCCATAGGTGTCAGTCAACAACTTTCAGTGGGCTAATATAGCTATGTATATTTTAAGGTGTATATCAATTATTATTTTCTAATAGTACTATTTTTCTTTTTGTTGTTTGTTCTTTTGCCGAGTCCAAGTTGGACCTTTTGTCATGACTTATTAAAAGTTAAGTTTTATTTATGGTGATTTTACCATTATAGTATTCCATTTCTATATAGTTATTACAAATAAATAGGGAAAGGTAGCGCCACTAAAAAACAAATAAGATAAATAAAACCATTCAGTAGGCAGAAAAAACAGAGAATATAAAATTAAAAATAAAATAAAAAACAAAAACTTAAAAGTACAGGGTAGGTAGTCTTTATGGTAGATGAATCCAACACCAATGTGTTACTTTGTGGAAGGGGGTACAGTCTTTGGTAGTGGGTGTATTCTTCAGAGTGGTATAGATGCGTCTTTGTAATTCATATGAAATAGATAAAAATAACAACTGATGGTGTAATATGTCCCAAAAGGGGTAAAAGCAGTATAAAGAATATATGGTCCTACTCACGTTTTACAGAGCTATGAACTTAGCTCTAGTGTTGATAACGTACAGTGGTACAATCCCCACTTATGGGATACGTGAGATCTTTGTATTCTTGCTTGATTAGGGAACATTTGATTGAACAGACTAACTGTTCGGTGAATACAGCTTGAGTAGTATAATCCCCACCTAGGATTCTTTGGAGTAATATCCTCACTGGAAAGTAAAACACTTCTGGTACCAGATAAAAAGGATGGTAGTAGTAAAAGGTAAAAGGATAAAAAAGTAAAATGGCTAACTTGTAGCAAACCTAGCCACTTGGACATTACATAAGGACTATAGCTTTAAGGGCTGCCTGTGCTGTTTGGAGGATGCGTATGTTTCTGTGTGTATAGACTGTGATTGCTTAACACTGTATTACTTGCATTGGCTATCTGCCGAAAGCAGATAGCTGATTTCCTTTCGTTTCACGAACAGCGCCTTTGCGGGCCGTTCGTGAACCGAAATAGACCCACATGTATAGCCCACACATTGAGAGACGTGTGGCGCTCGTTAACCGATTGCAACAATGTTGCAATCAGTAATTAGAGGCTCTCCTAGGTGGCAGTCGTTCGACTACCGACCGTGCGGCGGTCGGCCATCTTGGATCCTTTGTTCCTCCAGCGGTGTTTGGTCGTCGAGCGCGTGGTACTAAAAACGGCTGCTCGACGGCGCGAACACAGCTGGACTTCCAGGCCGTTCGGGAGTTCCGGGCCGTTCGGTATTTTATTCCCCATATATCAATCGGTCTTTTAAATGTATGTTTTGATGGATATGTTTTTCGTGCGGTGTTCGGTTGTTTTAGCTGGGATCTGAGCGGTAATCTCACGAATGATGCGCTCAGACCCCAGCTATCTACCGAACGTCCATTCGTGCAAATAGACCTAATATTCGAAAAGCTGTATATTTTAAAGTAAATTGACGGTTCTGCTGCACGGAGGGATAATCCACTTAACCGTACATTCCAGTGGGAGGATCCCTCTCGTGCAGCAGTGCCTGATGGGAGAAATGCTCTGTAATGTAAGTTCCCCACGTAGTCCACCCCTGGAATATCCCTGGGCTAGGACTCAGGAAACCCCTTGCATGGGGAATTGTATAAATTGTGGAGCCTGTGAATAAAGCCTCAGTTGACTCTCAGAACTGTGTTTTGTCCGGTTACTGGGAGATTTGGGATATTGCCTTGTTTTTCAGCGCTTGACTGTGGATTACCTTCTGAATCAGCGGAGATCGTGGGATTTATTATTGCCGCTTCGCTACATAACTCACAGTAAGAAAGTGGCCAAAATACCTTTATTTAAAACAATATAATAATAAAACCACAACGCGTTTCGCCCTTGGGCTTTATCAAGTGGAGATCAGAAAAACCAACCTGATACATCCAGGTATATATAGGAAGTGTACATGTTTAAAATAGGCACCAAAATGACGTCATAATTGCGGTTTTGAAAGTTACAAAATGAATAAAATTTGCATGCATATGTGAATATATGGGGGACATGTGATAGCTATAATTTGAAAACGAAGCCTTATAATGGAGATTGCCAGCATAATATGTTTTAATGAGAAAGTCACGTGCTCGGCAGCCATTTTAGTAATTTCGGGCCGTGCTGCAATGGATTATGGGATATGTATGCAAATGTCAACGATGTAGGGGACGTGGGAAAAAAAGGATGGATGTGGGAAGGATCGTATTGTCGGCGGCCATATTGTATCTCTGGTCGCGCTGCATGGGATTATGGGGTTTGTAGTTGAGGGCAGAAGTGATTAGCTGCATGGCGAAGGAGGAAGGGATGTGGGAGGGATGTATTATGTGTCACTAGGACGCGATCGCAAACCCAGTGGTCGCGTCTTAGTGACGAAAATGGTGGGCACGTCCTGATGACGCGAGTATAGCACTCGGTTCAGGGGTCCATGGTTGGAGACTAAGAGGATGGGAGCGGACATATATGAGTCCATGGGGTGGGGAAAAATTGTATAATACAACTTAATACATTCTAAATAAAAACAAACACATAAAAACGGCATAATGTTTTACAATTAAACAAAGGTAGCAAAAAATGTCAAGAAAGGTAAACAGCATATATTGTTCGTTAAAACAACTACTGGGACACAAAGAAATGCATTGAGTGTTCCTTTTAAAAAAACCCTACCCCCGAAGGTCTTAATGTAGAGTTCAACCTTTTATCATTTTATGTGCATATATAAAATATTTTTATACAAAACCATCATCTTAATATACATCTTATAATCTCAACAATTATTTATATTTATTTTTATATAGTTGTTTTATCAATAACCAAACTATAAGCTCCTCTTTATTTTATACATTTTATATCTACACCCTGTTCCAAATTATTATGCAAATTTTATTTAAGTGTGACAAAGATTAAATATTTAGTTTTTCAGTTTTTTCATGGTTGACATTGTGTCTCAGGGCTCTTTTGATCACTGAAAACAATATTGGACACCTGTGATAACTAGATTGCCAGGTGAGCCCAATTTAAGGAAAAACTACTAAAGGAGGGTGTTCCTCATTATTAGGCAGATCACCATTTTAATGCAATATGGGGAAGAAAAAGGATTGGTCTGCTGCCGAAAAGAGTGAAATAGTTCAATGCCTTGGACGAGGTATGAAAAGATTATATATTTCACGAAAACGTAAGCGTGCTCATCGCACTATTAAGAGATTTGTGGCTGATTTAGAGCACAGACAGGTTCGTGCAGATAAAGGCACATTGAGGAAGATTTCTGCCAGATCCATTCATCGGATCAAGAGAGTAGCTGCTAAAATACCATTACATAACAGCAAACATATATTTGAAGCTGCTGGTGTCTCTGGAGTCCCACGGACATCAAGGTGCAGAGTCCTCCAGAGTCTTGCAACTGTGCATAAATCTTCTATTTGGCCACCACTAACCAATGCTCACAAGCAGAAACGGCTGCATTGGGCAGAAAAATACATGAAGACTAATTTTCAAACAGTCCTGTTCACTGATGAGTGCCGTGCAACCCTGGATGGTCCAGATGGATGGAGTAGTGAATGGTTGGTGGACGGCCACCCTGTTCCAACAAGGCTTCGACGTCAGCATGGCAGTGGTGGAGTCATGTTTTGGGCAGGTCGGCCCTTTTAGGGTCCCCGAAGGTGTAAAGATGACCTCTGCAAAGTATGTGAAGTTTCTGACTGACCACTTTCTTCCCTGGTACAGAAGGAAAAACTATGCTTCCCATAATAAAATCATCTTCATGCATGACAATGCCCCATCTCATGCTGCAAAGAATACCTCTGCATCAATGGCTGCTATGGGGATAAAAGGAGAGAAAGTCATAGGGTGGCCTCCATCCTCCCCTGACCTCAATCCTATTGAGAGCCTTTGGAGCATTCTCAAGCAAAAGATCTATGAGGGTGGGAGGAAGTTTACATCCAAACAGCAGCTCTGGGAGGCTATTCTGACATCTTGCAAACAAATTCAAGCAGAAACTGTCCAAAAACTCACAAGTTCAATAGATGCAAGACTTGTGAAGCTGCTATCAAATAAGGGTTCCTATGTTAAAATGTAACATGACCTGTTAAAATGTTTTAAAAAGTTAAAATGTTATAAGTTTGATTGAATTAGCTTTTGATTTCAGTAAATATGCTGCAAACACAACAAATTAAAATTTTCAGTTCTTTACAACCTATAAAGTGTTTTGAAACTTACGGTGCGTAATAATTTGGAACAGTGCATTGGAAGTTTTTTATGTTTAAAAAAATACTGTTATCATTAGGAGGTTTGTGCAATAAAATTTGAATTGTACTCTTAATAGTTGATAACATGAGAATTATGCTGACTGTTATTTACATCAATTATTTAGGTAAATGAGAAAAATATCATTTGCATAATAATTTGGAACAGGGTGTATATATATTCTTATTTTACTTCATATTTCTCTGGTAAATCACCAAAAGCTGCAAAGCAATTGAGATCTTTTTCCCTTTAGCCTATATATTTCTGCCTAGTAATCTTTGTGTATTTACATCTTTCTGTATTTTTTAAGCTTAAATAAAAACCAGTGTTATTTCTATTACAATTCCTGGCCCAATTCTTGCATTTGCAACAATATATGCTGTTTACCTTTCTTGACATTCTTTGCTACCTTTGTTTAATTGTAAAACATTTTGCTGTTTTTATGTGTCTTTTTATTTAGCATGTATTACGTTGTATTATACAATTTTAACCAACACCATGGACTCATATGTCCACTCCCATGGACCCCTGAACCGAGTGCTATACTTGCGTCATCAGGATGTGCCCACCATTTTCGTCACTAGGACGCGACCACAGGGTGTGTGATCGCGTCCTAGTGACACATAATACATCCCTCCCACATCCCTTCCTCCTTCCCCATGCTGCTAATCACTTCCACCCTCAACTACAAACCCCATAATCCCATGCGGCGCAACCAGAGATACAATATGGCCGCCGACAATACGATCCCTCCCACAATGCTCCTTTTTTCCCCGTCACCTACATCGTTGACATTTGCATACATATCCAATAATCCATTGCGGCACGGTCCGAAATTATTAAACTGGCTGCCGATCACGTGACTTTCTCATTAAAACATATTATGCTGGCAATCTCCATTATAAAGCTTCATTTTCAAATTATAACTATCACATGTCCCCCATATATGTATATATTCACCTATGCATGTACATTTTATTCATTTTGTAACTAACAAAACCGCAATTATGACGTCATTTTGGCGCCTTTTTTAAACATGTACACTTCCTATATATACCTGTATCAGGTTGGTTTTTCTGATCTCCACTTGATAAAGCCTAGGGGCGAAACGCGTTGTGGTTTTATTATTATTATACTGTTTTAAATAAAGGTATTTTGGTCACTTTCTTACTGTGAGTTAGCCATTTTACTTTTTTATCCTTTTACCTTTTGCTACTACCATCCTTTTTATCTGGTACCAGAAGTGTTTTACTTTCCAGTGAGGATATTACTCCAAAGAATCCTAGGTGGGGATTATACTACTCAAGCTGTATTCACTGAACAGTTAGTCTGTTCAATCAAATGTTCCATAATCAAGCAAGAATACAAAGATCTCACGTATCCCATAAGTGGGGATTGTACCACTGTACGTTATCAACACTAGAGCTAAGTTCATAGTTCTATAAAACGTGAGTAGGACCATGTAGCGGATGGCCTGTGACTATCTGCCAGAATTATGTTTTAAAAGACTGTTCGCCTGTTTTAACTGAATGTATATTGAAAATTGCATCTAAGTTCGTATGCTAATTCGGTAGTTTCCTTCATAGTTATACGAATGGAAACTACCGAATACATAGACCACCTTAGAGCTGAAGTGCGTCCCTCGTTAAACCTTTATTCCCTTTGTAACCGCAGCTAATTGAAGTATCTGGGTGGCCGCCATTCGGTAGACGAACACGTGGCGGCAGCCATCTTACGCACTAACTCTCAGCGGTGTTTGGTCGTCGAGTTTCTGGAACTCAAATCGGACACTCGATTGCGCGAACACCGCTGAGACCTCCAGAGCTCCAGAACTCACGAACGGAGGGGCTAATCGACTCCCCGTTCGGTGAGTTCAATATACCGAACAAGGGGGTTCATGCGAACCCGGTATTCTCTATGGATGTCAAGGATTTATGTCTATTTCATCTCCCGAACGAAGACCGACCGCAGGGCCAGAATGCATGGAACTCCTTTTGGCTACATATTTGTGTGCGCTCGGTCAAATCGTTTAAGGTCTACAACTCCCGAACCCCTGGTCTGATCTGGGTGAATTTTGAGTATGTTGGTCACCCAGACCAGGGCTACCAGGGGATGCCACTTAAGTCCTGGTACCCCATGGTCTTAGGGTACATCCAAGAAATAGGGGAAAAGGTGCCAGGATTAAGTGGATTAAGTGTCACTCTGAGGGGAGGGAAAGCAGGGGAGGGAACCTCTGTACCATTGGTTACTGTTGTAATTACTGTAAATCCCTCCCTTGCATGGGAGAATCCTTTATAAGGAGCTGCTGTGAATAAATCTTTAGTTCTGCTCCTGATACTGCGTGTCGTCCAGTTATTGGGAGTGCTGTTGGGATACTGCTGTATTGTTTTGCCTGCCGGATGCTTTGCCCTATGGATTTATAATTACTTGTTCCTGAGCCTCCCCGGATCTACAAGTGGAGATAGGCTATGAAATACTAGCTCTCCGCTACAGACCATATATTCTTTATACTGCTTTTACCCCTTTTGGGACATACTACACCATGGGTCCTCAAACTCTGCCCCCCCCCCCAGATGTTGCTGAACTACAACTCTCATAAGTATCATGGAAGTTGTAGTTCAGCAACATCTGAGGGGCCGGAGTTTGAGGACCCATGCACTACACCATCAGTTATTTTTATCTATTTTATTTGAATTACAAAGACGCATCCATACCACTCTGAAGAATTCCACAAAGTAACATCTTGGTGTTAGATTCATCTACCATAAAGACTACCCACCCTGTACTTTTAAGTTTTTGTTTTTAATTTTATATTCTCTGTTTTTTCTGCTTACTGTATGGTTTTATTCATCTTATTTGGTTTTTAGTGGCGCTACCTTTCCCTATTTATTTGTACCATTTCTGCTGTAGGGCCTGTGAGGGAGCCCTATTTTTAGGTGTGCTGCCACATTTTATCTTTTCTGTTGTGTATTTGTGTTGATAGAGAGCGCTTATCCCTTTTTTCTGTTCTATATACTTATTGTTGCATCCTCATGATTTGCCATTTTAGGACTTTCCATTCACGTCTTTTGGAGATAATTCTATCGATTATCTGTGTATACCATTAATTTTACAAATGACCATCAAAGGATAAAAGACAAATATACATTTCATTTTAATACCATTTCCAAAAGAACTGCTCGAGTCTTGGCTTCTTTTTCTGCAAGAATTTCTTCTAGCTCTTCAGCAGATTTGCCTTTGCTGTCATCAATATCTTCATCTGCTGCTATTCTGCCACTCTATACAAGTATGAAAGAAATGAGAAATAGCTTTAATGTAATGGTTTAGGTGAGCAAATCAAAACTGAAAACCGCTCATGAAAAAATAAAAAACTTACATCAAGCTGCTCTTTGGTGGGTTCTGGAGAACGATCAGGGATGGGTAGTCCTGGTGGGTCATCAAATGGGTCATCTAGTATTACAGTGTGAGTTATTCTGCAATTGAAAAAATAAAACCAACACTAACTCTGTATGTTATAAAACAGATTTGATTTGATGAGCAATATTAAATCATATAAATAATAAGCATGTTAAATATCAAGTGTATAAAGAACTAATCTAACTTTTATCCAGAAGAGAAGTTTTTGTGCAATTGAAGAAGCCAATCCAAAACAGAGGGAAGCAATGAGAAAGAAAAAAAAAAACGAAATAGTTTTCTAGTTTTTCTTAGAACAAGCAACAATATGTACAGATAGGATTTATTAAGCCCCATAAAGAGAGTGAATTCACTTTCACAGAGCAAGGTCCAAGTTGCAGCTATGAAAGTAGATGTCAAAGTTGCCCTTGATGTTGAAATGAGCTTACGGTAGGTCGGGGCTCAACAAATATCAGGTGCCAGGGTCAGTTTTCAGTGGTAGAAAAAGAGGATCTAGGCACTCCAAGTATCTTCAAATGTATTTATTTGGACAAGTAAGGCACCACAATGTTTTGATCACTGAAAGGGTCTTTGGGAAACTTGACAAACTTTCAGGAGTCAACACGTTGCGGTGTCTAACTTGTTCCAAAAAAATACATCTGAAGATACTTTGAGTGCCTGGATGCTCTTTCTACCACTAATATTTACTCCCTGGGGCTGGTGCTGGCCCGTGGTCCAGTTTAGCACCCAGATCTTCACATGATTGGAATACAGTTCGTTTTTTTCTCTTTTAGCAAAAAGTGTCTGAGATTTGTCAGTCTGTTCTGCGGCGAAGTAGAATGGAGCCAGTCGGCTGAGCGGCAGTGGTGGTGGCCAGCTGAGGGAGCTGAAATCTTCCAGATCTTCTTGCTCCGCTCCCTCGCGCGTCCTGCTATGATACCTGGTGCTGGGATATGAAATCACTCTGGCAGAGGCATTAATAAACGGCACGCAAGGGTGCGTGTCAAGAAGAGCTTTAAGAGCTCAGAAGCCACACTCTATTCTGGACCCCAAGGAACTGATCCACTCCAGCTATGCCAAAGGTGTTAAAAAATAATAAATAAATAAAAAAATTGTAAAACAAATTAAAAATGAATAATTTGTGAGTGAATGAGAGAATGTGTTTTTGTGTATGACTGACTGTTAGGGAGTGTATGTGCCTGTATGACGGTCAGTGTGTGTGTGTCGGTCTTTCAGTGAGTGAGTCTGTACATCTGTGTCAGTGAGCGTGTTCCTGTGTGTCTCTCCTCCTCTCTGAAAAGGCAGTGTTTACACTGAAGAGCCTGCTGGGACAGGCTTTATACACAAGATGCACTATATTAAGCTGCAGTGGTTCTGGTGACTATAGTGTCCCTTTAAGAATTGTATTTTTGTTGTTGAAAATAATGCTTTCTTAAAAAATTGGATCCTAACTTTGTTTAGTTGGCCTCTAGATTTCAAGCAAATTTGTCAAGCCCTACGGAATGGTCTTGTGAAGCACAACCTAAAGAATAATTACAGGTATCTAGAAATTATAGCAATATCATGACTTACAAAACAATTCCGTTGAAGGCAATTTTACATAATTCTTTTAACATCTAAAGAATGGAACATGAACTTCAGCAGAGAATATGATTTTTGCCAAATATTGGTAAGTGGATATCATTTAGTTAGCAGTAGAGGAAACTTTAGAAAGAAAATCACGAAGTAATCTGAGAACTACTTTTGCTACTGGAAAATAAAACCTAAGGAAGATGGGCTAAACTAATCTGCCAGAGGGAAAGGCAAAGGTTGGGCATTTTCAGTAGTAGTTGTTGCAGAGATGTCACAAAAAAAGCAGGAAGTGATTCAGCCAATCATGATGATCACATTCTCTAACACTGCTGACTTTATGTTGATAGGATACTTAAAAATCATTCTATACATAGCAATGGTATAAATAATTTTATTACATCATGGTGTCCTGGTTTTGGGTAAGGACTAGAGGCAGGGGTAAAGGTAGTTGGCCACATGGCAAACAAAATAATACTTGAAATACCATTGCTTCTCTTATTCAGGTGAAACTAACCGTGTCTCTCATGCAAAAAGCAAGGACAGTTATCTATTAAAGGTATAGTTAAGCAGGCTTCTTGCTTCCTGATTGGGTAAAGTACAAGTCAATCATGCTTGGTATAAAAAGGAAGAGGAAGGGAAGGGTTAAGGTGAGACTTCAGCAATAGGCTAAAAAGGTTCCCCTTGCTGTGCAGGCCAAGGAAATGTCTCCCAAGGGACTGAGGCATACAATTCTGTATTTTGCAAGCTGTTTAAACTGAATAATGTAAAATAGGAGAGAGAAATCACACAATCAAACAAGCCAAGTCAATTATTACAGAAATACACAATAATTAGAGCCAAGGTTACGGATACAGAAAGAGGAACATTTGGGATGAGACAAATATCCGTAAACCATGAATCAGATATGCAAATTAGCATTCGCTCAGATCACCACTAGGGAAACCATGACAAGGTAAAGGTCAAGTATGTCAGACATTTCCTGATTAAAATTAATGCCGTGTCTTTTACATTCTGCTAACAAACTAGATGGAGTCACAATTAACAGTTTAATAGTGAATTGTGACAGCATCTTGTTTTCTAGCAGAATGTAAAAAGAAAAAAAAAATTTTTTTATTTCTTTTAACTCTATTCAATCAGTGAAAAGAGATAAGGCTTGAGTTATACTCCTCTATGCAGGAACCGACAGCCCACAATCTTGATAATGAAAGCTTTATTGTATACTACAAAATACTATATCCCTTAAGGGTTAATAAACTAAAAATAAATCTAAAATAAAAAATATTCAATTACAGTGGGCAAAATTAATATCGTAAAATTCTTCCCAGAGGAGTATAACTCTTGCTTATACAACGTGCTGAGACAGCCGATACAGAGGCTCCACCTTTGTGAGTATAGTATGTACTAGACTATTGAAGATTTTTTAACATACATACTGCACCATATATCTGTGTCATTTAAATCTTAGAGGCTACTGCACAAGACTACCCGGCAAGAAGAAGGGGAAGGTCGCCTGTACGGACCTACAAGCGCTTGTCCCTGAGCTTGGTGTTAAGCTCAGGAGGATGGGAGTGTATTGTTTAACTTTGATGTACTCAGTTTTTAATATATACAGTGTTACACTACTAGAGTTTTTTTTCTCACTTTACAGGTATATTCCGCATGTTAGTTTGGCCCTTTTTATTGGGACGAATATTCTCTGGTTAGACTCAGCCGAGTTGAATATATGTATGTAGTGCTACACATTTCTTTGTATAAATTATAGATATATTTATTTATATTTATTTTTTCCATAATTGGTTGTGAATTCATTTTGTGAAATATAAATTCTATATTTAACATACTCCAGGATATAAAAGTTTAAAATACTGTAGATAACAATAAGATGGTACAGTGCAATAATAAATTTTTGATAATTTGTATAAAATATTTTTATTATTAATTACCCCATACATATTCTCACGAGTAGCAGTTGGGTGCTTAAACAGGCCTAAGTCTGTTGTGATTGGCCTGCACCATTTCTGCAAAAACGAATGACGTGAAAGATGTTGCAGAAATGACGCAGGGTTCTCTGCGCTAAAATTGACACGGGGCATCTCTCTGTCAAATAGAACAGAAAATGCTTTTAAGCCTGAAAAGCCAAATTATGAACCTTGGAAATTCTTGCTCTTAAAACAGCACTGTCATCCTACTCCTATTCCTACTCTTATTTCAAACCAAAAATATAAGACAAAGTAGGAACTATCTTTTCCTGCCCTCCCACAGCGGCAATGTCACCAAATTTGACAGTGCCCCTTTAAGCAGTTTTTAATGCACAAATCTTGAGAGTGGAGCTGCAAAAAGTCCAATGGGAACCTGTATAGAGGAGGACCTCTTGTCTGTTGTATATTCCTGCTAATGGACAGGTTAGCACATAGCGGTTTGTACTGACCCTGTATATATTTTTATAGTGATACCATATCCCCTCTAACAAAAAAAGAAAATTCCAGTTTTTCTAGTCTTTCCTCATACACAAATGTTTTCTATCTTCCTTTTTTGTTTTGTAGCTTGCTTCTGCACTTTTTCTAGTTCTGCAATATCTGTCTTTAAAACTGATGCTTAAAACTGAATAACATATTCAAGTTGGGGTCTTACCATTGATTTGAAAAGTTCCAAAAAACACTTTTTATACACAAAAGCACCTTACTAGCTTTTGCAATGGCAGACCAGCATTGTATATTATTGCCTAGTTTCTGATCTATAATTGTTCCCAAGTTCTTTTCATTTAATGATATCATTAACTCTAACCCATTTAATGTATATGTGGCTTGTAGGTTCCTTATTCCAAAATGCATGACTACATTTATCTGTATTAAATCTCATCAACCACTTGCCTGCCCAGTACCCCAATTTATCTAAATCCCTCTGTAGAAAAGTTATATCATGTTCAGACTGTATTTCTACCTATTTTTGTCTCATCTGCAAACACAGATAAATTACTTTCAATGTCCACCTCAAGATCATTTATAAAAGATTAAAGGACCACTATAGTGCCAGGAAAACATACTCGTTTTCCTGGCACTATAGTGCACTGAGGGTGCCCCCACCCTCAAGGTCCCCCTCTCGCCCGGCTCTGGGGAAAGGAAAGGGTTAAAACTTACCTTTTTTCCAGCGCCGGGCAGGGAGCTCTCCTCCTCCTCCTCTCCTCCCCTTCGGCTGAATGCGCGCGCATTCAGCCGGTCTCATAAGAAAAGCTTTCCTATGGATGCTTGCGTGTTCTCACTGTGATTTTCACAGTGAGAATCACGCAAGCGCCTCTAGCGGCTGTCAATGAGACAGCCACTAGAGAATTTGGAGGCTTGATTAACCCATTTATAAACATAGTTTCTCTGAAACTGCAATGTTTATAAAAAAAGGTGTTAATCCTAGAGGGACCTGGTACCCAGACCACTTCATTAAGCTGAAGTGGTCTGGTGACTAGAGTGGTCCTTTAAAGACAAGTGGATCCAGGACAGAACAGTGAGGCACTCAATTTACCACTTTTTTTCCAATTTAAAAATGTTCCAACTACAACTACTCTCTGCACTCTAAGCCAGTATTTTATCCAAGAACACGATTTTTCATATAAATCAATTCCAGTTTTACTAGTGACCGTTTGTGTGGAACTGCCTTAGCAAATTCAAGTAGACCACATCTACTGGAACACCATGTAGATGCTCTAAGAGTAAAGTTATCGCTCACAAATCTTTTGGTCACTAGCTAGTTTATGGATAAAAAAAAAAGAAAAAAAGATGTAATAAAAATAAATAAAATTGTTTAAAATGATATAGTACTTTAAAACTGCCTGTACTCTGCATTGACCATTTTAACATGTTCAGCTCCTTTCAAGCATGTGCTTGAAATACAGTTACTAAATCACTGCGGGTTGAAATACAGGGCAAATTTCTACTCACCTAGTATGTGTTTTTCTACACAAGTAGCATGCAGTATACCTGATATCTTGATAAGGAACAAAATCTTTGTCCACAAATGCCGCGTTGATTTTTTTCACTACATCCATTCCTTCCGATATTTCACCAAACACTGTGTGCACACCATCTAGGTAATCCAGATTTTCTCCAGTGGTAATAAGAAACTATATAGAAAAGTATAATAAAATGTGAGAATGTGACTTGAGTGTTTAAAAAAAACCAAAAAACCACAAAAGTAAAGTACCGTATATACTCGAGTATAAGTCGACCCGAATACAAGTCGAGACCCCTAATTTTACCCCCAAAAACTGGGAAAACTTATTGACTCGAGTATAAGACTAGGGTGGGAAATGCCGCAGCTACTGGTAAATTTCTAAATAAAATTGGATTCCCCCAAAAATTAATTGAATATTTATTTACAGTGTGTGTATATAATGAATGCAATGTGTGTATGAATGAATGCAGTGTGTGTGTATGTGATGCAGAGCCTTGGTGGGGGGTGGGCATTTTTATTATTTTTTATTATTATTATATTATTTAATCTTTATTTATATTGTTTTGTCCCCCCTCCCTGCTTGATACATGGCCAGGGATGGGGACTCTCATTCCCTGGTGGTCCAGTGGCATTGGCAGTGTAGGAAGGGAGCTGGCAGCAAGCTGTAACTTACCTTTCCTGCAGCTCCTGTCAGCTCCCTTCTCCTGCGTTCCGGCCAGCTATCCTGTCAGCTCCCACTGTAAGTCTCGCGGTCTGAGTGCCGCGCGGAGCGTTGCCGCGGTAACCCGTAGCAACGCTCAGACGCCGCGGCTCTCGCGAGATTTACAGTGGAACTGACAGGGGAGCTAACCGGAACGCAGGAGAAGGGAGCTGACAGGAGCTGCAGGAAAGGTAAGTTACAGCTCGCTGCCAGCCCCCAACAGGACCGCCGGGCTTGTAATGAGCCCGGCGGTCCAGGTCTGTATTATGGCAACGTAAGTTGCCATAATACAGACATTGACTCGAGTATAAGTCGAGTTGGGGTTTTTCAGCACAAAAAATGTGCTGAAAAACTTGACTTATATTAGAGTATATACGGTAGTATTGAAGCAATTCACTTTTATAAACCCTCTGGTTTGCCAGTTCTTCCTCACTGTGTTGTACACCCTTTTTCTCCTACCCCAAGTAAACCTGTGTACTAGCTGTTCTTATGTTGCTTTAAAAAGAGCACTGTCACTTCACATTTTCCCCTTCACATTTTTCCCCACCCGCCGCTCATGGTCTTTCAGCCTTTTAGTAGATAGCTTCCGAATTCCCACGGTATTAGGGAGCTATCTACTAAGCAGCTGCAAGATGGTATTTCATTCATTCCAATGAAATTCAGATCCAAACAAAAAGTACCGAATTACGTCCTAACACGTATTGACAAACTGTACTCATTCTGTTAGGACCAAATTTGGTAGTTTCGCCGCACGAACGGCCAAACAGGAACAGATCATGAGAGAGGACGAGAAAGGGAAGCGATTGGGGAAAGGTAAGTTCAACATGACAGTGCCTTTAATTATTTTTTTGTAATGTGTGGAGATTCTGGCCAATTTTACCTGGTAGGGTTAAACTATTCTGAAATGGTATATGTGACTGAGCTCCCATACTCAGACCAAGTACCTCTGCCAAATTAGCTTTTTAGCTGCTATCAGGGATCCTAGGACGCTTCAGCCCCAGTCGCCAGAGCTTCTTCCAGCCTGGACCAGAATAATCCAACCAGGACACACTCAGCTCTATTTTTACTCCGGACTAGCCCAAATGTACATTGCATCAAAATTTACAGTGACAAAGTCAATTTAATACAAATAACCTAATCATATGGGGAAACATACAGGAACTTATGACAACACAATAACATAATTATAAAGAAGTGAAGAGACAAATTAGTACAATATATATACCCTGCCTGAAGAAATACTGCTATTCAGGTACTGCATATAGCAGTTTCAATTCGCCGGCGGACAGTTCGCGACATCTCTAGTCCTCACAACAAACATATAGCGTTGTGTTTGAATCCATAGCCAAATCCATCTAGTTATACACATCATTGAGTAAACTTTGACCCGGAACCTCACAGTTAGCAGACACTTCCTGGGAGGGAGGGTCTGCTGCTTATTGGGTGGAATGTGTCTGCTGGCTGTGTGGTTCCGGGTCAAAGTTTACTCAATGATGACGTATAGGGGGCGGACCGGAAATCGGATATGTTTGCCCAACACGAACACGCTATTGTTCGCCAGTGGACAGTTCGCGACATCTCTAGTCCTCACAACAAACATATAGCGTTGTGTTTGAATCCATAGCCAAATCCATCTAGTTATACACACCCTGCACCTATAAGAAGCACAGGGTTACTAAAACATAAGAATAATTCAGGGATCAACATAAAGTGTCCATCTCCTGCTCCCAGTGATGGTGATGACCATCACAGTGTAACCCTAAAGTTCTCTCAACACACAACAGAGCCTTTCCACACAGACTTTCTTCATCCTCCTCTAGAGATAGACATATTCATTTACAGTACAAACAGCTATGCTATCTATTAAAGGGCAATTATTTTATTGAAGGATAGTGATGATATGAATCCATTTATTATCACATAGTAGTTTGGCTCCTTTTTAAATCATAATGATAACAAATCACCCAAATGGCCCTGATCAAAGATCTACATACCTTTGAATGTTTGGCCTTGTTACATACACAGGTTAAAATGTCAATTAAAGGTTAATTTTCCACACCTGTGGCTTTTTAAATTGCAATTAGGGCTCTGTGTATCAATAGTCAATTAGTTGGTTAGTTCTCACTGAGATGCACTGAGCAGGCTAGAAACTGAGCCATGGGGAGCAGAAAAGGAATAGTAATGGAATTTTATAAAGATGGAAAAGGATATAAAAAGATATCCAAAGCCTTGACAATGCCAGTCAGTACTGTTCAATCACTTATTAAGAAGTGGAACATTTTGGGATCTCTTGATACCAAGCCAAGGTCAGGTACATCAAGAGAGATTTCCGCCACAACTGCCAGAAGAATTGTTCGGGATACAAAGAAAAATCCACAGGTTACCTCAGGAGAAATACAGTCTGCTCTGGAAAAAGACGGCGTGGTTGTTTCAAAGAGCACAATACAACCATACTTGAACAAAAATGAGCTGCATGGTCAAGTTACCAGAAAGAAGCCTTTACTGCCACAAAATGCCATAAATAAAGCCCAGCTGCAACATGCCCAACAACACCTTGACACACCTCACAGCTTCTGGCACACTGTAATTTGGAGTGTGGAGACCAAAATAGAGCTTTATGGTCACAACCATAAGTGCTATGTTTGGAAAGGGGTCAATGAAAATAATACCATCCCCACTGTGAAGCATGGCAGTGGCTCACTGATGTTTTGGGGGGGATGGGGTGTGAGCTCTAAAGGCAACTTCACACTTGCAGAGGATCAATTAATCAAGAGCATTTGATTACCAGTACCTGTCTGCTACTTAGCCTCTTAATTCCTATGTAAATGTGGAAGAAATAAGGGTGTAGTTTTTCTCATATGGCTTCTCCATTTTGGCTTTGTTTTTGTTAAATAAATCATGACACGTAATATGTCACGTGTTATTCATCTGAGGTTGTTTTTAAGACCTGCTAAGGAGCAGACAATTGTTATGGCCATATATTTAAAACCAGGTAATTAATTCAAAGACGGTGTACTTTCTTTTTCCCATGACGGTATCTCCTAATTTAGCATTGAAAAAGTGGGCCCAGCATAGCATACAAATTAATAAAAATAAATCCATTAACATTTAAAAAAAATAAATCTATCAATACATTTTTGTTTTATTTTTTTAAATCAGAACATCATCGAAATTAAATCACTACGGTCTCTGGATTTCTTCATTTAAAGAACAAAACAATTGTTATCTAACAACGTGCCTCTTATGACTTTCTGGTAATTTATCCTTTGCTTAGTTTTGGACATCTACTATGCAACGTTTATGATAGCATTGGTACTTTGACAAAACATTTATAATGTAATATGATGCTCTTTCTCAACCTATGGCACTTATTACAATTTGGACTTAAACAGGTAAGCCAAAACTATTTCTAATCACATAAATTGCTTATACAAGCTTATTAAATTTAATCAGGTCTTCTATAAGTCAACCAAAATGAATAAATATAAAATACGACTTACCTGTGACCCATGTTTTCCGTTACCATTGTTCACCATTGACACAGTTCCTGCCTTCTTATGTTTTATCCTTGGTACTTTTTCAGACTCAAAATATTGGGCCTGATCTCCATAGAGTGCACTAAGAGGAAAGGAATTATTTAAAGAAATGAAGAGCTAGAGAGGAACAAATATTTTGTCATTTGTTTGCACATTTTCATTATATTATATATATATATATATATAAAAAAAAAAATATTATATATTTATATATATATAGTTAATACAATGTTAAACAAAAATCTGCACACCAGTCAAGCCATAAGACTTGCTTTTCCCACAGAAATCCCAAATCTGCAGTGATGTTAAAACCGCAAAGGATTCTGGGTGGGCATATGCAAATTAGTTTAACAAAGAATCACATTTTTGCCTCATTCCATTTTAAACATGGATTCCTTTTAATCTGTGTTTCTGTGGGAAAAGCAAGTCTTATGGCTTGACTGGTGTGCAGATTTTTGTTTAACATTGTATATATATCTCTCAACCTCAGACGCGCACCTCATAGAAATGGAGCTCCGCGAATTACACGCGAAGGGCGCTATACAGCCCGTTCAGGGACGGGGAGGTTTCTTCAGCAATATGTTCCTCGTTCGCAAGAAAATCTGAGATTTCAGACCGGTTATCAATCTAAGAGAGTTGAATGCCCACGTGACCTACCGTCACTTCAAAATGGAGGGCATACATTTACTAAGGGACCTCCTTCAATACAGGGACTGGTTTACACGTCTGAATCTCAAAGACGCATATCTAGCCGTCCTTAAAAAGGTTAAACACTAAATGGTAAGGATCGACACACCTCATTGTTACTTTCCCTGTACCTTTGTGCCCTGTCTTAATGTTCCTCTCACTCCCACTCTAGTGTTTCCCCCCCCCTGTCCCAAGTGTTTTCCGCCTCCCCCCTTGTTCCATAGTATATTTTTTCCTTCCTGCCACTCACTCCCCTGACCCATAGTGTTCTTTCCTTCCCCCACTCCCTCCCCTGTCCCATATAGTGTTCTTTCCTTCCCCCCACTGCCTCCCCTTTCACATATTGTTATTTCCTTCCCCCACTCTCCCAAAGTGTAACTTCCCCCTGTCTTGTCTCCCGCGGTACAGGAGGTTCAGTCTCCTGTACCCGGCTGGACTGACAGGAAGTGCTCTCTCAGTGAGCACTTCCGTTCACTCTGGCAGGGTACAGGAAACATAAGTTCCTGTACCACGGTGCGCACTTCTCCGCTAGGCCACAGTGTGTCTAGCATTATGGAGCGCTGTGTACCCACCTCTTGATGGTCACTCCAATCTAGCATCCCGTGGGCCGGTACGCCCCAACACGGCCGCTTGTGCCACCTTATGGACGCGCCGGCCCACCTCATTATTGGTATTACTGATGATTATCAGCCGATACTGATACTTACAACAAAAAATAAAAATAACATTTGGAATTTCGGCGAATCCCTACTAAAGGGCTCAATTCTCCTAATAAGCACAAATTGGCTATGAGAGATGCTAAACGAGGTAGAGCCCATGTAGTGTTCTTCCAAGAGACGAATTTCAAATGAGGTTGCATGCCTCGCTTTAGCTAACCTTGATTTCCATATGATTAACATGCCTGATATTCAGCCAAAAATGTGGCCTTTCTATTTTGATTGGCAGAGACAGAGTGTTTTCCTAAGTACAAAAAATTTTGTGACAAAAAGGGGCGCTACGTAATACTACAATGCCTCCTTAATAACAACCTTAATAACAACCCTGATTAACATTTATAGTCCCAACGATAATCAGCATGTATTTCTACTTAATGTACTGGTTTTTACCAATATGTATGGTTATGGGGAAGTAATCAATGGAGGTGACGAACTTTTTGAGTAATGCTCATAGCGCATATAGCCATCCTTCCCAAGCCAGGTAACCCCCGACAGTGTAAAAAACATTTGGCCAATTTCCCTGCTTAATGGAGAGGCAAAGATTTAAGCCAAACTCTTTAGTAACAGACTTGCCCCGCTACTCCATAAACTTATACATAATGAATAGTCGGGGTTCATACGAGGCCATCAAGGGTCTGACAACACGAGGAAGATGCTTAATACCCTGACTACTTTGGAGACCCGATGAAAATGAGGCCTTCTCCTCGCACTGGATGCGGAGAAGGTCTTCGACCGGCTTATCGGATCTTTCATGAACAGAGTACTGGCTAAATAAAAATTTTCCACAAGACACGATTCGAGGCATCATGGCGTTATACAACGCCCTGGCAGCTAAAGTCTCCCACGGAGGTTTCCTATCTACACCATTCTCCATCACGAATGGCACTCGCCAAGTTTGCCTGCTGTCACCCCTCTTGTACATACTTTCCCTTGAGCCTCTAGCATCCACAATCATCCTTTCATTAAAGGTATCCCCATTCATGGTAGAGAATACAGCTTAGCACTATTTGCGAATGACATTTTCATAGCCTTCTCTGACCCTCAAGATTCACTTCCATCTCTAATAGATCTACTACAACAGTTTGGAAATATCTCCCACTACCGTTTAAATCATGACAAAACCCAGGCCATCCCCATTAAGCTACCTATGGACCTGTAACTCCCTTTGCTCTCACTAGTCCTTCGACAGGAGATCAACCTTCCTTACGTACTTAGGGGTAAAAATTGCACCCACTAAAGGGAGAAAAGGAGAGAAGGAAGACAAAGGGAGAGAAAAAAGAAAACAAGAAAAAAGGGGAAAGGAAGAAGAGTATAAAGGATGGGAGAGAAGAAAGGAAAAGGAGAGGGGAAGTTAAAGTTAAAAGGATAAAAAAAAAAATTCTTGTTTTTTGTTCCTTTTTTTCCCTCCCTCTTGCTGTTTTTTCTTTCTTAAATTACCGTATCAGACAGAAAAAGTCAAACAAGATTTAAAATGGCAAATAGGAAACAGACAGAGAGACATCTAAAAAAGGATAAGAAAATAACCAATGAGCAAGATCAGAAAAAAAGGGAAGCTAAAACTGCAACATCCTTTTACACCCCCCCCCCCCACAAACAACTTAGAGAACAACTACAAATAATACTGAAGATTCGTCCCTACAAGAAGCAGAACAGTATTATCGAATCTACTAATACAGAAGAGTCACAGATTGATTTACCAGCTATACAAAGAAATGGAGGAGTCACTCCACAACACCTAGAAAAGGCACTATATCAACTTTTGGAACAACTAAAAGCGGAGATACAAACAAATTCTAAAATAATTAAAGATATCACAGAACTCAGCACTAGAGTTGAAAATCAGAAGATGTATAATTACATTAGAGAAAGGAATATATATTAAAATATATAGATGTATAATTACATTAGAGAAAGGAATTGGGAATATATGAACATAAGGAGTCAGGATTAGAACACACCCTTTTAAAAAGGGTAAAAGAATTCATGTGTAGATGGATTATTGGGATAGAAATTCAATCCTTCATATCTCACTTTATTTTTATGATTTACACTAAGTACTTTTTGATAAACAAAGTAAAGTAATATTAGAATAATGGAGAAAGAGATGGTTTACCCTTTATAATATACACTGAAATGGAGTAAAAAAGTCATAATCTATTATAATAAATTTGCTCAAAAGTAAAGAGCATATCCATAAGGGAGAAAGAGAAAAAAGGATTGTAATTATTTATTTTTTTTCCTTTATTTTCTCTTTTTTCCCTCCCTGTTTTAATACTCTCGAATTATAGTTGATAAATGGTCTGAAAAATAGTAGAGACAGAGAAGAATCATCATATATGATTTTTCCTTTCCTTTCTGTACTATATATATTTTTTTGTTGTTGTCTGCTGTAAGGGGGTACATGTGGAGGAGAGAGATTCTTGTTCACGTGTATATTATATGTGGGTTATTGTTAATGGAATATGCCATGTGGAACAGAAGACGAGCTTGTAAATATACTGATATCCAAATATGTTCAATTGGATGACATTGAATGTTCGGGGGTTAAATACTACTTTTAAAAGAACTATCTTATCTAAAACTTTAATAAAGTGCACATAGATAGTGGCTTAAATCAAATATCTCATTGGTCTAGAGCAGGGGTAGGCAACCTGTTAGCAGCACTGGGCCGATATAGTATTGTGATGTCCCGTAGCGTGCCGGTCCTATTTTTTTTAAATTGAGGTGTGTATGCTGCCGTATTCTGCTTGTGTTATTTATACTGTAATTGCTTTGTATCATTGTATTTGTGCGTATATGAGCTATTATATTGTATATGTTCAGGAGTAGTTTGTGGTATCGTGTATGATACATATGAATGTAAGCAGTGTATGGGGCTGCTTGTGGAATTGTGTGTGTAGATGGATATGTCACATTGTGTGTTTGGTAGTGTGTGTATGTGTGGGGGCTGTTTGGGGTATTACATGTGGGTTTGTGGATTGTTAGCGGGTTACGTTTGTGCGGATTGTATGTATGTATGTTTGTTTGTGGGCTGTTAGTATTATTTGTATGAGGGGAGGGTCATTGTGCATTTCTGTGTAAAACTAGCAGTGTGGGTGACTTCCATGGGTTCCAGTGGGGACCAAGCTGGCCAGGTACAGGTCAAGGATAGGAGCAGCAACAGCATCTGCAGGCTGCTCTACTACAGTGTGGATTCCCATTCACAAGTGCTGGGAGGAAGTCATCTGCAATGCATAAATTGAGGATTGTCCTTCACCACCTTTTCATATTAGCAGATATATGAAGTTTCACTGGGACTCCTGATAGGCCAGAGCCTGTTTGGCTGTAGCAGCCTTGAGTGCCGTGCAAAGACACCTTGTGTGCTGTAGGTTGCCTACCTCTGGTCTAGAGCAATAACAAAACAAAAAAATTGAGTATGCAAAAATGAGTGTGCCCTCAGGGCACTATAGTGGTCCTTTAAGGAAAATATTATATCATTGGATACTTTGATCAGTGCCATTTCAGTGTGCACTCTGGAACGGCCGCTACGTCTGCAGTAATTTAAAATAAACAGCCATACACAACTTTTTTCATCTCAAACTCACTCACACTACTTGCACTTACAGAGACCTGGCTGTCCCCCTCTAATAGCGCTACTCCGGCCTCTTTATGTTTTGATGGGCTACAATTCTCTCACACTCACAGACTCAACTGTAAAGGAGGTGGTATAGGCATCCTTCTCTCCCCTCAGTGTACCTTTCAACAAATCATAACTCCCCCTGCCCTATCCTTTTCTTGTTTTGAAGTTCACACTGTTTGCCTATTTAAATTCACTCCTTTAACCCCTTAAGGACCAAACTTCTGGAATAAAAGGGAATCATGACATGTCATGTGTCCTTAAGGGGTTAAAGGGACACTATAGTCACCAGAACAACTACAGCTTATTGAATTTGTTCTGGTGAGTAGAATCATTACCTTCAGGCTTTTTGCTGTAAACACTGTCTTTTCAGAGAAAATGCAGTGTTTACATTATAGCCTAGTGATAACTTCACTGACCACTCCTCAGATAGCTGTTAGAGATCCTTCCTGGGTCATGACTGCCTAAAATGCATCCAAACATTCAGTATCTACTCCCTCTGCATGTAACACTGAACTTTCCTCAGAGATTCATTGATTCAATTTATCTCTATGAGGAGATGCTGATTGGCCAGGGCTGTGTTTGAATCATGCTGGCTCTGCCCCTGATCTGCCTCTTTGTTAGTCTCAGCCAATCCTATGGGGAAGCACTGTGATTGGATCAGGCTACCACTTCTGATGATGTCAGCAGACTGTTTGTTTTTTGAGTCTAACAGCATGCAGAGTTACAGCTTCAGGCTTGAATACAGTAAGAATTTTACTATATTTATGGAGGCATGAGGGGCCCAGGGGGGCTAGATGGTGGTTTTAACACTATAGGGTCAGGAATACATGTTTGTGTTCCTAATCCTATAGTGATCCTTTAAGAATAGCTATCTCTACCACCCCTCCCCGCCCCTCCCCCCGGTCATCCTAGACTATTCCTTGAGCACTTTTCCTCCTGGCTTCCCCACTTCCTCTCATTTAGCACTCCTTTCCCTTGTACTTGGGGATTTAAATATCCCAATCAACAACCCCAGTTGCACAGATGCCTCTCGTCTGCTCATGTAACCTCTTCATTTGGCCTTATGCAATAGTCCTATTTAGCAACCCATTAAGCAGGAAACACTCTTGATCTCTCCTTCACCAATCTCTGTACCGCTTCTAATCTCTCCAATATTCCTTTTTCTCTGACCACCATATGTTGACTTTTGACATCAGCATACCTAAGACCCAACTGACACCACCGTCTGAACATCAATCTCACAGAAACCTCCAATGTCTTGACTTAGAGCATTTCTCCACTAATCTCAAACCTCACCTGTCCTAGCTCTGCAACAATTCCACCCTCTCCTCTCAACTAGACATCATGGCACCTCTTACATTTAAATGTAGCAAGCGCCCCCAACAAACAAACAAAAATGCTCCAGAACTGCTGAACGCTGTTGGAGAAAGTCTCACTGTGCGTCTGACTTTCTCCACTATAAATTTATACTGCGCTCATAGAGCTTAGCTCTTTCCTCTGCAAAAGTAAAATTACTTCAATACCCTCATAACACTCTCCCACGAACCAAAACAACTCTTTCACACATTTAACTCTCTTCTTCGCCCTATTGTTCCTCCTCCACCTACTAACTTGACCTGCAAATCACTTCACTGACAAGATCTCTACAATCAGGGGAGATTTTTTTTCTTCCCCTTACAATACTTCCCCTAACCTCACTCCCTTTGCTGTTCTATGTTCATTCCTACAACAGAAGAGGTTTCTGCTCTGCTCCAGTCCTGCCGCCCCACCACCTGCTCCCTTGATCCAATTCCCTCGCATCTCATCTATACTCTGTCTTCTTCTCTTTCTTCACCTCTCACTAAAATTCTCAATCTCTCTTTCCCCTTTGGCATATTTCCATCGCCCTTCAAACATGCAACTGTAAACCCAATTCTAAAGAAGCGTAACCTTGACCCTAACTCCCCATCCAACTACCGTCCTATCTTGCGACTGCCTTTTGAATCCAAGATCCTTGAAAGAGTTGTGTATGCGAGATTGACAGACTTCCTCGAGTCCGACTCTCTGCTAGACCCGCTTCAGTCTAGTTTCCGTGCTAAGCGCTTTGTGGATCTAATCGCTGCAAAATCTCGTGGTCACTACTCTATCCCAATTCTCCTTGACATTTCTGTGGCTTTTGACACTGTTGATCAACAGCTTCTTCTCTGTTCTCTATCTATACTGCCTCCCTTGGTAAGATCATTAGCTCCTTTGGCTTCCAATATCATTTACCACGCAAATCTACCTGTCCTCTCCCTGTCACTCTTGACTAGTGTCTCTGACTGCCTCTAACTATTTCTAACTGGATGGCTGCCCAATTCCTCAAACTCAGCTTGACCAAAACTGAAATTCTGGTCTTTCCTCCCTCAAGTGTTGCTACTCCTGTGTCTCCCTCCCTCCAAGTCAACGGTGCTACCATCAGCTCCACCACGCAGGCTCGCTGCCTAGGTGTTCTCTTTGACTCCAACCTCTCCTCCACGCCTCATGTTCAGTCTATCGCCAAATCATGTTGTTTCCATCTCAAAAACATAGCGCACATCCGACCCTACTTAACGCCAGATGCGACTAAGGTGCTGGTCCATTCCACTGTTCTTTCTCACCTTGACTACTGTAATCCGCTTCTCGGTGGTCTGACATGCTCCCAACTTACGCCGTTACAGTCCATAATGAATGCGGCAGCAAGGCTTATCTTCCTGTCTGCCCGAAACTCCTGCGCCTCACCCTTCTGTCAGCCCCTACAATGGCTTTCTGTATGATATAGGCCTCAATTTAAAATTCTGGTTCTCGCTTTCAAATGTACAGAATGCTGCTCCCACCTATCTATCCTCCCTAATACATAAGTATGTCCCGTCTAGACCCTTACACACTGTTGAAGACTTCTGTCTATCTTCTGTCCGTACTCCCACCTCTGATGCTCGCCTTCAAGGGCTGCACCATTCCTGGGGAACTCACTTCCCTCCTTCGTTAGATGCTCACCCAGTCCCCACTCCTTAAAAAAATAAAAAAAAATAAAACCCACTTCTTCATAAAAGCATTTGAATTAAACTATTAATAGCTCTCGACTGATTCCTCTCTTGCAACTGTGCTTAGTCTAATACTATCCTTACTTTTTGTGTCACTTTACCCCGGAATTTGTTGGTGCTATATAAATAATAAACTAATAATAATAACAACAACAAC
Source organism: Pelobates cultripes (assembly GCA_933207985.1). NCBI lineage: Eukaryota > Metazoa > Chordata > Amphibia > Anura > Pelobatidae > Pelobates > Pelobates cultripes. Next base: position 216,337,155 of record OW240913.1, on the reverse strand, counting down.
AACAACAACAACTATGGAAAGAAGGAAAAATTTCCCCCAACTCATGCTCGAGTTCTCCCTTCCAAATAGTAAAATTTTCACTCATTTAAGAGTAAGAGGCTTTCTGTTAAAAGAAAGTATGAGTGTTATTGATAATAAAAATAAATAAAAAAAACTACTGGGTATACCTCATGATTATTTGCTAAAACCTAAAGCCCTGAATAGCTGGGAGAGAGAGCTTGGACATGAGATAGATATAAATAATTGGTTTGGTATTATGTAGGGATGCAATGAAAATTTGGCTGCCAAAATTGGGCCCATGCCATTTCGGCCGAAAATGGGTTAAATCTGCCGAAAATTACACACCCCTTGTGTGTGTGTGTGTGTGTGTGTCCCAGATCTCTGCAATGTCTGACACCCAGTGTTATATAGCTAGCCCTGAGCTGTGCTAGGTGCTGCCCGTACCTCTCCTCCCAGCTCTGCGTCTCTTTGTGGGCAGCCCTTGGCCGCAGCGCCGCCCCGGGCTTTCCGTCCATGACTCAGGCGAGAGAAGACTTATACTATGACCTGCTAGATCTATGGCTGGCTTAGCATTGTGGGAGCTCTCTACAGCAGAGCAGTCTAGTCAGGGGTGTTTTGTTTCAGGGCCTACATTTACAGCAACTCCCATCACGATCAGCTGGCAGAGCACATGCAAGGCATGGTGGGGAGCATGCCACTAATAGAGCACCAGATGGTGATGAGCTGTAGTAATCTACAAAAGTAGCTTACTGGTCCACAGAAATTCCTTTTGGATTACTTTAGTATTGGGGAGTCAAATACATCATATGTTCCTGGTGACACTTATTCTATCTCTTGTTCATTTCTCTTATGTAACCAAAGCTCAATATGACCCACATGGTCAATACATGTCTCTAGATCTGAGGGGAAGTCTCTTGCTCCCAGCTCATCTTTTAGCCTCTTTGACAGACTGTTATAAAAGATGGCAACCAAAGAATTATTGTTCCAGTTAACCTTGGTCCCCATGTCACAGAACATTTTACTTAGATCACTCATTGAGAAGCTATAGTCACAGTGCACCCAAATCTATTGAGAGGATCACTGGCAGGATATCATAACTACCGCGTGTCAAGTTACCATGGATATGCATCCAGTATCCTAGGAAACCATCTAAGTGAACATATCTCCATGGAGATGGAGAATGTACACTATTTTTGGTATGGGCATTTAGACAGAGTATAGCTTGTATTTTATAATCTAATCTGAAATCACAGAAATTGAATAATAAAGTGTAATACTACCTATAAACGGTAATGCAGTAATATTAACCCAAATATAATGAATAAAAATTACTTTATTAGGTAAAAGTATTGCATAAATATATATACGTAGAATTAAAATTATATATAAAGATGTATCATATATTTATGTATAAAGATATATTATTTCATTCGAAGTGTATTTTGAGATATATATATATAAATATCAAAATACAGTTAGAATCAAAATTAATATCACTACGGGTATTTAGAATATATATATTAATATTAAAATACACTTAGACAGTGTAAAAAAAATAAAAAAAAATAAAAATATATATATATATTATATATATATATCCATATCCAAGTAGCAAGGGTGACCAGCACTGTATGCACTTTAAGATTACTTGGCTTTATTGGTTATATGCATTTATTTTTTATTATATTTAATATGACATACATACACTGTTCCTGGTCTCACAGTAGTCACTTTGTCAATGTGTATAATTACTCCACATATATATTTTTTTTCCACCACATTTTTAGCACTGTAGATCTGTGCACGGTATATGTGCTTAGTGATTGCCAACGTATTTGTCGTTGCGAGAAGCCGATCTGTTTTCCGGCCGTCTTGCCGACGTGCGTTGTGCAATTACGTAATTGTAGGGCGGGGTTTTTCCGCGCATGCGCGCGTGTGGTTTGGGGACGCCGGCGGCTCGTGCAGTATTACACTGGCAGGTAGGACTATTTCCTTTTTGTATATATTAGTTAACTATGTTAATTCTTGGAATACAATTTGTAATTTTGCCAATTTTCTCAATTACCAATTAGGCTAATTACTTCTTCTATTTATGTATGAGTCTTTGAGACATTATTGTTGTTCCTGATGAAAGTCCCAGAGGAGGACTGAAACGTTGAGCTGTCAACTATTTTTTTCATTAAACTTTGGATGTTTTAATTAAAATTATGAATCTGTGAGTGCTGGTCACCCTTGCTACTTGGATATTGGATTTTTCCCCAGGACTACAAGCACCCGGTATGTTGTAACCTATAAGCCTGAGTGCAAGGATTTTGTGTTTTTATATATATATCAGATCTAAGTATATATTATTTTATTTTACACTGTGTTTTAACTTTATTTAAATTTATTTCACATGGCCCAGGAGAGCAGGTTCAGATGCAGGGGTACTGCCTAGGATGCCAGGCAAGTCCCCCCATCGCGATCGCCGGCGGATAATCCTGGCGATCAGGTAAGTGGGAAGAACGGAGGACGTACTATGTCGCCCGCCGTCCTTAAGAGGTTAAATAAATTAAGAATACAAAAACCTGCGTTGCATCATCCAATATGTATTGTATTGTATGTTTTTGTCTTGTAATTTTTTAATTATGTATGTTTTATTGATATATATGAGAAATAAAAAAAAAAATAATGAATATTTCATATGCTAACCCTGTTGATTGATAATGTTTGGGACTAACAGTCCCATCACTCACAGAGTTTGAAATTGCCTTATTGTGATTGCTGTACTATACAATATTTTGTTCAGTGTTATTGAAAACTATTCACCATCATCTATGTTTACACCTATTAACAAAAATAAATATAATTTTGATAAAAAGTTGTGATATTAATGTATGAATATTAAATTCGAACAACGTATTCTAGGTCTAAAATAGTGAGTAACTTTGCTTTTTTATGTAATTATTGGGAATAGCGCCAATAAGCACCAATATTTTATAAAAATATTTTTAATTAATAATTAATCCCCATAAATATTCTCATGATACTGTACAAACTAATGGACAATGAAATTGTCATGAGCCAAAGAAATATGGCATGGAGAAGATGGCGGAGATAAGGGACAGTTTAAAGGGTTACTCCAACCACCATGACAACTTCTGCTTTTAGAAGCGGTCATGGTGACAAGAGTCTATATATGTGCAGCCTTCCTGCTTGAAAACACACATACTAAGATATTTTAACTTTAATGCCGGGGGCATTGCTTGGAAAAAATAAATAAAAAGAATAATCACTTTATCTGCAAATCACACTTTAGTAACAAATACTGATAGTTTTAAAATCATAGGTCATATGCCATAACAAAAGTTGAAAAAGCTATCTAAATACATCAAGGTATTTTTTTCCTGTTACCAACATGTTGTGTCTCACAATAGCTAAATAAAATGAAAACCATAAGAACCATACCTAAAAACAGAAGATCCTCCTCGTCCTGTGCCCAACGGATCACCAGTCTGTATAATAAAGTCTCTCTAAACAAAAAAACAACAAATTTTACTTAATCGCAAATTCTTTTTTCCTTAGTAAAGCGACACTACAGGAGTTATGTTCTACCTTCAGGTGGACGAGTAGTCTATAATAAAACGTGAAAAATTATTTGAGGAAATCCACCCCATCATATCTTAAACACTTGATCCCACAGACTCGGTAATAGCAAGAAATAATTCCGGTCAACTTGATTGATGACCATATCGCCACTTAACAGATGTTCTCAGGAGAGTCAAATGCTTTTGTTGCCCTACATGTAGCCATAGCTCTTGTGGTATGTGCCTTTATAATGGTAGATAGTGATTGCCCATTTAATTCAAAGGCCATCTAGATGGTCTCTGTCAACCACTAGTGATAATTGCCTAGGATGCTTCCAAATGTGCACTTTGAAGATTAAAGGGTTATTCTGAACGATGAAGAACAGGTGATATAGATCTCAAGGGTTCTTCCCTCCTGGATTCCTGAGGATTAATCATGCCATCAGTTTTAACATCTTCAGTGTTTCCATTGGGAGTTCCTTATTCTCCACAATCGGTTCTCTGATAGGAAGATCACAACTTGACTAGGCCATCAGTCTCTGAAAATCAACTTTGGTTTGGCCAACAAGGAATGATGGAAATCGCAGTTGAGCTTTTTTAAAACAACGACTACCTCACAATCCTAAAATTATTTTTAGAAAAGGGACTAGTTTTAAAGATATTTTATCACCAAGCACTTTTCGTTCCACCAAAGTAGGAGCTAAAAAAAAGGGATTCTATACATGTGGCAATTGCAAAAGTTGCAATTAGAAGTATACTGTTGTAAAGGAATTTAATAGTAATTGAACTTTTGAGAAATTTAAAGGACCACTATAGTGCCCTGAGGGTGCCCCCACCCTCAGGGCCCCCCTCCCGCCAGGCTCTAGGGGGCGGAAGGGGTTAAATTTACCTCTTTTTCCAGCGCCGGGTGGGGGACCCTCCTCCTCATCGCCTGAATGCGGCACGAGCCGCGCATTCAGCCAGTCCATAGGAAAGCATTCCTATGGACGCTGGCGTCTTCTCACTGTGAGAAGCACGTCTAGCGGCTGTCAATGAGACAGCCACTAGAGACTGGATTAACCCTATTATAAACGTTTACAGCAAAAAAGGGTTAATCCTAGCTGGACCTGGCAACCAGACCACTTCATTAAGCTGAAGTGGTCTGGGTGCCTAGAGTGGTCCTTTAACCCCTTAAGGACACAACTTCTGTAATAAAAAGGGAATCATGACGGAATATATCCATCATGTGTCATTAAGGGGTTAAGATCAAAAGCCTATTTACCTGTTCTTCTACTCATGTTGTATACCTGCTAACTTGTAGTTGCGGTATGCAATATGTAGGGAGGATGGGTAGAAAGGCGAAAACCAGATTTTTAGAACATAAAAACAAAATTAAGAAAAATCTACAAACTCACTCAGTCCCTGTACACGGCATGAAATGCCCCACTTTTAATTTAAATGATTTACAATGTGTTGATATCGAACAAGTTTCTTTAGATCACAGGGGCGGGGATCTTGTGACTAAACGGAGACAGAGAGGGTTGGATTCACAGGCTGCAAACTTTGCGGCCAAAAGGTCTTAACGTAGATTTTGACCTGATGTGTTTTCTTTAGGTTTATCATTTCATATAATTTTCTTATCTCTATTTTTATTCTATACACTTCATATTTTATTTCCACATTTCTTTTCAATATCCCTATTCTCTCTCTCGCTCTGTCATTTAGTCCAATATTACATTTACCTTGTACATATATTCATAATGTTACCCATTTTTACTTTTTAATCATGTATGCATTATTAACTTAACGTTGCAGTTTGTTAATCCTTTGTTTCTTTTGTTATATATTTTCGTATCGATTTATTATGGACTATATGAACTCATATCCGTAATGCGAATGGAACGCATTTACGAGTGTGGAACGCATACCGGCGAAAGATGATGGCATCATCAGACCATTGACGGAACCCTACACGAAAACGAGACTTGGAATGCAAGTCTCAGAACAATGAGTTACAGCTGTGATACCTCCATGCGGATAGGCTGATGGCAACATGCAGGAACTTTTGTATGTATTTATAGCGTTCCACAGACTCTCACGGATCAGACTGCATAAGGATATGTACTGATGCCTTATTGCCCCTAAAGAAGTTCATGATTTGAACGAAACACGTAGGGCTTTTTTGTTATGTGCTATTAGAGTTTCTTTTATTTTTATTGTATTTTACTCTGGCGCTTCGAGAAGGATTTTAGCACACTCTGTATTCCAACAGTGGGAGTGCCTGCCTTCTTACATCGAGCAATTTCCTTGAGATGTGCCTATCTTTTGCTTTTATCTTGTAAGTGCAAGGTTTATAAAAAGGTTTACCCGGTTATAGAAACTCTGCACTATTATCTTTTTATTTTTCTCCTATATGCTATGATATAGATACGAAGATACCCTTCAACATATTGATATGCCTTTTTACAGATCTCAAATTTAATCTTTGCATTGTAGATGCCTGTTTTTTGGTATGTGTATTTCCAATCACAGTTGATGTCTGATCTCATTTTCTGTAGAATATGTTGAGTCAGAGACTTTTATGAAAATGCATACTAGGCTGAAGTCCCATGTGACAGATAGGCCATGTAAATAATCCAGTTGATCTGTCCAGGACAGGGAAACAAGTTAGTACTTTCCTGTTCAGCCTTGTTGCCATGAGATCTATTCTTGATTGGCCGATCTTTTTTGTGATTTTACAAAACATTTTCAGGTCTAGCCGTCATTCTGTTTATGTCCACTGTTCCTTGGTCATCACCTGCTATAACGTGGTCTACTACTCCTCTGATGAGAATAGCTGAAATGGCTTCTAGTCTTCTTCTGACCACAACATGATCTGTGTGCACAGGCAGGACAAGCTAGTCTTGTACCTCCTTGTTTGTTCAGTAAGGGGACAACTGCAATGTTTGATTGAATCCTTACAGGTTTCCTGTGGTCCATGGCTCGAAAGAAAGTAGAGCCTTCAGAAGTGCCTTTAGTTGCCTGATGTTGAAGAAATGCTGTGCCTCTTCTTTAGTCCACCTGCCTCGGCGAATTACAGTATTCAGGTTAGCGCACTAACGAGTTATTGAAGCGGCTGTGGTAATTGTAAGCCAATCTTTTTGGCAGAAAGAAAATGCCTAGACTCAGGAAATCTGAATTATTCCACCATTTTAGCTCGTTTACAACATTTGTGGACCACTGAAGAGGTCTTAATCATGCTCTTGCCTACTGCTGGAATACACAACATGAGGATTCCCAGTGTTCTCATTGCCTGAATGCTAGAGCAGGCTGAAATCGGTTCGCAGAGTCGAAACCTCTTTTTTGATCTTTATTATATTCTGACAGGGAAGAGAGATATAGAGACTTTTAGGAAAACACGAAAATGAATAGGTGCTAAGGAAACAACTGACTAGACTTACGCAGCAAACACTGGGTACAGGGGATATCTGCAAAACCTAAAAGTAGACAGCATAACATACAAAAAAAACAAGTTGCACCAAAAGGTGTAAACCAGTATAATCTAATAAGAAATATATATACACATACATACACACACACACACACACAGTAAAAAAAAAAAAAATATATATATATATATTCACAGTCCAAATATCGCAATCCTATCTGTTTCTGGATTCTTGGGGAATGTTGGCTCTTAATGCTTGCAAATATATGTAGGGAATTCTCTTGATAGTGCAAATTGTTTTGGCAGAAAAATAGGACTCAGAACAGCAGTATATGAGGTAGCACTCACATTATAGAGCTTAAATTAGCTCAAAGTAAGATTGCTTGCAGTGGTACAATCCCAACTGATGGATATAACGTATAAGGCAAAAATCTCAATGTGCAGGCAGGTATATGAATGAAAAAGAAAATATCCAATAGTGCTCACTGTAAACATAAATATGTGATGCAGTACAAAAATTTTTTATTATACTCACATTTGATAGAGTGTTAAGTTGCTCAAATATCTGTGCATGGGTGGTATAATCCCCACCAGGGATATGTTGGGGAATAGTTGTCCAGAACTGAAGTTAGGTGTGCCAGGAACAAATAAACTTTTAAATTGCATACAAAGTGTAATAAATGGTCTATCACAACAAAGTGAATTAAAACCAAATGTACTTTAATGCTTAAAATAAAACATAAAAGTTACAATATTACACAACACGTTTCACCAATAAAGGCTTTTTCAAGTGTAAACAGATTGACCTGGCACATAGGAGTATTATATAGGGATATGGTAATTAAAAAATAGCTATTTTGGCACCAAAAATACATAATTTGACCTCAAGTTTACATGTTATGTACTATACTGAATTATGAAAAACCATTAATATAATTACTAGTGGATACATTTAATTTATTCATAGGATAATGGAACAGTAGTAAAGGACCACGTTTTGTGTGGATTAAAATAGTATAGAGTTTATGTTTTGGATGTCAGAAAATCCACCCACAGGAAGTGGTGAATTGGCCATTTTGGATATGGGTATTAAGTGTTTGGTAGTTATTATAGCTGGAAAACTGCTAGTTTTGGTAAGCTATCAATAAGAGGTAGAAAAGGGTCAGTATCTGAGTGAGCAGATGTTTTGTATAATAAATATGCTCATATCTGAGCAGTGCTTAAACTTAATACAACAGGTAGTACAGGAACAGAGCTGCAGCCATTCTGGATGTGGGCAAATATGTCACGAAAGCACCCTACTCCAAGAGTGTGTGTGAGGTAGTTGTGGTAGTGAAAGGGTTAACGTTCACTATTTATCAAAAAGAACCAAGAGGAAAGAATTCCACTTGGAACTGCAGGGAGGAAAAAATAATGAGAGGAAAAAAAAAAAAAAAAGTGGAATATCCACTAACCAACTGGTAAAACAACCCACACCCTAGGTTGAATAAATACACAAATACTAAAATAGAAAAACCTAATACTTTAAACCAGGAGTGGATATCCACACCAAAAAGTAAATATCAAAAAGAAAAGAAAAAACTAAATCGCTTGACCTACACCGTACTACTAAATAGCTATTATAGCCAATTGGTGCAATATGAGAATAAAATGATTACAATTGGATAAAGTCCACAGTCTTAATACAAATGTACAAGAGTCCAGAGAAAGTCCTTATGATGTATGCTCATATGGAAATCAAATAGCTTGTATACCCCTACATATATAGCAGGGAAACTAGCCAGTATGAGCTAATTATATAGTAACAAACTGAATGCAAGTAACAAATATCAGTATGTTACAAAAAAAAGAAACAAACAGCCGTCAGACGAAACAGAAGTATAACTGTGTAATGGACAGTTGTACATCTAAAATAAAACAAAATCGTTCCTTAAGTCTGCTGACCAACGATAGTGCTGAGTGATATACAAATCTTCCCAAAGTCACAAGGTATTTTTAAGATAGACTTTATTGGGCGAAAAGATATAAGTGCATTAAAAAATATAAATGCATAAAAACAGCTCACAGAAAGCGAATGAAAGGGAACTTTCCTTTTGATGTCTTCCTCCAAGTGTTCTGCAGACTCTAGGAATACTGCCTCCTCAAAGCCGGCTTCAGAGATAGTATCAGAGTCGTTGTGAGAAACAGCTCGTCGAGGGAATCCACCGCGTGCGTTCCACTGTGAGTGTGTGTACGGAAAGATGCAGCCTTACGCGTTTCGTGACGTCCTGTCACTTCATCAGAGGTATCTGATAAAGATGCACTTATATCTTTTCGCCCAATAAAGTCTATCTTAAAAATACCTTGTGACTTTGGGAAGATTTGTATATCACTCAGCACTATCGTTGGTCAGCAGACTTAAGGAACGATTTTCAACTGTCTATTATACTTCTGTTTCGTCTGATGGCTGTTTGTTTCTTTTTTTGTAACATACTGATATGTTCCTTGTCCCATTCCAAATATAATAAAAATGAGGCTTAATTATTAAGCTGTGGGTAAGTATTAATGTTTCTCTTGGATATAATACTGGAACACAAGGAAGGCTCTTCATGAAACTAATACCATTACCATATCAAAAGGATTGAACTATCAATTGAGAGTTTCCGGCCAAAGTCAGTTAGTTTACATTGAAACTAGTCATACAGATGGCTTGAGTGTAAAATGTTTCACCTTGCAGGACCTTTGAAAGTTCAAAAACGGCATTCCGTTTCACACCTTGCAGAAGCCCCTTTTGATCAAAAGAGCAATTTCTCTCTGCCATTTGTCCTCTAGCCATGGGTCCAATTATTGATGCACTGCACAAGTTATATTAAATAGCAATATTCCATAGTGCAATAATAAATTATGCACCCTTGCAGTGACAGGCAATACTAGGGAGTTTAGGCTGAAACTAAGGGAAACCAAAAATAGATCCAAAATACATATTACACTTACATAAATATGCTTCTAAATGAATAATAGATAGGAGGGAGTGAGGGCATAAAATACACTTGGGAATGAGATATATGATGGTGTTAAATACCTTTACCACGGCTGTTTTTAGAGTAAGGCTGAAAGTTCATAAGAAGCACGTCCAGCCGCCATTCCGCTCGGGCCCCGACCCCATTGCATCACATATTTATGTTTACAGTGAGCACTATTTGATATTTTCTTTCATATACCTACCTGAACACAGAGATATTCGCCTCATAAGTTATATCCATCAGTGCGGATTGTGCCGCTACAAGCAATCTTACTTTGCGCTAATTTAAGCTCTATAACATGTGAGTGCTACCTCATATACTACTGTTGTGAGCCCTATTTTATGCCAAAACAGTTTGCACTATTATTTGTCACTTTGTGTCTCGAAACATATATATGCAAGCACTTTAACCAAGAACCGACATTTAAATTGTTCCAGTCTGATAAGGACTCCTTTACACATATTCTAATTGTAGAAAAGTCTGGTTTTCTAAATTTTCTAACTTTTGTTTTTGTGAGGTGTGACTCAATCACTATTCTTAAATTAAACCACACCGACTGATGATCACCTCTTTACGAGCTGGCTCCTCAACGACTTGTTTTAGAGACCATCCCAGTAGGGAGTTTAGAATGTGTGGGCCCCTGGCACAAGCAGCTATTTTTGTTTTCCAATTCACATCAAAAAGATTAAAGTCACCCATGATGATAACTTCCCCCTTCATTGTCATTTTAGCTATTTCCTCAACTAGTAGATTATCTAACTCTTCTATTTGTCCTGGGGGCCTTTCAAAACGATTCAATTCTGTTGTGAACATTTCTAAATGATTTATCTACAAAAATTCCTATAGATTTTAATGGTGACTTCTGTAGATAAATCACTTCAAAACTTTTCTAAATCATTTGGAAAGCTTATTAAATCAAGGCCTTGGTTTAAAGACGGTGTACTCAAACATTTTACTAGTACAGTAGTATTAAACAATTCTATAACCTACACCATTTAAAATTGTTTTGGTAAAAAAGTCAAAATAATACTCACTTGGACATTGTGAACAAGGCAATAATTGTAGTATTTGATTTTGCAGAGTTTCAGAAAATTTAAGGATGCTGAAGGAGGAGAAAAAAATAAAAATAATTTAGGGCAGGACACACTTCACAAAAGCTGTATCTCTTATATGGGTGTCTGTATCCATGTCCAAATAAATATATACACATACATTTAATTTCTAAGATAATAGTCAAGCATAAACGTTAAAGGACCGCTATAGGCACCCAGACCACTTCAGCTTAATGAAGTGGTCTGGGTGCCAGGTCCACCTAGGATTAACCCTTTCTGCTGTAAACATAGCAGTTTCAGAGAAACTGCTATGTTTACTTTAGGGTTAATCCAGCTTCTAGTGGCTGTCTCATTGACAGCCGCTAGAGGCGCTTCCGCATTTCTCACTGTGATTTTCACAGTGAGAAGACGCCAGTGTCCATAGGAAAGCATTGAGAATGTTTTTCTATGAGACTGGCTGAATGCGCGCGCGCATGTGCATTCAGCCGATGACGGAAGAAGAGGGAGGAGATTCCCACGCTGGAGAAAGGTAAGTGTTTAACCCCTTCCTCTCCATCCAGCCCGGATGGAGAGGAATCTCAGCACTGAATCAATGCTGTCCTATTGGGGAAGGACTAATGCGTGCACAGCATTCAGTGCTGACTTTGGAGGAGATGGAGCCAGCGTCGAGGGACCTCAGCGCTGGCATGCAGTAACTGTAAAAAAAGTTTTTAACCCTTACTTGATGGCGGAATCGAAGTTGGGGGCTTAGGAACACAGAACACTTTAGTGTTAGAAATATATAGTTTTGTAAGGAGACAAAGTCAATGCACCAAATCCACCTCACTAATATTACCTGATTTTTGTACTTAGAATGACCCTTTAATAAAATATGCATATGGTTATACTTACAGAGGAGACAAAATTTATAGTGCATCCCATATCATTCCACTTAAAAAAAAAAAACTTCATTATTTGAGGAACCTACATTAACCCCTTCGCGACCGAGGACGGTTCAGGACCGTCATCGGCATTTTTGCGTTGCCGACCGATGACGGTCCTGAACCGTCCTAACGGTCAGAGGTACTTACCTGATCGCCGTCGTTCCCCCGGCGGCGATCAGCGTGGCTCCGGTTGTGGGGAGACTGCCTGCAGCCCAGACAGTCTCCCACACTGAATTAGGACCCCTGTGGCCATGTGATCGCTTAACACAGCGATCACATGGTCACAATAGGTGTCCATGTGTCTGCCTGCAGGGGGACTGTCTGTGCTGACAGGCAGTCTCCCTGCTAGTGTAAAATCAGAAGAAAAAAATAAAGTTAGTGTTAATAAACATAAAAATAAAAAATTATATGTGTATATATGATATATAGACATATATTATATCTATATAATATATGTCTATATATCATATATATAATGTCATACTAAGTGTATTTTTATATTAATATGTACTTATATTGATATAAAAATACACTTATAATTAAATTACACGTATATATAACTATATATATATATATATATATATATATATATATATATATATATATATATATATATAAAAATAATACGAAATATACATGTCCATATACAAAATTACATAAATAAACGTAGACTTCAAATATATAAATATGCATATATATTTAAATTCTACGTGCGTATTTATGTAATATTTTTACATAATTCAGTAATTTTATTGATTGCAATTTGAGGGACCTGCCTGCCAACCCAGGCCGAAATTCCAGAGAATTTAATTTGCTAGCACTGTATTTTACCCTGTAACGTTCTACGACACCCTAAAACCTGTACATGGGGGGTACTGTTTTACTCGGGAGACTTCGCTGAACACAAATATTAGTGATTCAAAACAGTAAAACATATCACAGCGATGATATTGTCAGTGAAAGTTGACTTTTTTTGCATTTTTCACACACAAACAGCACTTTTACTGATGATATAATTGTTGTGATACGTTTTCCAGTTTTTAAACACTAATATTTGTGTTCAGCGATGTCTCCCGAGTAAAACAGTACCCCCCATGTACAGGTTTTATAGCATTTTTGAAAGTTACAAGGTCAAATATAAGGGTCAAATATTTTTACATTGAAAATGGCCAGGTTGGTTACGTTGCCTTTGAGAGCGTATGGTAGCCCAGGAATGAGAATTACCCCCATGATGGCATACCATTTGCAAAAGAAGACAACCCAAGGTATTGCAAATGGGGTATGTCCAGTCTTTTTTAGTAACCACTTGGTCACAAACACTGGCCAAAATTAGCGTTCAATTTAGTTTTTTTACTTTTTTCACACACAAACAAATATGAATGCTTACTTTAGCCAGTGTTTTCGACTAAGTGGCTACTAAAAAAGACTGGACATACCCCATATTGAATACCCTGGGTTGTCTACTTTAAAAAAAATATGTACATGTGGGGTGTTATTCAGAGATTTATGACAGATAATAGTGTTACAATGTCACTATTGATAAATTTTAAAAATGTATGTTTTGAAACCGCAATATCCTACTTGTACCTATAGCCCTATAACATGCAAAAAAAAGCAAAAAAGCACGTAAACACTAGGTATTTTTAAACTCAGGACAACATTTTGAATCTATTTAGCAGTTTTTTTCATTCGCTTTTGTAGATGAGTAAAAGATTTTTCAAGTAAAAGTAAAAAAACATGTATTTTTTTCAATTTTTCATCATATTTTTTTTATTTTTTTTTAAATTAAAATACATGAGTTTATATAAATAATGGTATGTAAAGAAAACCCCTTTTGTCCTGAAAAAAACAATATATAATTTGTATGGGAACAGTAAATGAGAAAGCGGAAAATTACAGCCAAACACAAACACAACAAAAGTGTAAAAATATGCCTGGTCGCAAATGTACAACATCGCAAAAAAGATCCAGTCCTTAAGGGGTTAAAGTAAATATCAGTCCATACCTCCCAACATTTAAAATGGACAAAGGGAAACTAATTTTAAGGGTGTTCGTGAGGGTGTGGCCAAGGATGGTGTTGTTCTGAGAATTTTTATGTGACTTACCAATTAACATATTTATGCAAATAACATGTAAGTTAGAAGAACAAGTTATTTACACAGGCTGATTTCTAAATGCATTAATTGTAGTTAAAAGACACTACTAAATGACACTCACTAATTATTGGGAGTGCATTATTGCTGTGGAGCTGTTACACACACGCTGATAATCTTAGAAAAAAAGAGGGACAAAGGGGTAGAAAAGAGGAAGAGGTAGATGTAAGCCCAAAATAAGGACCGTCCTTCCTAAATAGGGACACTTGGGAGGTATGCCAATACAGCCTTAATAGGAATATGTAGGAATAACCATAATAAGTAAAGAAGCAATGCTCATCCTGTATTCCAGCATATTGCCTACCATGCACACACACACGCGTCAATGAAAGCATGAGCTTTACATGAGCCAGCAGCTTAGCATTCACACACCATACTTGCTCACAGCACGGTGTACCTCTGGGTCTCTCCTCAGTATAAAGATCTATAACAATGTCCCCCAGCGTTGTTTCCAACAGCACAGCCATTGCAAAGCCCCGTGTCTACCACTCAGCTACTGGTAAACGTCACCAAAGCGCGACTTGACATGAATCCACACCAGTATGGACCGACACGCCATTCAAATTACTGGCGGCGAGTTCTAAACACGAGAGAAAAACGCAAAGTGTCACCTGACTAACAAAACTCTCATCGGTTCTAAACTCAAGAGAGTGACGAAGTTCACAACGTTATTAGAAAACCTGCTGCCTCGGTTGTTTGAAAGTCATGCTGCGTGTTTCTCTTGTATCCAGCCACCGAGATAAAACTATATTAAAACTTGTCTCCAGTGTTATATACACGACACAATGAAGAAATATTTTTTTCTGGGGTTTGACTGACTTTCAAAGCTCCAACAAAATGTCCCCCGCATCGGAGACAGTGACATGTTGCGAATGGCACTCCTCGCGGGGGGGTAATTGCTTAATGTGTAGGGTGATAGCACTCCATATTGTGGTTGGCAGCACGTGGGAGCCATGTTGTGAATGGCAAGGCGTAGTTATGGGATGCCAATGTGACAGGCTCAGCTGTGTTAGCGTGTTTTGACAATTGCCATTGGGAGCATAGCGTTTCCTGGTTTTGCTCGTGTGCGGGAACATAGTTGTTATAGTAGAGTAATAATGGTGGCGGGGCACGGGGGAAAGGGATGCTCCACTTCATAGTCTCCTCCTCTCTGCTCCTCCTTCAACACATCATTTCTGGTTTTGAGTGTGGGAGAAGATGGTGCACTGTTTACCATTTTCAAGGCCCAGTTGGATTCTCCTCTCGTGTTTATCTTGTATCACCCTGATAGCCACGACCAGCGCGCAGAGCCATCAAAACAGACCATCCGTCCAGGTAGATATAAAACCAGTTCTTTCAGGGGTTGTTTCTTGAGCAATGTAAGTTGTTAACAAACTATGTACCCATGTTTGGTTAGTATTATTGTACTCTACTGGTTTTCTGTTGTGTTTATACCAAGTTAAAAAAAAAAAAAAAAAAAGTATTATAATTCTCACTTCTTCCATAACCAGTTAAATGGATATTTTTTATTTTTTTTATTTTTTTTACAAAGCTTAATGTTTGTTCATTTTATGAAGAATAGATTTGCTCATTAAAGTCCATAACCCTCACTACTGTTTCTTGCTGTATGGGAGCAAGGATCTACAAGTTATTACATTATAAAGGCAATAACCAATAATTTTTTCTCAGTTATCAAATATCCTAGTTTATCATCTTATAGGGACACTATACTCACCAAAACAGCTTTAACTTTAATAAAGCAGTTTTGGTGTTTTAGATCATGCCTCTGCAGTCTCATTGTTCAATTGTCTGCCATGTAGGAGTTAAATCATGTATTTATTTTAAGCCCTAGTCACACCTCTCTGCATGGAACTGACACAGCCTTCCTAAACACTTCCTGTAAAGAGTAATCTAATGTTTACACTTCCTTTATTGCACAGACTGTTTAATTTAGAATGTCTTATCTCCTGCACTATCAACAGTTTGCAATTTAAAGAGCAGGAGATGAAAACTTATAAAACAAGTTAAAGGACCACTCTAGGCACCCAGACCACTTCAGCTTAATGAAGTGGTCTGGGTGCCAGGTCCCTCTAGGGTTAACCCCTTTTTTTTTTTTTTATAAACATAGTTTCAGAGAAACTGCTATGTTTATAAATGGGTTAATCCAGCCTCTAAAGCCTCTAGTGGCTGTCTCATTGACAGCCGCTAGAGGCGTTTTGCGTGCTTCTCACTGTGAAAATCACAGTGAGAAGACGCCAGCGTCCATAGGAAAGCATTATAAATAAATTTCCTATGAGACTTGCTGAATGTGCCCGCAGCTCCTGCCGCGCATGCGCATTTAGCCCAAGAGGAGGAGGAGAGCTCCACGCTCGGCGCTGGAAAAAAGGTAAGATTTAACCTCTCCCCAGAGCCCGGCAGGAAGGGGACCCTGAGGGTGGGGCATCCTCAGGGCACTATAGTGCCAGGAAAACGAGTATGTTTTCCTGGCACTATAGTGGTCCTTTAACATAACACGTTTTTGAAAATGAAAGCATTTTCCTCATGTAGACTGTGCAAGTTGTAGACAGAGGAGGAGGTGTGGCTAGGGCTGCATAAAACGTAAACAAAAGTGATTTATCTCCAGAATGGCCATAAATTTAGCATTGAGGCTTCAGAGGCATTAACTATACCCAAAAACTGCTGTGAAGCTATAACCTTAAGGTCAGCGGGCATTATGTCGTCCTGCACAATGTGGACTTTAAGCCCCCTGGCAACCCAGGCAGTCTTCTGCAGCCAATCACATGAGACCAGATCGGCAGTGAGATGGTGAAATAGGAGTGTTGTTCTTTCACAACGCAAGTCCCCTGACAAACCATTGCACCCTTGTGGGTTCAGTTACAGAAAACATACGCAAGCCAAACGCAATTATGACATAGGAAATGGTGTTATTAGGCATCTCCTAGAAGGATCTAAGGATCCTATCATAGTTTTGATCAATCATAACAATCTGTCGTGCTGAGAAGTGGCAAATAGGCTAAATTCCCAGCAGGCTAGATGGTTTAATCTCCATTTTAATTTAATTTTATTTTTTTCAACAATCTTTATATTTAGTTTCACATAGAGAAAAGGAAATAGAAATACAATGGTTAACATATACTGTGTCATGATATAGAGAATTAAAGAATACTTCTCTATGTCCAAGCAGTTAAAGGGAAACTATAGTTCCAGGAAAACAAACGCATTTTCATGGGACTATAACTTCACCCTCTGTCAAGCCCGATGTCCCTCAGTGCTGGCTCAGCTCCGCAAATGTCCCCCCCCTTTCCTCCCCCACCACCATCAGCTGGCGGAAGAGACCTAATGCGCATGCACAGCAATGGGCGTGCTCGCATCAGGATTTCCCCATAGGAAAGCTTTATTTAATGCTTTCGTATAAGGATTCCGGTGACACTGGCAGTTCTCATACATAGCGTGAGGACGTCCAGCGTTATTTAGGCGACCAAAAGTCACCTATGCACCCGGAAGTCCCTCTAGTTACTGTTTAATAGACAGCCACTAGAGGAGGACTTACCCTATCAGGTAATTATTGCAGTTTATAAAAACTGTAATAATTACATACTCAGGGTTAAAGGTGATGGGACTTTGCACGCAGACCACTTAAATGAGCAGCAGGTGTGTTTTGTATGTTTAAGTGACCTATTCCCCTCCTATCACATGGGGGAAAAGGCGTTTACTGGAGCTGCGGCTGGCCCCACCTCCATGGCTGAGATCATCAATCTTGACGATCTCAGCCAATCCAATGCTTCCCAATAGGAAAGCATTGGGAGACTATTACGCATGCACAGCAAAATGCCATTCGACCAATCAACTTCTCATAGAGATGCAGTGAATCAATGCATCTCTATTGGGAACATTAACGTAGGTTCTGCACAGTGTAAAGGACTGACCCGAGAAGCACCTCTAGAGGCCGACTGAGTAACTGTCACTATAGGTATCACCAGGAAGTAATGTAAACACTGCATTTTTGTCTGAAAAGTCAGTGTTTACATTTAAAAAGCATTCAGGGACAGGATATAGACTTCAGAATAACTACATTAAGCGGTAGTGGTTCTGGTGACTATAGTGCCCCTTTAAGAATTGTATTTTTGGCGTTGAAAAACCTAGCTCCTAACTTTTTTTTAGCTGGCTCCTATCTTCCAAACACTTTTGTCAAGCCCTGATTTATGAGTTTGTCTGTTTCTTTATATTTAAAATAAACATATGATGCCACATGATATCTAATATAGTGAGGAGCTGTTTGTGTGTGTGATGTGGTATGTAAGTTCTGTCTGAATGCTGTATTTGCCGGCATTTTCGGCATGTGTTGAGTGATGCAAATTACATCATGAAGCTCCAGCATGCCCAGTAAGGCGTGTCATTACTGTAACTCATAGAGAATCACTGGAGCATGGCCATTGGTGGACAATTCACCTGAAATACAGGAAGCAGGGGGAAAGCAAAAGGGGAAATTATATGAAATTAGAGGACGAGCAGAACATCAGATCATAGTAAAGATTATAAACGGTACTTCTAATGCTAATTTTTACACTATTTTAGGGGGATGTGCATTTTTTTTTAAATTTATTTATTTACTTTTTACCTTTACATTTCTTTTAAGGTCTGCATTCAGGAGAGAAAGGGGATGGTAGTTTGTGCAACACAAGAGGTCCTTTCCCTTCTTAGGTATGAGTGAGTTTCTGGGACATTGGCCCCCAGTCTGGATAAGTTCTGTCTAACCAGAAGCTTAGGTAGTAGTAAATCCATGAACCTGTGTAAATAGCTTGCAGAAAGGCCATCCTGGCCAGGTGATTTACTGGATTTAGATAACTTGAGTTCTTCCCCAGCTCTTCCAATGATAGGGGCAATTTGAGATCGTCTGCCATTTTTGGCATACGTACCTGGATAACATTTTGAGTAATAAACTCTGATACTCTACACTGATGCTGCTGAGAAGCTTCACTTTGGTGTGACTGTTCAAGGTTATAAAGCTCCGTATAGTAGCATTGAAATGCCTGCAAAATTGTAGCTGGTTATCTGGTCTCCCTCTGCCCCTGAAATTTAATCTTATGAACATGTTTTTTCTGCAGCATCCTTGCCAAAAGTCTCCCACACTTGTTAGAGTACTCATAGAAATATCTTTTGGACTTCAGTAAAGTGTGGAGTAGCTTCTGAGAAAGAAAGTCTAAGCTTCCTACTTGCTGTTGTCAGTTTCAGACAAGTGTCATAGAAACTTAGAATGTGACGGCAGATAAAAACCATTCGGCCCATCTAGTCAGCCCAATTTTCTAAATTCTTTCATTAGACCCTGGCCTTATCTTATAGCTAGTATAGCCTTATGCCTATCCCACGCATGCTTAACCCCTTATGGACACATGACGTGTGACATGTCATGATTACCTTTTATTCCAGAAGTTTGGTCTTTAAGGGGTTAAAGGACCACTATAGGCACCCAGACCACTTCAGCTTAATGAATTGGTCTGGGTGCCAGGTCCAGCTAGGATTAACCCTTTCTTCTATAAACCTAGCAGTTTCAGAGAAACTGCTATGTTTATAATAGGGTTAATCCAGCCTCTAGTGGCTCTCTCATTGACAGCCGCTAGAGGCGCTTCCGCGCTTCTCACTGTGATTTTCACAGTGAGAAGACGCCAGCGTCCATAGGAAAGCATTGAGAGTGCTTTACTAGGGACTGGCTGAATGCGCGCACGGCTCGTGCCGCGCATGCGCATTCAGCTGATGACGAGAAGGAGGAGAGTCCCCTGCCCGGCGCTGGAAAAAAGAGGTAGATTTAACCCCTTCCACGCCCTAGAGCCAGGCGGGAGGGGGGCCCCGAGGGTGGGGGCACCCTCAGGGCACTATAGTGCCAGGAAAACGAGTGTGTTTTCCTGGCACTATAGTGGTCCTTTAAACTCCTGTACTGTGTTAACCTCTACAACTTTAGCTGGAAGGCTATTCCATGCATCCACTACCCTCTCAGTAAAGTAATACTTCCTAATATTTTTAAACCTTTGCCCTTCTAATTATGTCCTCTTGTTGTGGCAGTCTTTCTTCTTTTAAATATAGTCTTTATGTATTTAAATGTTTCTGTCATATCCCCCGTCTCATCTTTCTTCCAAGCTATACATGTTAAGATCCTTTAACCTTTCTTTGTAAGTTTTATCCTGCAATCCATGAACCAGCTTAGTAGCCCTTCTCTGAACTCTAACGTATCAATATCCTTCTGGAGATACGGTTTCCAGTACTGTGTACAATACTCCAAGTGAGGTCTCACCAGTGTTCTGTACAATGGCATGAGCACTTCTCTCTTTCTACTGCTAATACCTCTCCCTATACAACCAAGCATTCTGCTAGAATTTCCTGCTGCTCTATTACATTGTCTGCCTACCTTTAAGTCATCAGAAATAATCACCCCTAAATCCCTTTCCTCATATGTTGAGGTTAGGACTCTATCAAATATTCTGTACTCTGCCCTTGGGGTTTTACATCCAGGATGCATTATCTTGCACTTATCCACATTAAATGTCAGCTGCCACAACTTTGGGTGCATGCGCATTCAGCCGATGACGTCCAAAGGAGGAGGAGAGTGTTTAACCCCTCCAACTTCAGCCCGGTGGGAGGGGGGGCCATGAGGGTGGGGGCACCCTCAGGGCACTATAGTGCCAGGAAAACAAGCTTTCCTGGCACTATAGTGGTCCTTTAAGACTTTGGAGGCCCCAGGGCAAACTGCAGCCGCCCAACCAGTAGTTAAAGCCCAACATATCCATAACTTGCTGTGGCAGTGAGCAGTGAGGCCTGACAAGGCACAACCAGCAGAGAACAGGAGTGCACATAGAATACATAACAATCAAGAGGTTATAAAAGTGTGGTTAGCAGTGGCCACCCCACTGGCCTGGTTCTGGTGGAAGGCGGGTACAATACTAAAGGCAATCTGGGAGTATAATAGGAGACTAGACCAGGATCAATCTCCAATCCGTGACTGGCCCGGATGATAGCCGGGGTGTGGGCAGCCTCACAAGACAATATGCAATATCAGGACAAATAATAGATAAATTGGCCAGCAATATAATGGGTCCAACTTCCCTAGCTGCCCAAATATTTGTACACCCCTTTCCATCCAAATAGTCAGGAATGCTGCAGTCCCAGAGACCCCGACCAGGCAGGCTAGGGGAGCCCATGCTCCTCAGTTCAGGGTGCCCACATTAGATCTCAGAGCCAGTTTGTGGGAGAGTAAGAGTGCGGGCGACCATTATCCAATTTGGAACAATAATGGCTTGTAGGTTCAGGGTCCTAAGCAAGCGAGGAACATCATTCTGCCACTACAACACATGCTAGATATTGCTTATTCATGCCTGCAAACTAAATGGGAAACCATATCTTTATAAGATCCGCTTCTCCTGCAGCATACTGATGACTGGCCTCAGGGCTGTCTTGCGTTGCGGGTCAGCGTGGAGAGATCCTGGTATAAGGAGACCTGTGCATCCGGGTATGGTATGTTGGCCTGCAGCCTCGCAGCGCGCATGATGGTCTCCTTCAGTTTAAATGAATTTAGGCCTCTGATGCAGATGTTGCTCCGCCGGCCTCGGTTATTAAGGTCTTTTACCTGCCAAAGGAGCTGCAGGTGCACTGACCCTTGTCTCATGACTGCAAAATCTGTGACTTGTTGATGCTGGTGTCAGGGTACCTTTTGTAGAGACTTAGAAGTCTGGTCACAGTGGAGTTCATCTGCAGGACTCTGGGGACATTACCTGGCAATCTTCCAGCAACTTTAGTCATTTTCGCGCCGGCCGAGATAAACAGGCCCCCTTTTATGACGCAAAAAAAGAGGGCGGAGCCACAATGCCACAGGGGAAATGGGCAGAGCCAAATGACTTTTGGGGCGTGGTTATCATCCCAGGCAGATCCAGTCACAATATAAAAAGGCTCCCATGAGTTAGGATCTTTGCCCTGTTGTGGTTCCTCTTGGTCCTGAAAGCGTGTTATATTCTTGATATATTTTCTGGTTTTGAACTTTGGCTTGCCTTGACTATTCTTCTCTCTGGTATCCGTTTGACCGGGCTTGTTGTTCTTGTTTTGTACTACCTCTGGCTTCCCTGACCTCGGCTCGTCCTGTTTATTCTCTTTCTCTCAGTAACATCAGTCCGGCCATTCTAAGGGACGTTACTACTTTACTTACACTCTGTGTTAGGATTCCCCCTATTCCTGACAGCTGGGCAACCTGGTGGCATTCTGCCTTCATCTCATCCACCCTGTGCTTGAAGGCGAACCTCTATAATTTCTTCTCGGTTCACCGCACACAGCTCTGCGACCATGACCTTCCTATCGTTTGAGGTTAGCTTGTTGGCTTAAATAAAGGCTAGGTCAACCCATATCTGAGACAGAGCTTCCTCTCTCACGGATCCTGGCATCAACTCTGCCACACTATCCACTCCATACAAGGTCGACGACCATCTTTTTTGATGTTTTGTCTAAACAATTTGATATGTTTTGAAGACAAAGAATTAGAGCTTCAACTATACTTTCTATGTCTTCTTCTCTGTTAAATCATATCAAAACAGGATGAATCCCCTAAAGAAAAAAAACTAAAGATAGGTTATATGTTAAATTAAAAGTCAGAAATGTAGTTATGTCCTTATTTCGTGAGAGTAAGTCTGCAGAACCTGGTATTGCCAACACTACTCTTTTATATCTTGTGACATCTGGTAGCTACTTCTTAAAGGACCACAATAGGCACCCAGACCACTTCAGCTTAATGAAGTGGTCTGGGTGCCAGGTCCATCTAGGATTAACCCTTTCTGCTGTAAACATTGCAGTTTACCATCTAGGGTTAATCCAGCCTCTAGTGACTGTCTTATTGACAGCCGATAGACATGCTTCCGCGCTGCTCACTGTGATTTTCACAGTGAGAAGACGCCAGCGTCCATAGGAAAGCATTGAGAATGCGACCGAAGGAGGAGGAGAGTTCCCAGCGCAGAGGAAGCCCGGCTCTGGAGAAAGGTGAGTGTTTAACCCCCTTCAGCACGGCGGGAGTGGGAACCTGAGGGTGGGGCCTAACTAAAAATGACTAAAACTAAGTGGCTACTAAAAATGACTGGACATACCTAATTTCCAATACTTTGGGTTGTCTACTTTTGCAAATAGTATAATGGGGGTAATTCTCATTCCTGAGTTATCATACGGTCTCAAAGGCAACATTACCAAACTGGCAAATTTCAATGTGAAAAAAATGAAATTTAAGCCTTATATTTGACTCTCTAACTTTCCAAAACACCATAAAACCTCTACATAGAGGGTACTGTTATACTTGGGAGACTTCACTGAACACAAACATAAGTGTTTCAAAACAGTAAAACATATTACAACAATAATATCGTCTGTAAAAGTGCCGTGTATGAAAAATGCAAAAAACTTCACTTTTACTGAAAATATCATCGTTGTAATAAAATGTATCATTTTGAAACACTAATATTTGTGTTCAGCGAAGTCTCCCGAGTAAAACAGTACCCTCTGTGTACATGTTTTATGATGTCTTGGAATGTTACAGGGTTAAATAAAGTGCTTGCGAATTAACTTCTCTGCACTTTCTGCCTGGGTTGTCAGGCATGTCAATCAAATTTTAATTAATAGAATCACATAATTATGCTAAAAGATTACTTAAATATACACGTAGAATTTTAATATATATACATATATGTATTTAAATTCTACGTGTATACTATGTAATCATTTATGTAATTATATATATTTATCTATATAAATATATTTGCGTTTATTTTTATTTTATAGATAGCGATATATATATATTAATGCCAAAATACAGTTAGACTGAAATTACATATGTGTATATATAATTTATTAACATTTTTTAAATATATTTTATTATTGTATTTATTCTTGTAATTATGAGTATAAATCTTATATATATGTAACGTCAGTCTAAGTGTAATATATGTACTTATATTAACATTAAAATACACTATGTATGACGACACACACATATATATATATATATATATATATATATATATATATATATATATATATATATATATATATATATATATATATATATAATGAAAAAATGAACTCTTGGCACTCTCCTTATAAAAGAAATAAAAGTATATTGCCTGGGTGCTGTATCCTCAGCGTCAAATATATAAGCAAATAAGAAAAACGGGATGCACTCACAGGTCTTCATCAAAGTGAAAAAATGGTGCTTTATTAATTTCACTTTGAAGACCTGTGAGTGCATCCCGTTTTATTTATATATATATATATATATATATATATATATCTCTATCACACACATTTATTTTATTTTAACATGTTTAATATTTTTTTTACACTTTTCATGCAGTCCCCCTGCAAGCAGATCCACAGCCAGCAATAGGGGGCCATGTGATCGCTCATCACATGGTCCCTGGGGGCCTGATTTGGCATGGGAGGGCTCCCTGGCTGTCAAGCAGTCCTCCCGAAGCGGAGCGCCAGGAAGGTAAGTATCCCAGCGGCTCCAGGGCTCAAAGCCGTTACGGCATTCTATGCCGCCGCAACAGCTTTAAAGCCCATTTAATGCGGGACGGCATAAAACGTTAAATAGATCCAATAGTGTGATGTTTTGTACAGCAAACAAAGTACTATGTGGTCTGTTCCATCGGTTACCTATACCCTCCAATCCTTGGTCTAGTATATCTATTAATTTTATTGTTAATCTTCCCCCTTCCAATGGATTTATTCTTATGGTTATTGCCGGTTTCCAAGATGGCTCATTTTATTCCCCTTTAAAAAAAAAAAAAAAAAAATTCCCCCCCTTCCCCATCAGCATAAATGGCTATGATTTTCTCCAGGGAGGTATTTCGTCTCAATGGTATACCGGAACAAACTGTGTATGATAGAGGTAGTCTATTTGTTTTTCATTTCTGGAAGTCTTTTTGCTTGTCCACCTACCACCCTCATACTAATTGCTAATCAGTCTCTTCGTTGCTTCATATGTCATCACTAAGATGATTAGTTGACCTTCTTCCTTGAACTGAGTTTGCTCTCAAATCCTCAGGTTGTAGCATTTTCTACATAGTCTATGGCCTGCATCCTATTGTTCTCCAGACTGCTTTCTCCTCATGAGGAATGCCAGCTCTGGATGAATATTTGGCTTGTTTGCGTAATACTTGGGAGCAGGTACAACATCTCTCGGTTCTTACATCTCCGTGGCAGAGGAGGCATTCTGATAGACATCGTTGTGCAGCTCCTTCTTGTGTAGTGGGGATAGCGTCTTGCTTTCTAGACACAATAGCTATGCCCTCCATGAAATTCACTACTGGTTTTCTCTATTTTGTATGTCTTGGAATTACTTTTATTCTATGCGTATACCTAATGTCTTTCATACATCCATGTTGAAACCTCTTGTATGTATTCCTTTTACTTGGACTCGTGCTCCTCCGCCTCCTCTTTCTGTTGAGGAATATGAGGTTGAATCTATCCTTGACCGTCGGCAGTCCATTGGGATGGGTATGGTCCCAAGAAACCTAGTTGGGTTTCTCACTTTGATGTTGATGCTTCCCGGTTGGTCCGTTCCTTTCACCTGGGTCATCTAGGCAAGCCTGTTCTTTCACACCCAGTGGAAGTATCTTCCTGATGTGGGGAGGGGGTGTTGTGTACTACCTGCCCCTTGCACCTGCGCTTCTTCCATAGGTGAGTCGCACGGATCTAACACTCCATGGGGCTGTATGATCTGAAATACATACTCTATATTTACCATTCAGCACCTGTCAATCACTTCTCTCTTGGTTCTGTGGGGAATATTCACCCGGACTCTGCCCAAAGTACTGGCACGCCTTTTATAATGTGAATAGCATGATATACCGTCTACCATTAAAGTGACCATCTAGACCAGTTGTTTTCAACCAGTGGTCTGCAGACCGGCAACGGTCCGCAAAAGCTTTCACCCAGGGTGAGCTGGCCCTGCTGTCTGCCTTTCTCGGGCCGGTGAGGAGATCAAAGACCTCCCTCACTGATCTTCTGGCAGTTTGTTGAGGGAGGGAGGACGCAGGAGGCTGTGATTCTCCCGCGAACAGGCAGGTCGGGGCGTTGCCTCGCGTTACCATGGAAATTCTTCGACAGAGCGCTGTGCTTGCGGCAAGAAAATAGGCCAGCCTGCAGCCGGAGGAGCTGCAGGTTAAAGTGCACGCGCCACCACTGGAACACCAGGGATTGCAGGGATGTCCCCTCCTTCCAGGCCAGAGGAAGAAGGGGACATAAAGCTTCGCTTCCCCCCCTCCCTTTTAAGTAAATAATATACATTTTCTCCCTGATCACCTTCCCCTACCACAATATAGATCCCCTCACACACTGCACCACTTCACACATACCATGCAGCCCCTCACCCATTGGTAGGATAATAAGATAAAATGGAAATATTCTAAATATCCAACAGTATATCAGTCCTCTCTCCAAAATGCAAAGAAACAAGGTGTTGCAATTATTATTTAATCGAACATAAAATTTTAATTGATCCTTGAACAGAAAGATACAATTGGTAGATTTAATATTTTGATTTGTAGAATAGAAGACTCCTTATATACTTTGGTCAATATCTATGCACCCAATTTATTCTCTAAAACTTTTTTTTTTTTTTTAAAGCCTTTTCTTTAAAAAAAATCAAAAATATCAAAAAGGGGAAATTAACAATCGCAGGTGATATGAATATTTTTCCAGACGAAACACTAGATAGGAGCAATATTAAAATATATATATATATATAATCAAGACATATTATTACGACGAATTGTAAAGCATTTCAGGAACTATTGAATAAATATGATTTATTTGTCATATGGCGTGTTCAGAATCCTAAAGAAAAGGACTATTCTTATTTTTCTAAAGTCCATAAGATACATTTTTAGATTGGGCCTTTTTCTGACCAACTCTACCTATCTAAGTGACTTTGTTCATTCATAAATAGACGTGTTAACATTGTCCGATCACGCTCCAATCTTTGTTAGTTAAAAAATGAATCAAATATTAAAGGTAGATCCTTGTGGAGGCCTATTGAAAGTTTAGTAGAAGATAAAAACAAAGATAACCTGATGAACAAAGCAAGAGGATTTTTTTTTTTTTTTTTAATGAAAACTATAACGTAGAGATAGATAATACTACATTGTGGTGTACATTTAAAGGGGATGTTTGATTAAATTAGGGGTAGAAAAGAAAAAAAAAACGGCAAGCTTTGGAACTTTCGGATTTATATATTATCTTTATCTTTTATATATAAAGATCAAGAGAATAAAATACAATATTCAAAGAAACTTGAAGAGGAAATAATATCCAAATGGAAATCAAAAATAAATTAGAAATAAAATCACAGCTTTAAGTGGATTAAAACAGATCTGGTATTTTCAGGACAATAAAATAGGCAAAACTTTAACTGATAGACTTAAAGGCATAAAATAAAAATTATGGATGATAATCGCCCATGTCTTTCCCTAAAAGACATAGGAAACGTGTTTGCATCATATTACAATCTTTATATAACCTCCCCAACAATCAACTATCTAAAGAATACTTTAAGAATACCTTTAAAAAATTGCCTTGCCAAAATTAAACCAAGGCCAAGCCGACCAATTTTTAAACCCATCAATTTTTTACAAGACTCTAGAACCGCTAATTTCTCTTTTTTTTTTTTTTTTTTATGAATATGTTTAATGGTATTCATCATGTAAAAGGTTTCCCAGAAGAAATGCTTAAAGCAATAATATCTCCGATATTAAAATATGGGAAAGATCCACATTATGTTACAAATTATCGTCCCATCTCCTTAAAAAAAACAGATATAAAGATATATTCAAAAATACTAGCAGAAAGATTAAAATCGGTCATTTCTGTCTTGATACAGGTTTTATAAATAAAAGATCAGGAGAAGACAAAAAAATAAATTTGTTAAACATGATCTCTATAATTGGCTATAAAGCCATACCAGCAGCTTTTATTACTCTAGTTGCTGAAAAGGCTTTTGATCGTGTTAGATGGAGATATTTAGAAGCGGTTCTAGAGTCTATTGGATTAACAGGTTTGTTTGGCTGGGTGATATTTCGATCTAAACACCTCTCAAAAATAGGTTCTAAGACTTGACACTACCTCCCCACCAACCTATTATTTATCTACTTATTTTTCAGCAGAGACAGTGGAGAGGAGAATAAAGGGGATTATAGAAACTTCCTCCTCTCTCTCACACCTCTCTACCTTAATAAACAAAATGATTTAACTCCAAAACTATCAAAAACTGAGCTGTGAGACTGTGAGGTCATTCTCTAAAAACCAAAATCATTAAATAAAGCTAAAGTTGTTTTAGTGCTTAGTGTTGGTTTTTTTTTTGTTTTTTTTTTTAATATAAAGCCTATGGGTTGTGGCTATTCAAGGACGGTAGAAATCTTCAGAGGGCCGGTCCACCAGAAATATGCATCATTTTGCTTTGCTGCTTTAATGCAGAAACAATCTGTCTCCTCCTCCAGACTCTGACTACAATCTTTGTTATCCATCTAACAAATAGTTGCTGGGTTTGTTTTTGTTTTTTTTTATCACAATGTGGTGTGTTACTCAGAGATGTACTTTATGATGAACATAATGCACAGAGAGACAGAAAGCAAGCATAATGTTTTTTTTGTTTTGTTTTTAGGAAACTGTAAGACTTGATGTGACCATTTTAAAGGAAAATAAAAACCTGTCAGGACAGGTGAGTCAAGAAAGTAAACTTAAGGAATATATATCACTGTTACTCCTGCATAGGAATATCTTTTTGTATAAAGGGTTTGATCATTCTCTGTCACCCTTGTGTTGCCTCATTGTAAAACCTGAGGGTTATGTATTTTGTACACATGTGCTATTTTCTGTATAAAAGAATTACTCCATCCATTATACATTTGCCTTTTAAAAGGAAAAAATAATATGGATGGAAGTGACTAGGTACCATAGGCCTCAAAACAACTTTATTGAGATTTAGTTGTTTTGAGTGCAGTAAGTCGTTTTAAAACTTTAACAAAAGGAAATGTTTTATTTAATATTTTTTTTTTACAGTTATTCTTTCGATTAAAGTGCAAGGATGAGACTTTTGTGATCTTAAAAATAATGTTACAATAAATAAAAACACACATAAATGAAAGAGAAGAAAAACAATATTGTAGAAAATATGAAATACTCAATTTGACTATGACGGAATTTCACTGAAATTACAGCAGGGTCAAAAGATCTACAGAAACAAAGTTAGGACTACTTTGACTCTATATTTCTCCTCTGCCTGACTTTCTTAGACTCCAGCTGAAGTCTAAGTGTCAATCCTGAAAGCCATCACTAATGATGGCTGCAGGGAATTGGCTGTGTCTATAGTGGATCCCGCGGTCTCGCAGGATCCTCCACAGACCTCAGTGCTGTACTTTCGTGCCTGCGCAAGTGTACAGCAGGGACTTAAGCTCGTCATGTCGCTTCAGACTGAAGAAGATGGCAGTGCCGATGAGGAACAGGTTTGGATAATTAAATCTTACTTTACCTACACCCAGCCACCAAACTCTCAGCAGCAATGTCACCATGCGGGGGTCTTTGCGAATTTGGCAAAGTCCCCAGATGTTGACAGTGCTACTTTAAGGACATATATACACAAGCAAAGGTATTTAAATTGCAAGTAATGAACAAGTTACTGTCAACACGCTCCAATTTGTACTTCTGAATATATGAGTAGGTGATAATCTTCCATAACAGTTAAAGTTAGTGTAACTGTACTTTTATGTGTGCATTTATCTTTACATGTCTGCATTTTAAGTATGATCAAATAGATTGGTACTTTTAAATTTGTTCTGTAGTATTCACTTTTTGCCACTATTAAAAAATAAATAAAAATAAAAAAAATACTCCAAATGCACAGCCTGTCACGATCTTATCAAAAAGGTCTGGGCGGGCTGCAAACAGGCAATTAACATAGATTCCACAAGCAGGGGCCACAAGCCAAATCAGTCTTAGGCAACAGGAAACATGAAAGAATGAACTGACACTGCCGTCAGGAAGAGGCAGTGTTATATACCTGGGATAATGATCCATCTGCCTCAGGTGGACTTAGATTGACAGGTAGGAGCTACTGGTAAAGTCCAGCCCCTTAGTGCTGCAGGCAGTGCCGGATAAACAAGGCTAGATCCACAAGTACTGAAGTGGCTCAGAGGCAGGAATGTAGGCTTAGGATGCAGAAAGACCCAGGTTCAAATCCTCTGTGGAGCATCCACGCCTGGCCATCTGGATGGCACGATGAGAACCGTGACACAGCCTCGTTGAATACAATTTTCAAAAGCTCTATTTTGCTCCAATAATACTTTGTTATAGAAACCACACGGGGTACTTTTTAGTTGCCCAATAACTAATTGTAGGCAATTGGATCTTACACAATCACTGCTATCTTTCTCAGTGAGTTGAAATCAAGCCACTCCTAACTTCCTGGACAGTCAGGCGCAGAATGCAATTAATGCAGAACACAATTGGTGATTGGGCTGTTGAAAAGTACTGCAGATTTTTCCTAGATTATGCTGTTACATAATTGCAATGACTATCTTTCTATGTGTTCATTTTACCAATTTCAAATGTATTATTTATATATATATATTTATTTATTATTATTATTATTATTTATGATGTTTTTCTTTTTTGTTTGGTCACCTTAAGATCAAGGTCAATATTGGCTACAGCAAAGGCCAGGTACAAGTAAATGGATTCCCAGTCAATAAAGGTGTTACACGGATAACCAGTGGAATGGAAATATGTAAGTGGCAAAGTATTGTATCTTAGAGGGTAGACATTCTACAATGAGAGTTTTTTTGCAGCTGCAGTCAAATACATGTTGTCTATTATTTTCCAGTTGTGTAACTGAAAAGAAAAACAGGAACAAAACTTCTCCATAAGTATTCAATTTTTAATCAAATTTTTAGTTAACAAACCGAATTGGCCATGGAAAAAAAAATACAGCATGATACAAAAAAATATTCTATGCATTACAGTTGGTGGTGTCCCTTTTAAGATCATTTTAGATGTAAGTTCAAAAAAATATTTGAGTGTAGATTATTATTTAAGCTTTAAATTTCTAGGCCATCTGTGGCGCAGATGGGTAGCTCTGGTTTTACCAGCAATAGGACAGGAAATCTAATTAAGCATCTCGCCACCATCTTCTCAAAAGTTTGGTTAGAACTAGGGCTTTTTAGTGGAGACTTCATTATACACTTTTTTATTTAGTAACCGACTAAGCTATTTTGTATAAATATTTTTCTTTTTGTGGATAAGCCTTTGTCCCCTAACTGTATATGACTGTGTATATATAGTGGACACTCAGGGGCTTATTTAAGTGTACAGAGACATGGTAGCAGCAATGACCTGTGTGTAGATTTATCTAAGGAGAACTTCACTGCAGTGTCAAGCTGGTTATATATAGGGCTCTGTAGTTAACCTATGAAGTAGCTATCCTTGGTGCTGCAGGTCAGAACCTCCTTGTTGCATTTTTATCATTTCTTGTATTACTGTGTTTCACCTCTTCCTTGCATTTATATCTACGTATACTTACATAGTTAGTTACATGGGCTGATCCCAAATCATTCTCCTGTTTTGTTATCCATAACTTAAACCGTTTAGGGTGTAAGTTGCTTGTGCATTCTTTACCCTGAAGTGCATTTTTCTGCATTCAATTTCAATCTATCTAAATCCCTCTGCAGCAAAGCCGCATCCTACATTATACAATGCTTTCCTATGGGGTTTTGGGTGACGCTGGGCGTCCAGTGTCAGACGACCAAAAGTTGCCTAACGGCCCGGAGGTCCCTCTAGTGCAGTGAATAAAAGGGAATCATGACATGTCACACATGTCATGTGTCCTTAAGGGGTTAAAGGGTCATAGCCCCTCCCACAACTTCAGGCCCTGCCTTCCAATTTGTAGTCGGGGCCATTTCAGTATAGTATGAAATAGCTAGTGAGTATACTTATTCCAATAATAATAATAATAAAAAAAAGTCGGTAGAGGTGTGCCGAAACGACGTGTGTGTGTGTGTGTGTGTGTGTGTGTGTGGTAGGCCTGTAAATAAGTGGGCAAAAGGAATACCCATATAGTGTAATATAAGATGTTTATTACGAAAACAGAAGACATGGAGTTAGTGTCTTACGATGACATATAACAAATGCATTCCTTAATTCCTGTGTCGGCTGAGGTATGCGTTGTTGGAGGGGTAGTACTGAATCAGTACCTCGTGACCCCTCTGGCTGGTCTTAGTTGATGGTAAGTTAATACGTAGTGATCCTGTATTTGTACAGGTTAGAATATCGTAGGCAAAGCTTGGAATCGTGTTGCCCTGTGATGGTAAATTCTCTGGTCGTGGGAACGATAAAAAGCCAAGTAAATGGCGGCTTTGAGAATGGTGTTGTAACTGGGAACCTGTGGTGTTGCATGCCCGGGAGATATAACTTAATAGTGTTGTGTGACATTTATTTTGATGTGGCAAAAGTGGCGAAAGCCCACAACTTTTATTCTTGAACCAGTTTGTAAGGTGGTGATCTGACATAAACTTCGATATATGCAGTAAGCTCTGTCATAGCAGTGTGTGTATTCTTTGAGGGCCAACTGTGTGATTTCCTGCTGTGACTTAGCAACTCTTCTATTCCATAGGTATGCTTGGAGCTGGGGAGCAATCGTGGCTATTGGTGAGGTAGTTGTTAGGGACCTCCTGAACGCCTGAACCTGACGACTAGATAACTGGTCAGTAGCTGTATTGTAAATGGTGACAGGCTTCCCTTACGTTAGTCGTCTGATGAATTCATAATAAGGTATACAAGACTGGCCTTGTTTATGACGTGGCCAATTGACAAATTGTCAGAGACCTCGAATCGGTCTGCTTGCCCATAAATGACCCCATGTAGCTGCTGCGGCTATGATGGGTAGGCGTGCAGAGTTCTTTAACCCCTTAAGGACCAACTTCTGGAATAAAAGGGAATCATGACATGTCACACATGTCTTGTCTCCCTAAGAGGTTAAGGAACCTTCGATCTGCTTACTTCCCCGGCCACCTACCCCATAGCCAACTGTCCCCTGAGCTTGCAGCAAGCTCTGCGTTAGCCGCTGCATCAGGGTGATTACATATGTAGATGACCATAGTTTAAACACTTATATGTATAGGGGACACCTAAATATATTGTGCCTGGTGAGTTCCAGCTGGGCATCCTTCCCCTAGAAGAACCTGAAATATGTATGAAGTATGTGGAACATTACTAGTTTACCACCGGTAACTAATATTGGAGATCACATAAGTGTCTGTGGTTGAAAATGCAGAGAAAGGGCCGTATAGGGAGCACTTGCATGGTCTAACGTGACCATGGTCGTATGTAATTGCCCCCTGTGGGTGAGAATTGCGTCGTAGTGGATTGCTCGCAGTGGGTCGTACATAACGTGAGAGTGATGGCCTAGTTAGGGCCACGTGTAGAGTCCTGCTGTGGTAGGTTGAGACAGAATTGCAAACTTATGTCAAAATTGTAACTCCTATGCAGTATGTACTAGCCCAAATGAGGGGCTGCCAGTATGCTATAGTGGACAGCCCTTTGGTGGGTCGTTTGCTACGTCTGAAGAGTGTGGTTGTGAATAAATTTTGCTGTGTTATGCTACGGTCATGGTTGCCCTTGTAAGCTGGAATTATTTAAAAGCTTAGATGCTGGGTAAGGCTGTACGATAGGCATTGCTCGTGCACGGCTAATGTTGTAACTTGTACCTGGTTTCCCGAGCAGTCGAATAGCCAGGAAAGCGGGAAGGACAGTATAATATGATGTGTATGAGGTGGTCTAATACGCAGCGGTGATGTGGGAATAGTCCAGTCTGGAATTGACTATGTAAGCCCAATGGCGGCTGGCTGCTAAGGATGACCCCTGGAAACTTATATGACCCACATGATAACTCCGGACGAATCACAATGTATATGTACATGTAGCATACGTTGTAAATTGACAATATGCTAGACTGAAATAGTACACTGAGAGGTAAGGAGAACGTTTGTTATGAAATGAGGGGTTGCAAATAAAACGTATTTGTCCCCTAAGGTTACCTGAATTATGTTGCCAAAGGCCCATAGATGGCTTTGTGTGAGGACTATGCATAAGAGGTTGAGAGAGGCCCAATGTAGTTCCAGTGGTACTGGGAGGTAACGTAATTCTGAGTGGAATTTAATGGGGTGGATTGGTGGTTTATTGTAAGTTGTAGATCAGTTGAAAGTTACGGACTATGACAGCATAACCATAATTGAAATATGGCCACACTGACATCAACAGCAACCCCCAGCGTAACATATGATCGTTGTAGGGACTACATCGGGAACATGATAGCGGTGCCGAAATGCCATGACTAAATAAACTATATACTTGCTGAGTCAACTGACCTGAGGGTAGACGTACTGGACTCCATTTGCCCGGAATATAGGCTGAGACATGTGGTATGCAGTAGTGTCTGTACTGACACAAGACCAGGAAGGCCACCACCATACTGATGAATAATCTCTCCTGTCTTGTGTCTCTGGCCTGCCATGACCACTGAGATGTCGCCCTTGGTGTATGAGCGGTGTACTGTGGCATCCTGGGAGGCAATAATAAGCGATACGAGATTAACTTCCTTGCCCTCCAGGATGTCCTTTGAGGTTTGCCGGTACCATATGGTTGGGGTAATGACTTGAGGGCCTTAGAAGATGGGCATGTTAGAATTAGCGGGTTGGGAATGGGAAGGGCCCGGAATATCAGTGCGAGTGGTTTCTGGTGTCATGACTGGACAGCTACGGGCTTCCAGTCTCTTTAGTCTATTGGTCATCTGCCTCATGGATGTTACTATAGAGCTAAACCTGGTATACTGGTTCGCATTGCTTGTGCCACTTATGCTTGTCCCCGTGTCTGATTTGTTAGTATTGGCTTGCATTAGCCTGCATAATTCTGCTTTGCGGGCAGAAGGTGTAAAGGGTATGTTGCTCTGCCTAATTCAGCCATGATTTGTGGGATGGCCCACGATCTACTTGAAGATGGACTGCCGGAATCTCCTTGTTTGTAGGGTTGCTAGTCCTAGTTGGGGTACCTGGAATGTCATCTCCTTCTTCTGGAACTTGGGACGTACTGAAATAATCCTGAGTTCCTCTTGAGGATCTATACAGTTGTTTTAACTAGTGGCGAAACAATTCGTTAGACTGGTGACAGATGAGTCCCTACTAGTTGCCAAGTGGCTCTGTCGGCTCTATCTATGAGGGGGTGATCTGCTGGATGTGGGTTTATAAAGGATGAGTCTTTGAACTGTGGAGGGGGTGTGATGAGTGATTCCCTTGCTATGCAACATGTGAGGCGTCTAGCTATGATTTGGCCCGAGGGCGTTATTACCTCTTTCGTGCGAAATTACAAATATATATTAAAATACACTTCGACTTTGTGTGTGTGTGTGTGTGTATATATATATATATATATATATATATATATATATGTATGTATGCATATATATATATATATATTATTTTTCTTACACAGTTTTAAACTGGTTTTATTTTATTTTCAGGCAGCAGGGGGAGTACCTGTCATTACCGGCACTGCCCCCTCTGCTGGCAATGCCTTGGACGGCTATGCCGTCCATGTCATCGCGAGGTCCTCGCGATCACATGGCCCAGGGGAGCCGAAGAGGAAGGAGGGAGATTTGCCAGTGACCGGGTAAGTACATAGGATGGCGGGGACGTGCCATGCCTCCTCCCGGCGTTTAGAGCCAGATCCTTAAGGACGGCATAGCACGTCCCCCGTCCTTAAGGGGTTAAACCAAAAGTAGTTTTTTCTAAACTTAAACCTCAGTATTCAGGTTTAATTGCTGTGTTGGCACTTTGAGGAAAAAAAGTTGGCATGTATTGAGGTTTGGGCACTCTGGCTCAAAAAGGTTCGCCATCACTGCTCTAGTGGCTGTCCGGTTGACAGCCACTAGAGGTGGAGTTAGCCCTAAAAGGTAATTATTGCAGTTTCTTAAAAACTGCAATAATTACCTTTCCAGAGTTAAGGAACCTGGGACACTGCACCTAGACCATTTCAATGAACTAAAGTGGTCAGGGTGACTATAGTGTCCTTTTAAGGACACAGGTCTATAATTTACAGACAAGGATTTTGAACCATTTTTGAATAAAGGAGCCTCATCTACCTTCCTCCAACCCTCCAGTACAATTCTTGAAAGAAAAGAATCTTGCAAGATGAAATACAGAGGTTCACATATTTTCACAATTAAGTACTTGTGGGTGAATACCGTCAGGCCCGGAGTTTTATGTAGATTAAAAACTTTCTTTAGCTGCTCTAGCATCTTGTCTTGTCATCCAACTTTTTGCAGCATTTGCATATCTCTTCCCATAGGATCCTCCCTAAAAATACTGTACTGAGGAAAATAGTGATTTAAAATGTCTGCCTTTTCCTGGTCTTCATTAACTAACACACCTATCTCCGTTTTCAGTGTACCTACACTTTAATTTTTGGGTTTCTTAGAATTTATGTACTCAAAATGTTTTTAGGAGTTGTCTTTGCTCTCTTTGGCTATCAATTTTATAACATTTTAGCCACTTTAATGGCCTTTTTGCATGCATTATTGGCTTCCTTATATCTTATATAGGATGCCTATGATTTGTCCAGTCTAAAAGTCCTTTTCATATTTTTAATCTCTTGGTCTTGCTTTCCCACTAAGCTACATTGGTTTCAATTAGTTTCTTTTATAATTACTTTCCGATGGTACATACTGAGAAATGTAGTTTAATATTTTGTTTGAAGATATTCCAAATTATCCTTGTTGTTTTCACTAAATTCCAGTCATTATGTAAAGCTATCCTTATATTATTATTGGCATTTTAAAAATTATATGTTCTAGTATACCCCATGTGTTTTTGGATTTTCAAAAGATACTATATTGTAATCACTATTTCTCAAGTGTTCTCTTTCTTGAATGTTGGTGAAAAGATCACAAGTTTGTCTCTCAGTTCACACCTTGGAAAACCTAACTTGGTGGTAAAAAAAAAAGTCAAGATTCATTCATCATGGCCTGTATTTTGCACAAACCATTTGAGTAAGAATTACGACAGATGCTCTGGAACAAGATGGGGTGCAGACATGAATTCCTTATTGGCTCAAGGAAGTTGGCCTACAAAAGATATCCTAAAATTGTCCATCTTCAAAGAAATTAAAGTGATTTGGAAAGCCCTGCTATATTTCAAACAACATATAAACAAAATAAAGCCATGCAGATTCAATCAGACAAGCTCACCACCGTAATCTACTTAAACAAACAAG
Organism: Pelobates cultripes; assembly: GCA_933207985.1. NCBI lineage: Eukaryota > Metazoa > Chordata > Amphibia > Anura > Pelobatidae > Pelobates > Pelobates cultripes. Next base: position 216,299,743 of record OW240913.1, on the reverse strand, counting down.
GAGGCCATTTTATGTGCACAGCTCGTCGCATGGGCAGAAAGGTACCTCGTAAATGGTATAGAAAATCAACTAGCAGACCATCTCAGCAGATACCACTGTAAACAGACAAACTGGTTTCTCGGCCTTCAACACTCTCGTCTAGAAATTTTGATTATTAAATATAGACCTCATGTTGACACGTTTCAATCGAAAGGTTCCAAAGTTTGCTTCTCTTTACAGACTAGACAATCCAGATATCGTAAATTTATTTTTTCCTTGGTATCAGTGGCAGTATGAACAACCCTCCCTTATTAGGAAAAAAATTATTTACAGTAAGTAAAATATCTGGGGGGGGGGGGTTCATATAGCTTGTTAAAGACTGATGTGTCAAGGATAGGACACAAAATGAAATATATACAGGAAATAAACTGCCATTGTTTCTGACACTGTCCCTTTGATATCTTTGTATGCTATATTAAGACAGATATCAGCTGATGTCTTGTCTGTTGGATTCTTCTAGGTACTTGTGAAGGCATCACTAGTGACTTTGTAGCTCACACATTCCCTCAAGATAATTGCATTCTGAAGTTTAACTGAATAGCTGATGTGCAATGGACCAGTATGTGATTCCTGTGAAAATGCACATTTCTTTAGCTGAACCAGTGCACAACAGTGTACAGAACTAAAATAATTAGTTGTCAGACTGTGAAACTGAAATCATGTCACCAAATTAATAAATTGAGTCTCTGTAAGCAAGTTCAAATAACTCCATGTGTTTATAGAGAGTTTTGAGGTATTAAACTGAACATGACTTCTCTCCTTCAGGGTCTTTTGACTATTTGGGGTCACAAATTGGTTCTGTCAGCATACGTGTTCTTGTTCAAGAATGGCCTATGAATTCCACGTCAGAGGAAACTCGGATCATTATTCAGCAGGAAGTAATTTCGTTTGATGGAAATCTGGTAAAAGAATGTGTTTGTGTATACAAATTTTATCACCTTAGATTATTTTTGTGGTGCGTACGTGTATTTCCAAATATGGAATACTCCAATGGTTTTCTGTTTTGTTTTTGTGGTGGTTTTTATTTTTGTGTGTGTGTGTAATATTTTTATTGAAAATATAAGTAAAAGAACTGTATATAATTAATATGAAAACAAATATGGTGATATGGAATTACAACAATACAAGCACATGCAGTGCAGTAATCCAGACATCTGAAGGTACAATTGAAAATGAATAAATGGGAATAAAATGATTATATAATAGAGGCAAAGGGAAGTTGGTGTGTTTAACTTCAAAACAAAAAATCTTCATCGGTAGAAACACATAAATACGACAGCTGTAATAGAATATTGTTAAATAAAGCAGGGGGAGAGCAGATGAATAAAGATGGCAGGAGGAAGGTGGGGAAGGAAACACAAACGTTCCCACATATAATACAAGAAAATGTACCAGGGTTCTAAGGGGAAGTGCTGAAGAGTGGTTTCTGAGGAGGCTGATATTAGTGATCTTAGAGAGCATACCAGGAACCTTATCCATTGGATCTAACCTGAGGCCATGAGCAAGCCCTAACAGCTGATGGATTCCAAGGACTTCATCATGTGAGTATCCCTTGCACATTGAATCCACCCATTCAACGTTCAGAGATGTTTATACTGGAGAATAGATGGAATTTTTATTTTATTTATTAAATATGTGGAACCTGGCATTTTAGTATGCAGTGGTAGGACAACTGCACATCTCACTTCAGAGGGGGAAGAAGGGCCAAATATGGAGGTATGGCAATACTACTCTATTGAAAATAGGAAAAAAGTAGCTTAGGTACAGAAGCGTAAGTGAAACACAGCAACTAAAATTAAGTAAAAACGATTATATTGAGAAAAAAGCAGTTAAATATTAAATAAATCACAAAAGTCCATGACTCTATGAATGATCAAAACAGAATGTGGAAAGTGTACACAAACGGTAAAATCCAAATATATTTAGTAAAGCTCCCTAAAAGGCATCAACTGTCAATAACAACATCATTACAATAATAACCACTTATATATATTAAGATGTCCTAACACATTATACATTCCATCCAATTGGGTTTAAAGTCCTAAAAAGCTAGTTAGTAACAATCCCCACTAAGAATATATGCTAGTTTATCGCACATTCATTTTATACATCCGAAAGAGGTAATAAAAGCACTGTCTACTTACACTTAAAAAAATGTTTTTACTTTTTTATACATGCCAAAGCATGTGTGAATGAGACCGAGGTTAAGGGGTAAGCTTTGCACCCATACCAATTTAAAAGATTGACCGGCTTCCGAATACGGCTCTGCTCAACATTTCCATGGAGCCAAGGGACTGCCTCCATATCTGCTGATTTGAAATGCTAACACATATAAGCACTTTCAGCCAGTCAATGATGTCCAAACTAGACAAAATTGACAAATATAATGTAGAATTCTGAATTATCACTGCAGACAAAATGTGACTATCCCTCGGTTTCTAGCAAACTGTTCCATATATGATTTGATAATAAACTGAGGGTAGTAGCTAGACTATGATTACCATACGACGTTTTTTTTGTTTTTTATCACAATGATTTAACATTCAAACCTTGCAGCACCACACTGAATAATCAGAATGTAATTTATGTTTGTTTCCATCAGGTTCAACAAAACAAAACTACAGAAGTGGAACTTCTAGTTAATGAGAAGTTGGGTCTAGTGACTTATTCCAGTTCAACCATCCCCATTGAGGAGACTTTGCTGTATTCATTACCACCATCTAATGATGTTTTATTTACCTTCCCAAATATTGCAGAAACTGGTAAGACCACTTTCATAAGCATTTCCTTGATTTAAGCCTGTATTCTTCCAAGAAGAAACTCTATGTTGTTCACTTTTATTAATTAAATATTACTAATTAAATATGGCGCTTGGTTAGTGGCAGGGCTTATTTAGCTCCATAATCAATATTGTGATTGACTCCGGTAGAGTCAATATTGCACCTACTTTTCAACTTATTTAGAATTGGATGTACACTGCGTATGCAATTTACATTAGTTTTAGTTTTTAGTTTGAACCTGATTTAGAATATATGACAGAACATCCATGGGTTGTGCATGATAAGTGCACAGTTTAAAAAAAAAAAAAGAGAAAGTCCAGCAGACTGTAAGCATGTGTCTGTACACCAGAAATGTAACGCACACCAGCCAGACAAATTAGAGGAACACTCTGTTTTAAATATTAGTTTCTCTGCATGGTAAGATTATTGGGTCCTCACTTTTAAAATAAATAAATGTAACATGCATTTATCAGCACCATCCTCAGTCCTCCTCATGACCATTTCTACTCTTCTTCTGACGGATGATCTTAAGCCAATACAGTTCTTTTCATAGAAAAGCATTGGGCCATATGGCATGTGTTTAACTATTGTGACACTGCCAGGCTCCTCTCATGCCTGCCAGCCACTAAAGGCATGCGGAGTGACATATGTAAACATTGTTAGAGTTCGTGGTCTACTACTTTTTGGTCTTTGCATGGTCTACTTTAAGATGTACACTGCTTTTGCAGTGTACATTAGGATGTAGTGGTTTTGGTGCTTTTTTTGGTCTCTTTTTTTAACTTTTATTTTTTTATATTTTAATCTGTGCACAAAGCATGTGGTCTTCAACCAACCGCACTTTGCATTTAAGAATCCAGAAAAATTCCAGCAATGCAGTGTAGCTGTTGTTCTGGAATGTTGATTAAATGTGTTTTGAGGTGGCCACAGAGAGAAGGGAATGTAGATAGGTTTCAGAGAGAATTGCAGAAGATGCCGTTCAGAGGCTGAACACTAGTTGGAAAACTGCTTTCCAATATAAAAGGGGAATTGTCTGAAGATCAGCAAACTAACAATTTTCTGTTCATATTAGGAGATTGTGAAGATTATTCATGCTGAATTTTCATGTAAACTACTTGCCTACTCATTTTTGTTAGTTGTACATAAATACAGTGTTGCTATAGGAAATAGCTTCAAATTTCTAATTAAAATATCAGAGCCATTTCTTGTGAGTTAACATTTTTAAAAAGCTATTTTCCTTTTTCTCAAGACCTGATGGCACCTACTTCTAGTAACAAAATATTCCTTTGAAAAATACAGGTGACAGTGCTCCTCAGCAGACAACACGGGAATATAATATCAGGCAGAACACTACTCTGGATGAGGAACCCTACCTGGGAAAGCTCCCAGAGACTCCTATTAGAGGAGAAATGCCAGCTTCATCATACAAGGTGACTGAAAATGCTTTACAGTAATAATGACTTAGAAATCATAAATGATTGTTTCAGCCTAATACAGAAAAGAATGAAAAAAGGTTCTCCTGCCTCCAATTTTGTCTTTAATGCAAACATCTTATGATTGAAATACTATCATTTTGTATTGTTTTGTTTTGTGGTGTGCATTTGTATGTATGTTCTTTCAATCTGGGATTTTAAGGCCTGGCTAGTAGCGTAGGATTCAAATGTTAAGAGGAATATAGCTCTACCCACAGAGCAAGGCTAAACCAGGAGATTCAATAAATAAACATGATAACTTATATGTACTCAAAACATTAACGCACAACACAGGCTTTATTAGTCTTTTATTTTCAGTCATAATGTAAAAATGGACAGTTTTCCCTTTAACATACACTTCAACCTTGGAGGTTCTGGGTAGAACTGGTAGTCGGGGTATAATAATTTTACCAATCCAATGATTTGCATAAGAATCCCTTGAATTTTCTTTCCTATTCATTTGAATACCCTGATAATTTGCTAATGCTGTGCTACTTAGTGTTTTATGTGTATTTAGTGTTTATAAAAATACATATGGCTTTATGTACAGTGCCTTGCAAAAGTATTCACCCCCTTGACTTTTTACCTATTTTGTTACATTACAGCCTTAAGTTCAATGTTTTATTCATCTAAATTTTATGTGATGGATCAGAACACAATAGTCTAAGTTGGTGAAGTGAAATGAGAAACCTATATACAGAAAACAATTTTTTTTTTTTTAGAAATAGAAAACAGAAAATTGGCATGTGCGTATGTATTCACCCCCTTTGTTATGAAGCCCATAAAAAGCTCTGGTGCAACCAATTAGCTTCAGAAGTCACATAATTAGTGAAATGATGTCCACCTGTGTGTAACTATGTAATCTAAGTGTCACATGATCTGTCATTACATATACAAACCTTTCTTGAAAGGCCCCATAGGCTGCAACACCTAAGCAAGAGGCACCACTAACTAATTGCCATGAAGACTAAGGGACAATGTTGTTGAGAAGTAAAAGTCAGGGTTAGGTTATAAAAAAAAAAAAAAAATATCCAAATCTCTGATGCTCCCCAGGAGCACCATCAAATCTATCATAACCAAATGGAAAGAACATGGCACAACAGCAAACCTGCCAAGAGACGGCTGCCCACCAAAACTCACGGACTGGGCCAGGAGGGCATTAATCAAAGAGGCAGCACAGAGACCTAAGGTAACCCTGGAGGAGCTGCAGAGTTCCACAGCAGAGACTGGAGCCTCTGTACATAGGACGACAATAAGCCGTACGCTCCATAGAGTTGGGCTTTATGGCAGAGTGGACAGAAGAAAGCCATTACTTTCAGCAAAAAACAAAATGGCATGTTTTGAGTTTGCGAAAAGACATGTGAGAGACTCCCAAAATGTATGGATGAAGGTACTCTGGTCTGATGAGACTAAAATGTAACTTTCCAGCCATGAAAAAAAACACTGTCTGGCGCAAACCCAACACATCCCATCACCCAAAGAACACGATCCCCACAGTGAAACATGGTGGTGGCAGCATCATGCTGTGGGGATGTTTTTCAGCAGCCTGGTCTGGAAAACTGGTCAGATTTGAGGGAAAAATGGATGGTGCTAAATACAGGGATATTCTTGAGCAAAACCTCTACTACTCTGTGCGTGATTTGAGGCTAGGACGGAGGTTCACCTTCCAGCAGGAAAATGACACCAAACATACTGCTAAAGCAACACTTGAGTGGTTTAAGGGGAAACATGTAAATGTGTTGGAATGGCCTAGTCAAAGCCCAGACATCAATCCAATAGAAAATCTGTAGTCAGACTTAGATTGCTGTTCACACGCGCAAACCATCCAACTTGAAGGAGCTAGAGCAGTTTTGCAAGGAGGAATGGGCAAAAATCCCAGTGGTAAGATGTGGCAAGCTCATAGAGACTTATCCAAAGCGACTTGGAGCTGTGATTGCCGCAAAAGGTGGCTCTACAAAGTATTGACTTTAGGGGGGTGAAAAGTTATGCACATTGACTTTTTTCTGTTATTTTGTCCTATTTGTTTGCTTCACAATAAAAAAAATAAAAAATAAAAATCTTCAAAGTTGTGGGCATGTTCTGTAAATTAAATGATGCAAATCCTCAAACAATCCATGTTATTTCCAGGTTGTGAGGCAACAAAACACGAAAAATGCCAAGGGGGTGAATACTTTTGCAAGGCACTGTAGGTAGAGGCAATTGACACAAATGCTTTAAACTTTCTGACAACAGTGTGTGCTTAATTTGTAGTTGATGTGCCAGTTTTTTGAACAACTGAGAAGGAATTTGTGTTTCACCTGGACCCAGTGTTATCCTGTATTGATTGAATTTTTAAAAGTTGTTGTTGTGGGAGTCATAGAAGCTGCAATTGTTCTTGAAGTTCTGAAGATTATTTGTCCTTCTGCAGAGCAAAAGTAAGTTGATGTGTCTCACATTCAAATCGTTTTTATTTACCCAGTTAACCCTGCAGCCTCTCTGCTCTATAATCATATGACCTGAACAATTTGCAAATCGTTTTGATCCTGCAGTCTAACCATTACTCTAACATATTGAATTACAGGAACTGTGGAATTGGCCTAAAATGTAATATTCATTTATAAATGCCACACAATCACCATCAATTAAAACTGTGTTGAAATTTATAATCCTCTTATTTGCTTTCTTGCGATTCTCATCTGAAACTGATTAATATTTTCTTTTATGTTTTAGGGGGATCCTGAGTTTTGTGGACATCAAAGATTCCCCATTGCTTGTTCCTTTAATTGTACAAGACACAAGTAGTGTAAATAACCTGGTGCAGAAAACCTCCAATGAAAACTAATTTTGTAGTTTTATCTTGCTGTCGATTTCAGTATTTGCCTTTTGGATGCCTAATAATAAACATATAAAATGTGAGCATATAGCCACTCAAAAATCACATATACATGACTTGGATAAAAAGATGGCAAATTATACAAAATGTTGCCAGCTGACGATAATCCTAATGTTGGAACATTATTGCCAATCAATTCAATAGATATTAAGTAGCAGCAGCAGAAGTATCGCAAACAATGTGTAATGGAGCAGTAAGTAATCCCAGGCAGGTTAGCATTAAACCTCTCTGGACTATGCTTACCATGTATCCAAAGGGTGCAATGAACAAAGCGCGCTCGGTGTTTGTGGGAAAAAAAAGCTCAGTGAGTCCAGGTTCCTGCATGCCTGTTGAAAAGGTAAAGCAGCTTCAAACAATAAGGTATAATATATACTGAAGCAGTTGCTCAATAATTCTCTGGCAAGCTGTCAATCATGCATATGTCCAGAGCAACAAATCAGGGAAGGACAAAGTCATGTGCTAAAAATTACCACCATGTGGTCAAATCATGTAAAATAATCAGTCTAAATGTTTCATCTGTCTAGCAAGCTTTATCAACACTTAAACATTATCAGCTAGAGAGTGGTTCTTAGAAGGAGCAAACCCTTAATGAAAATTACATTCATCACTTACCGTATATACTCGAGTATAAGCCGACCCGAATATAAGCCGAGGCCCCTAATTTTACCACAAAAAACTGGGAAAAATTATTGACTCGAGTATAAACCTAGGGTGGGAAATGTAGCAGCTACTGGTAAATTTCTAAATTAAATTAGATCCCAATAAAATTACATTAATTGAATATTTATTTACAGTGTGTGTATAGAATGAATGCATAAAAAACATTTAAAAAAAATAATGCAAATATTAAAATACTAATATAATAATAAAATATTAAAATAATATTATTTTATTATTATATTATTAGTATTTTAATATTTGCATTATTTTTTTAAAATGTTTTTTGTCCCCCCCTCCCTGGCCAGGCAACAAGCAGGGAGGGGGGACAAAAAACCATTTAAAAATAATAATGCAAATCTTAAAATAATAATAAAATAATATAATAATATAATATTAAAATAATATTATTTTATTATTTTATTATTATTAATTTAATATTTGCATTATTTTAAAAAAAATGTTTTTTTGTCCCCCCTCCCTGGCCAGGCAACAAGCAGGGAGGGGGGACAAAAAAATTTTAAAAATAATAATGCAAATCTTAAAATAATAATATAATAATAAAAAAATATAATATTAAAATAATATAATATTATTTTATTATTATTAAAATAAAATAATACTGAATCCCTGGTGGTCTAGTGGCATTGGCAGTTCAGTGGGGGGCTGACAGGGAGCTCTTACTTACCTTCCTGCAGCTCCCTCCTCCTCCGTGCAGCTCCTCGTACACTGTGAGCAGAACGGAGCTGACCGGGGAGCTGCATGGAGGAGGAGGGATCTGACAGGAGCTGCAGGAAGGTAAGTAACCGCTCACTGCCAGCCCCTAACAGGACCGCCGGGCTTGTAATGAGCCCGGCGGTCCTGGTCTGTATTGTGGCAAGGTAAATTGCCACAATACAGACATTGACTCGAGTATAAGCCGAGTTGGGGTTTTTCAGCACAAAAAATGTGCTGAAAAACTTGGCTTATACTCGAGTATATACGGTAATTCAAAAGTGGATCACATCATGTATATCAAATCAGTATCAATCTAAATACAGTGCCAAAAATATAAAATGGATCGAGCACTCTTATAAAGTGCAACAGAAATCTCAAACTTCAAAAGTATAAGGGATAACAATATTAAAGTGCAAAAGTGCTTCTCACATAAAATAAGTATGTTATGTATATTTTAAAAAACATTAAAACTGTCTTAATACAAGTGTAACTTTTATTAAAAACTCATCTAATATTTTCAATTTATGTGCAAAAATAAAGCAATGTCAAAACACTTCAAAATTGGATATTCCCGACAAATGGATATAGTAGCTTTGTGTACAGTCTTCTTAATCTACAAACGCCTCAAACAGGAAAGTAAATAACATACTAAAATGTAACTAGACCGAATTATACAATATGGGGGAAATTAATACAAAATATATAATCTTTTGGTAGGCTAACATTTAAAGGTAAAAGCATTTGCATTTATTCAGGGTAACTCCTCCCCTCTTGTTATTGATATGTGTCAGGCTTTTTCTTTCGACCAGTTATGGTTAAAATAATGTTAGAAGAAAAAAAAAGGAACAGAAACAAGATGAGAACAGTGGGTACAAAAGTAGGCCCTGTTCGGCGCATTGGTGTTTATATTGAAGGCAACATCAAACTTCTGAAATACAGCTCCCACAATCTCTTCTAAATGAAGCTAGTATTATTAAGTACATTATTCCAATATATAAATCCCTTTCATTGAATAAAACAAAAAGCTATCTTAAATAAAAACTTTAAAATACAATTAAACAATGCAGAGTCTGTCTAAGGTTTTTTTTTTTTTTTTTTTAAATGATATTTTTGAGGGTTTTATAAAGCAAATACATATTTTCCATCCGCTTGGCTTAAAAACAAAATAACATACAAAGGGCATTAAATCATCAGTGTTTCTATTGAATAGGCAATGCAAACAGATATAAAAACTCCTTAGTATACACCACTACTATGATACGTGGAGGACTTTCAATACGACAGAGAAGGCATACACACACTTCTCACAGATCCATAATACATACTCAAGGATAGATGGAATCCTCATTCAGGGCCAGGGACTGAACCAAATAATAAGATGCGACATAGGACAGATTACCTGGACGGATCACGCCCCAGTTACACTGACAATTAGGGACCAATACGACTATAAACAGCGGAGCCCTTGGAGGCTGAATGCTTCCTTGATCACGGACACCACTTTTAAAAGAGAAGTAGAGGAGGCATTAAATAAATACTTTAAGGAAAATACCACCGAAGGGATGCCCCAGAGCATAATATGGGCTGCCCACAAAGCAGTGATTAGGGGGATATTTATAAAACGAGCGTCATACCTGCGCAAGCAGGCCATGGCCCAAACCACCCAATGGAGAAAAGAACTCCACCTGTTGAACATCCGTAACCAAATAACCCCGACCTCTGAATTAAAAAAGCAAATTTCCAATATCACTCACAAACTACATCAACAAGCATTAGAACAAACGGCCTACATGCTCCAGAGATTAAAGATGAAACAATACACACAGGGGAACAAGGCTAGCAGACTTTTGGCTAAGAGGCTGCAGGAACAAAGGGCGAACCAAAAAATAGCCTACCTTATGTCCCCATCAGGGGAGAAAAAAATGATCCCTAGAGACATATGCAACGAATTTGCTAAGTACTACGCCACCCTGTACAATCTGAACACAGACAAAGCCACATTTCAACCTACACGAGAACATATTAACACGTATTTAGATAAGATAGACCTACCGACCCTCACACCCCAACAAGCCGACGACCTCATTAAACCCATAACCAATGAGGAACTCCAAACAATAATAAATAACTTGCCGAGGGGCAAAGCGCCAGGCCCGGATGGGCTGGACAACACCTACTACAAACAATTCCAACACATCCTGGCACCACACCTTGCACTCACATACACGGAAGCGACAAGGGCGCAGGCACTTCCACGAGATACCCTACTAGCTCATATCATCACAATTACGAAACCAGGGAAACCACCCACACACCCACAAAACTTCAGACCCATATCCCTGCTCAATACAGACGCGAAGATATTCGCTCAAGTATTCGCAACCAGACTGAGCACCATTCTCCCGAAGCTAATTCATACCGACCAGGTCGGGTTTGTATCAGGGAGACAAGGAGCGGAAAATACACGTAAAGTACTAGACATACTGCATAGCTTGCCCAAACTACACAAAGGGGGGGGGACTGATTGTGGCCCTAGACGCAGAGAAAGCCTTTGACCGTCTGCACTGGACATTCCTGGAAATGGTCATGATCAAATTTGGCATGCCGGAAGGGTTCAGGTCAGCGGTCAAGGTCCTCAACGCGGGCTTCTTATCTGAGCCCTTCAGCATCTCTAATGGGACCAGACAAGGGTGCCCACTGTCACCCCTGCTGTACGTCATGGCATTGGAACCCCTAGCAGCCAGGATCAGGCAACACGAATTATTCACGGGGTGAGAATAGGAAAGAGGGAATATAAGGCTAACTTGTTCGCAGACGATGTGCTGCTGACCTTGACCCAACCACTGATCTCCATGCCGAGCCTTCTAAAGGTGATAAAAGAATACGATGACAGCTCGTACTACAAACTGAACGTGTCAAAAACCCAGGCCCTAGGAATAGGGATCCCCAATACCATAATGCAAGTGCTGCAGGGACAGTTTGAGCTGGATTGGAGGACAGACGATGTTACATTTTTGGGAATTAAATTGACGAAGACAACGGGTACCCTGTTCAAGACAAACTATGAGACCCTATATAGGGAACTAGCTACCAGACTGAACAGCTGGGGAGACAAATATCTCTCATGGCTGGGGAGGATGGCGGCGGTTAAAATGTCTCTCCTCCCCAGACTACAATATCTCTTTCGGACATTGCAGATAGACGTACCGAATTCCTACCTACACAAGACTCAGGCACTGCTCTCACACTTCATATGGGCCAACAAAAGAGTGAGAGTAGCGGCAAAATTCCTCTATAGGCCACCCCAAGAAGGGGGTCTGTCGCTCCCGAATATTAAGGCCTACTACCAGGCGACATTACTGGCGCCAGTGGTGGAAATACAAACAAGAGACTCCCTACCTCAGTGGCTGGACATAGAGGACTATTGGTTACAGGGAACCACACTCAGACAACTACTTTGGGTGCCCAAACAGCTGAGACCAAAACAACCCGACATGTTACCAACCACAAAAACCGTGCTGAGAACATGGGACAAGACTAGAGGAGCACTGACATCCCTGGCCCCGTGGTCACCAGCAGCACCGCTGTCTAGCCTATCGGTAATCAACGACACCTTAGCACATAAGGAATGGTCTCAGAGGGGCTGCACGCACATAAAAAACCTAGTAGAAGCCCATAATATACTGCCATTCCCTGCACTACAAGACAAGTTTCACCTGCCCCCTAAACTCATATTCCCATACCTACAAATTAAGTCCATGCTTGGAACCCAGTCAGCCACTAAAGGGGACCTGAGCACACTCACAAAGTTTGAGCACACATGTCTGAATCCCAGACATAAGAAAGGTACAATCTCAATATGTTACTCACTCCTACTGGATAACGCTACGGCCCAACCGGATAGGTTCAGAGTAGCCTGGCAGGCAGACCTGGGGAAAGAGTTTGACGCAAAACAATGGGCACAAGCACTTACAGCATACAGAGGGAGGTCTACCTGCACATCGCATTTAGAACTGATGAGGAAGGTGTACTATAGGTGGTACATGGTGCCGACCAGGCTAGCAAAAATATATCCGGGAACATCTACCCAATGCTGGCGCTGCGGGGAGGAAGAGGGAACAATGTACCATATATGGTGGACATGCAAGGAGATTAGAACTTACTGGGACGAGGTGGGAAACATTATCAAATCGACAGTAGACAATAGCACCGAGATAACCCCAGAACTATGTCTCCTATTCATGAACATGGGACCCCGACGTAATAGTGTGACTACCCTGACATACCACATCCTCATAGCAGCACTGACACTCCTAGCTAGGGAATGGAAGTCGACAACAGCCCCGTTAATACCCACCCTGAAGAGACAAATCCATACTAACTTGCGGTATGAGGCGGTGACCAGACCAACACAAGGCAGCAACCAGAGATTCAGGGACGCTGTACATAGATGGGAAACTTACCATAATGAGGAGCTGTAGTGGATGCCCCAAGCACACATCTCAAGATAGGTCCGAAACACACAATAGAAGAGGGCCACAGGAAGAACACAGGGGTGAGACACCCACGGGAAGGACAGGGGACCCAGACTCATGGGAGGCAACTAGCCAAAAACTGGAGATTCCTCCCGGTAGAATACAGACATGCAACCACACGGAAATATCAAATGTAGCAAAACCTCGACCGACAGATGGACAAGTCATGGAAAACTAGCTTCCCCCCCCACCCCCCAAACAAAACATTATGTAAATATGATAAAAGGTCATTTAAAGGGACACTTTACTGCCTCCTCCCCAAAGAACACTCTTTAGTAGATATACCCCAAATGAGAACATTCATGCATTTATTTATGCATTCTTACATTAGGGTTATATGTAAAAACCACTTGCGAAAGCTACCGATCTCTGTCTGACGCCTTTTTAAGTCCTCCCCTTCTAACCCTGCCCAGACTTTCTGTGGCTGTCCAATTACAGACTTCCCAGTACTGCTCAATAAGAAGTGTTTGTAAGTCAGGTGCACTGAGAAGTTGCCTAGCTCAGTGGAGTTAAACTCAAGAGGCAAACAACCAGGAGTAACAAGACCAGTTGTCTAAATGAAAGCCAGTTGGGTATAACAAGGTTAACCAATTAAGGACTGCAGACGTACTAGGTATGTCCGACAAAAAATGGTTCTTAAGGTCCGCGGACGTCCCTTGTATTAGGTATGTCCGTGGCGAATAAAAGCCGTCCTTATTACTTACCCGATCGCCGCCGTTCCCCCGCCAGCAATCAGTATTGCTCCCGGTCTGGGGGGACTGCCTGACAGCTCAGCGATCACATGGCTGCAATAGGCCAATACTAGTGTATATTTATATTAATATATATATATATAAATACAAATAATTTACACACGTGTGTGTGTATGTATGTATATATGTGTGTGTGTGTGTGTATATATATATATATATATATATATATATGTGTGTGTGTGTGTATATATATATATATATATATATATATATATATATATATATATACAGTTGCAAGAAAAAGTATGTGAACCCTTTGGAATGATATGGATTTCTGCACAAATTGGTAATAAAATGTGATCTGATCATCATCTACGTCACAACAATAGACAATCACAGTTTGCTTAAGCTAATCACACACAAAGAATGAAATGTTGCCATGTTTTTGAAGTACTTAAAATAACTTTTAATCAAAAGTATATTAAAAAATGAACAATAATAATATTAAAAACAATATCACTAACGCGTTTCGACGCGATGGTCTTTTTCAAAGTGTCTCTTACAATTGTCCAAATGTCTTTTAAATACCCTGTCCGGACCTCCTTTTTTGGCGCCAAACGGTACTTTCCCGCCATTCAATTCTCTCGTCCGCGTTTCTTTCATTTCCGGCTTCCATTGATGACGTACTTCCGTTTCCTGTTTCATCCAACGCACCCCTTTTACGTCCGTCCGGGACGTAGTGGTACCCGTCGCCATCTTTGAGTGTCCAAAAACCGGGCAATTCTTTATATTAATCCTGGCAAATGTCTCTTACATTACAAAGTCCAATAATATAAAAAGTGCATAACATATATATATATATATAATTATATTGCACCAAACATAAAACAACACTCCAAATGCATCTTATATTTTATATCCCCCTATTACCTTTATATATAAATAAAATTTACTTTATGAAAAAATTTCTTCCTACAAGTATATAAAAAAGGGAGAAAAATATCGCTGGGGATACCCCACCAAGTTACTGGTCACAAAGAATGGAGTACTAACAATTATTCAAACTCCCGAAGGCGGAGTGAAACAAATGCGCGAATGGGGACTTATGAAAGACTCCACTCACACGCCAGCAAGCCCAACGGGTCGTCTAACACCAGAATGGCGGCAAATCCCGATGAAATCCAGGCTGCCATGAGATCCGACGATATGGAACCCACATACCGATACAACCTGGGAGCACGTGAGATAACTGTACACCCCGAAATCTAGCTTAAAATACCATGTTATAGCCAAGATTAATCGCTTCTGATTAGCATGTTGTTGTTATTGTTACTGCAATGTTTATATGTGAAACGTTTATTCACCTTGTACCATGCATAATATCCTCACCTGCTTATGATACAGGCAAGCTTACCCTCCTTGAGAAACGAAGGCATAGCCTACACTAAGGCGAGGCCGGGACCCATAGTTAAACCACAAGAACAGGGTCCCCACCACTCGAGGTACTGCGCAGCGCCCTGGATACTTCCTGTGGCGCCTTTAAAGAAGCCCTGCTACCAGCACTACCAATACCCCTGAGCGAGTTACCCCAGTTTTAACTACCCACTTATATACTCAGCGAAACACGCAACTATACCCCCCTAACGTTCTGACACATCTGAAAACGTGACAATATGAGAGCCCATTGGCCACACTACCAGAGACGCATCCCGAGCGTCCAACCGCCATGACACAGAGCCACAGTGCCAGGACCCCCAGTTGGGTCACTCTGTATATACTTTCTTTTACGTTAACCCTAATCACCGTCCCTACACTACCCCCAACTCCCAGGCTACAAGCTACTGTTCTAAGACTGCCCAACGGGCGGCACGCTGATCTACGACTACCTACCAAGTTGCCCACTGTGGAAATAACAAGTCCACAAACGAGCTATCTCTACCATAACTCTATAATATGAGAATATATTCACATAATAGTAGGGGGTTGAATACACCCCACAAAAGACTCATGGTACTGGAGGAGGCTAGGAAGAATAAAGCAGATATCATCTGCCTTCAAGAAACGCACTTTGTCACCTCCAAGGTGCCAAAATTTGGTATAAACGACTATCCCCACCAATACCATGCCACCCACTCCTCAAAGTCGAAAGGAGTATCGATCCTTCTTCACGCTTCCCTAACTGTAGAAATCTTACGAGTTAAAATAGACAGTCAGGGGAGATATGTGATGCTTCAGTGCCTACTTAATGGCTCCGCGTATGTTGTAATTAGCTTCTACAGTCCAAACGTGCACCAACGTAACTTTCTGCATAAGGTATTATCTATGATCCCAGACCACCAAACGGCTGCTACCATACTATGCGGGGACCTGAACCATCCTTTAGACCCCAATATGGACACCATGCTAAATCCCACAGCCCCTAGGCAGGCAACACTACGAACACAAAGCAAAGCCCTAAATAAACTGCTGGGGGAATACGGACTCTATGACTCATGGAGAATGTACCACCCGACCGAAAAATCTTTCTCATACTATTCGGCAGTACATAAATCCAACTCGAGAATAGATTTCATTTTTCTTGCAGGCACCCTTTTACCTAAGGTTACTGATAGCAACATTTGGGACATCACCTGGTCGGATCATGCCCCGACCATGGTAGAAATATCTGGAGAATACCAGCACAGGGGGCGGCCACCTTGGCGCCTTAACGACTCACTCCTCCACGACCACACCTTTTCTCAAACACTAACGGATGCCCTGCGCACATACTTCCAAATAAATGACATACACCCAACAACGCTATGGCAAGCCCATAAGGCGGTAATAAGAGGCTTATTGATCAGTCGAGCGTCCTATGTAAAGAAAAAAGCCCAAGAGGAATATCTGAATCTGCTGCGCACCCTAAGAGATGCTACTGCGGCAAACATAGTGAACCCTACCCCGCAACAAGCACAGGTAATCAAAGACACCACGGCACACCTCAACAACATAGCACTAGCAAAAACTGCACACATCCTACACAAACTAAAACAAACCTCATACTCCCAAGGCAACAGAGCAGGTAAACACTTGGCAACCTTACTGAGATAAAAACAATCCAATGCCAAAATACCTGTACAACCTATCTACTTACAAACAAAGGAACTAAAATCCACAGGACATTAACGACGCTATGGTAACCTACTACCACTCACTATACAACCTCAAGGACGATCCAGATTTACACCAACCCACCTCCTCAGACATACAGGACTTCCTCCGGCGAACCACACTACCGGCACTTTCAGCTCAACAAAAAACAACTTTACAAAACCCAGTCACGACACAAGAAATCCAACACGCCATCCAATCTCTCCCTCACGGGAAATCACCAGGACCTGATGGCCTGACAAATTCCTATTACAAGTCACAGACTGCATCCCTTGTCCCATATCTAGAAAAATCCTTTAACCATATTATCACAACCGGCCACACTGCCAAAACCAGGCAAACCCCCGACCAAATGCCAGAACCTAAGGCCAATATCTCTCCTCAACACCGACACTAAACTACTAGCCAAAATATTCTCAAATCGTCTAGCAAACATCATACCGACCATAATACATAAAGAACAGGTAGGCTTTGTCAGTGGTAGACAGGGGGCAGATGGAACCAGGAAGGTTCTGGACTTGCTATGGGGGGGGTGCGGAGGGGGGCCCAATGTGTACTCCTGTCGCTTGATGCAGAGAAAGCCTTTGATAGGCTGCACTGGCCCTTCCTCCGTGCGGTCCTCAACAAATATGGCTTTCCTGACAACTTCCTAAAACTGGTAGAGGCACTATATTCCAAACCGACCGAAAGTTACGAACGGAGGTTTCATCTCCAAGCAATTCAACATAACCAATGGAACGCGGCAAGGATGCCCGCTTTCCCCTCTATTATACATTCTATCCCTGGAGCCGCTCACACAGCTCATCAGGGACAACCCGAACATACATGGTATCACTAAACAAGGCAAAGAGTACAAACTCACACTGTTTGCGGATGACGTGTTACTAACGTTGGAGCAACCACATATTTCCCTGCCAAACTTTCATTCTGTCCTATCCCAATACAGCAAATGCTCACACTATAAGTTAAATGTGACAAAAACCCAAGCAATGGGCATAAATATTCCCACTGACACATTAGAGAGCTTACGCAACTCCTTTAACTATGACTGGAGAACCGACTATCTAAAATTCCTAGGAATTAACATCACACAGAAGCCAGCCCTACTGTGTAAAACAAACTACCAAAAAACATTGTCCGATATAAAAACAGTGCTACAGGATGGAAAGGTAAATACATCTCGTGGTCAGGCAGAATAGCTGCGATCAAAATGATTGTTTTACCGAAACTACAATATTTATTCAGAACACTGCCAATAAAATTACCCCCCCCGTTTCCTTCAGGAAGCACAACAAATGCTAATGGAATTTATATGGGTAGCAAAAAGCACATTATACCGGCCGCGGGAGAGAGGGGGGATGGGTGTACCCAACCTAGATAGCTACTACAGTGCAGCCATACTGAGTCCACTTTTAGCAGCATGCCACAGAACTTACCCAACTCCATGGGAAGAGATAGAGACATACCATGCAAACAACATCCCCATAACAATATTGGCATGGCTCCCAAAAACCCACAGACCATCGACGAGCGTAATGCTCCCAGTCACAGCACTAACACTGCACTTTTGGGACACACACTGACGTAAAATGGGTTGGACAGGTAAAACATCACAAGCCATGCCCCTAAAAACACTACAATACATAATCCCCAATTTCAACCACGCATTGTGGCATGAATATGGCATCACGCATCTATATCACCTCATACAAGATCAGGAACTTAGAAGTTGACTTAGAAGACTCCTACCACCTCAACGCACAGGTCTCCTTTTCCTATTTACAAATAAAATCCTGGTTCCACAAGCAAACTGTGAATGGGTCTGGAAATGTACAGGAACCACAGCTGACGGCGGTAGAAAAAATATGCCTACGCCTCTCGCCCCCAAAAAAACTAATCTCTGAAATCTATCAATCAATGCACGCACACACTGGCCATACAAAATTCTCTTTCACAACTGCATGGGAGAAAGAATTCAAATATAACCTAACTCCGCAGCAGTGGAAAGACATTTTAAAGGCGCACAACTCCCTCTCTAAATGTGCCTCACATATGGAGCTCTCTCGAAAAATCCTATACCGGTGGTATTTAGTGCCCACTCACATTAAAGCGGCGCACCCCCAAGCATCTGACGTATGCTGGAGATGCCAGCAGCATAAAGGCACGATGCTCCATATTTGGTGGACCTGTCCCATCCTAAACCCATTCTGGGACGTAGTCTCCACCATAATTCAAGAGAGCACAAAAACTATACTACCCAAGACACCCGAAACATACCTCCTCCAATTATTCCCAAAAAGGATGGGGTGGAAGCAAAAATACTTAATATATCAACTACTCATGGCAGCCCTTACGGTAATTAGCAGGCACTGGAAATCACCTCTACCAATGCCAACCACCGAACTCACACAATTATTAGAAACCAGAAGGCTATATGAAATAGCGGCCAGGTGAACCTCCCTCCCAAAGAAGGTCTGGCAAGAGGCATAGGAGGAGTGGCACCAATATATGGAGTGCAACAATCCCCCCCCCCCCAAAATGAACGGGAATGAAGATGGCTAGGACGTGTATCTGCTAACCGACAGCTGTGTTCCTAATGAGTACACCAAGGTACAAAAATGTACAAACATGTAAAAATACGATACTTAAAAAGGTCAATGCAAGTCACCTCATGCCTGGGAGTGACACCTACTTCCCCGTTACCTCCCCTCCCCCCCGCCCGTTATTTCTATAACTGTTTTCACCTTCTCCCAGTGGTATCCTAGATAGATATCCTAAATATCCAAATCACCAATGCCATACCTAGAGAAAGCATGACCTAATTTGTTGAACTACGTAAACTAATGTAACATGACTCTCGAGATGGAAAATGTGAACTCAATCTGTATATGGCAAAACATACAAGCATTACTGACAACGAGGCACCAACGGGTGCGCCCATACCAAAGTACAAAGATATGTATGTATACCACTGTCTTCTAACTATTGTCCTTTTCCCCCACCCCTTCTTCTTTCTGTACCCCCCCAAAAGATCAATAAAAATTGTCAAAGTAAAAAAAAAAAGTTATTATCATCAATTCTACATATTTCATATATATCTTAACATATATTAATGCACTCATCTCGAAATCACAATTTAACCCTTTGGGTGCTAAAGTATCTAAGTCAAAGATCCAGCCCATTTCACATAAACTAAGGGCTGAATCAAAATCCCCTCCTCTCCAATGGCATGTAATATTTTGAATTGCATAAAATCTTATCCCTTTTGGGTCTTTCCCATGGCATTCTAAAAAATGTAACGAAACACTATGGTTTTTGAACCCTCTTTTAATGTTATATATGTGCTCTCGTACTCTAGAGGCCACACATCTAGTGGTTTTACCCACATATTGTAGCCCACACGGGCACTCGAGCACATATGACATGACACGTCATAAATGATCCTATTCCAAATTGTTTTAAACTGGAGTGAGAGGTAAAGGTGTTGATTTTCTTTTCTTTACTTTCCAATAATTTACACCCCGTACAGTTTTTACAATAATTAAAACCTTTTAACGATTCTCTCTTCATACTTATAAAGTCTTTATCAGATTTTTCTAGAAAGCTATTTGTTAAGACTTGTTTTAGATTTTGTGCTCCCCTATATATTATTTTGGGCTTATCACCTATATCTCTTTTGATTTCATTATCTTGCTGTAATAAGTGCCAATTTCTTCCCCAAAATCCTCTTGATTTGAGCATGGCTCCTATTAAAGTAAAAAATCAATGGGACTATTCCTGAATTTTCCTCATCTTTCGGTTGTTTGTACTCCAATAATTCTTCCCTATTCATCTGCCTAACTTGATTAATTGACCTATTTAAATCCATATCCACATAACCTTTTTCCAGGAATTGTTGTTTTAAAACATCTGCTTGTAGATCATATTTTTCCATTTGTGAGCAGTTCCTCCTCAATCGTAGGAATTGCCCTCTAGGGATGTTATCAAGCCAAGGTCGAAAATGGCAGCTATCGTTTTTGATGACACTATTTACATCTACCTTCTTAAAAAATGTACACGTCTCAATGTTATTACCATCCCTGTAGATGTTTAAGTCTAGAAAATTGATTTCCCTATTTCCAATTTCATGGGTGAGTTTAATGTTCCATACATTTGTGTTCAGGTGGTTTACAAATTCCAAAGCTGACACTTCGTCACCCTTCCAAATAAAAAATATGTCGTCAATATATCTTCTATAAAGGACCAGGTTCGCCGCCCAGCCATGCTGTGAAAACACAAACTGCTCCTCCCACTGGGCCATGAACAAATTAGCATAACTGGGGGCGAACCTGGTCCCCATAGCAGTTCCCCGGCACTGAAGGAAAAAATCTCCCTCAAACCAAAAAAAATTATTGGTAAGGATCAGTAAAATAGACTCTAAATGAAAGTCAATTTGGTCCCCATGATATAATTCAGATTTCTCAAGAAAGTGCTTGACGGCCTCACACCTTCTAGTATGTTCGATACAGGTATACAGGCTCGTCTCGTCACGTGTTACAAATAAAAACTGATCTTCCTACTTTATGTTTTTAACAACTGTAAAAGGCTCATTGAGTCCTTTAAATATGAGGGGCATGTTCTCACCAGAGGCTGGAGAAAAGTGTCTGCATATTTGGATAATGAGAACAATAAAGAACCTATTCCCGAGACAATAGGCCGACCTGGAGGATTTCTTATATCCTTGTGTAATTTTGGAACTACATATATAACTGGTATTCTGGGAAACTCTGTATTTAAAAATTTATATTCGTTACTTGTTAGAATTCCTTTCAAGTGACCCTTATCCAAAAGATGAACATATTTTTTCCTAATTTCCGTGGAGGGGTTACTTTTTAGTTTTCTATAAGTGTCCTCATCTTCAAGCTGCCTATTTATTTCTGCTATATACGTTTCTCTATCCAGCTACTTGTCGGCGGGTGTGATAACTATACTTTTGTCATTTTTCAATTCCTTCATTGCTTGTTTTTCTTTTATAGTGAGATTATAATAATATTTATTATTCTTCACTTTAATATTTTTGATATCTTCTATACAGGCTTTCTCAAAAACCTTCATACCTGCAGTGTTGAGATGCATAGGGTAAAATTTAGAGGTTTTTTTTAAAGATGTATGTATAAAATCACTCTTATTATCATCTATCCCATTTACGTTAGTATTTGTCTTATCCTGAAAAAATGTCTTTAAACAGAGTTTCCTTGTAAACCTGTTTATATATTTATATACATTAAATTTATTTATAGGGCAGCTCGGAACATAGTTGAAACCCTTACTCAAAACATTCATATGGGCTGTTGTTAATACTTTTTTGGACAGATTAAAGATTTTTATTTTCTCATTATCTTTCCCTGTGGTCTCTTTAGGTCTTTGTCTTCCGCTATTTCTCCTTCTTCGTACACTCTGTATCTCCTCTTTTGGGGAACTGGGCTTCTGTGAAAAAATTATTCTTGGGATGTCTGGTGTGAATCGCTTTCTTGAGGTCATGCCAAAGCATCTCAATCGGGTTGATGTCAGGACTCTGACTGGGCCACTTCAAAAGCGTATTTTCTTCTGTTTAAGCCATTCTGTTGTTGATTTACTTCTATGCTTTAAGTCATTGTCCTGTTGCAACACCCATCTTCTGTTGAACTTCAGCTGGTAGACAGATGGCCTTAAGTTCTCCTGCAAAATGTCTTGATAAACTTGGGAATTAATTTTTCCTTCGATGATAGCAATCCGTCCAGGCCCTGACGCAGCAAAGCAGCCCCAAACCATGATGCCCCCACCACCATACTTCACAGTTGGGATGAGGTTTTGATGTTGGTGTGCTGTGCCTTTTTTTCGCCACACATAGTGTTGTGTGTTTCTTCCAAACAACTCAACTTTGGTTTCATCTGTCCACAGAATATTTTGCCAGTACTGCTGTGGAACATCCAGATGCTCTTGTGCAAACTGTAAACGTGCAGCAATGTTTTGTTTGGACAGCAGTGGCTTCCTCTGTGGTATCCTCCCATGAAATCCATTCTTGTTTAGTGTTTTATGTATTGTAGATTCGCTAACAGGGATGTTAGCATTTGCCACTGACTTTTGTAAGTCTTTAGCTGACCCTCTAGGATTCTTCTTCACCTCAGTGAGCAGTCTGCGTTGTGCTCTTGCAGTCATCTTTACAGAACGGCCACTCCTAGGGAGAGTAGCAGCAGTGCTGAACTTTCTCCATTTATAGACAATTTGTCTTACCATGGACAGCAAGGATTTTGGAGATACTTTTATAACCCTTTCCAGCTTAATGCAAGTCAACAATTCTTAATCGTAGGTCTTCTGAGAGCTCTTTTGTGTGAGGCATCATTCACATCAGGCAATGCTTCTTGTGAAAAGCAAACCCAGAACTGGTGTGTGTTTTTTATAGGGCAGGGCAGCTGTAACCAACACCTCCAATCTCATCTCATTGATTGGACTCCAGTTGGCTGACATCTCACTTCAACTAGCTCTTGGAGATGTCATTAGTCTAGGGGTTCACACACTTTTTCCACCTGCACTGTGAATGTTTACATGGTGTGTTCAGTAAAAACATGGCAACATTTCATTCTTTGTGTGTTATTAGTTTAAGCAGACTGTGATTGTCTATTATTGTGACTTAGATTATGATCAGATCACATTTTATGACCAATTTGTGCAGAAATCCATATCATTCCAAAGGGTTCACATACTTTTTCTTGCAACTGTATTTAGCATGGGTGTTTTTTTGCTGTTGCAGATGCGTCACAGATTTCTGGGGTCAAAGTTAGATTTATTTATTTTATTTTTTTCATATTTTATAAAAAGAATTTATAGCAATTTATATGATATGATGAAAATAATGGTATCTCTAGAAAGACCATTTAATGACAAGAAAACTGGTATATAATATGTGTGGGTACAGTAAATGAGTAAGAGGAAAATTACAGCTAAACACAAACACAGCAGAAAAGTAAAAAAAGCCCTGGTCCTTAACGGTAAAAAAAAATGAAAAAAGGTCACAAAGGGGTTAATTTATAAAAGTCCCATTTTCTACAGAATTTTGCACTATTTATAAAATGCAAATGCACATAATCTTTACACATAAAGTGCTTTAGTGGGCTGGTGTGCCCTTTTAACTCTTAATGACTGAGCGACTCAAGCTGAGCACTTTGATATAGTGAATGAGTGCCTTTGCAAAGAATATGCTCAGAATACACATTAGCAAGCCCATATCACTTTTTCTGGGCTAGCTAATGAAAGTTGTCACAGGTTGAGTTACAACTTAAAATATCCAAGTATGTGCAGAACTTTAAAACACTAAAGTGGTCATGATACTTGGCGTAATGGTTTAACATTTAGAGCCATTCATTAGCACACACACCCTGAAGTTTACACTAAGGCAATTTAATAGCAGCTAACAGACAGCTCAGTCTGCCTACTTTGGACTGCTTGTTAAAAAGTAGATGTTTCATATTGTTAATGCCAATAATCTCTGAAAGTTCGGTTCACCTCATGTACTCTTTACCTATGATTATTTGAGCATGTTGCCCTTGATGGTTGGGTACACTTGACTTGCCAAATTTCACAAATATGTATATACACCATGAACAAGTGCAGGCAACCTTTGGTGAGTGAGATATTGTGCATTGCATGTCCCATAATACTTGCATAGCATCAGGGGAGATGTAATTCCCCAACATCTGGAGTGCCAAAGACTGCTTACCCCAGCACTAGTGCTTAAATGTACATTTCAGACACATAAACACACCAGCTTGCTAAAGAGCTTTAGGTGCCTGTTATATCTGTGACCATCTAGAAATGTGACGATTTCAATAAAATCACTTTCATAAAACATCAGACTCTCCTCCCCAGCTGTCAGACTGTTATGGAGGTTTTCAACCACTTGCGTTAACTCCATTTAGCTAACAGAAACGTCCGGTGTGCTGGGCTATATTTTTTTAAATGTCAGATGTATTGATCGTCTGCAGATGTTTATTTACAAAGTAAAAATCCTTAACAATTTTGTAGCATAAACACAAGCTTTAATCGCGAACAATGGCAACTGCCAATTTATCGATTACTGACTTGCCGCTAAATGATTGTGAAAAGAACTGAAACGGGTCCAATGAGTAGTATTCTGCACTAGTGATGTCCCGAATGGTTCGCTGTGGACGGCGAACATATGCGCTGTTTGGTCCGCCCCCTATGTCATCATTGAGTAAACTTTGATCCTGTACCTCACAGTCAGCAGACACATTCCAGCCAATCAGCAGCAGACCCTTATTATTATTACTAAATATAATTGTATAATGTTCTCTTTAATACAATATTTTTGGTGTTCTTTTAAGTTTGAACTTTTATAACTGTATCTTCTGTGGTTATCTCACCACTTGCTAAGATAAATTAGAGTTTTACTACACAAAACAAGATTTCCCACTCAACTGGACAAACCAGAAAAAAAACAATTCACCTGCAAGAAACTTTTTCTGTTCATAGAAACACATCAATTTCTATTTTTTTTCTTAAGAATATTTGCCTCTCACCGGGGCCAGATTAACATAGGGGCTGATGGAGCTGCAGCTCCAGGCCCATGGAATAGGTCCATAAAAAAATAAAATATATATACATTTAAAAAAAAATTTTTTTTTTTTACACACTGATACTCTGATGTTTGCCACCTGACTGGTATTTTACTGGCACAGTTGGTATTTGAGGCTGCCTGGCTGTGCAGGTATTGCAGTAATACCGGCAATACAAATGCAGGTATTTTTCTCAGTATAAACGGAGATTACTCTGCAATACCAGCACCGGCCAGTAGGGGTCACTGTGTGTGGAAATACAAAGTTACAGTCTCTCTACTACTCATTGATCCATGGGGGAGCAGCTACACAGCACAGAGAGTCCAGACAGCAGCTCAGGTAAGTGAGGGATGGGGGGAAAGGCAGCATGGGGACACTGAGACACTAGGGGACACATGGGGACACAGACACTAAGGGACACTGGGAGACCTGGGGACACTGAGATATTTGTGGACACTGGAAAACATGGGGACACAGACACTAGGAGACACTGTGAGACATGGGGATGCTGAGAGACATTGGCAGACACTGAGACATGGAGACACTAGGGACACAGTGTCCCCATGTCTCCCAGTGTCCCAATGTCCCCCAGCCAGTGTCCCTAGTGGCTCAGTGTCCACATGGTTCCCAGTTTCCCCTAGTCTCCCAGTGTCTGAGTCCCCATGTCTCTCAGTGTCGCTAGTGACTCAGGGTCCCCATGTCTCCCAGCCAGTGTCCCCATGTCTCCCAGTGTCCCCAAATGTCTGTTGACATGTCTCCCAGTGTCCCCATGTCTATGTCCACAAGTGTCCCTAGTGTCTCAGTGTCGCCATGCCTCCGAGTGTCCGCTAGTCTCTGTGTCCCCTAGTCTCCCAGTGTCTGTGTTCCCATGTTTCTCAATGTCCCTAGTGTCTGAGTCCCCAAATGTTTCAGTGTCCCCATGTCTCTGTGTCCCTAGTGTCTCAGTGTCTCCATTTCTCCCAGTGTCCCCAAATGTCTGTGTCCCCATGTCTCCCAGTGTCCCCAAGTGTCTCAGTGCCCCCATGTCTCACTGTGTCCCCTAGTATTCTAGTGACATGGGGACACACTGAGGCATGGGGACACTGGGAGACTATGGGACTGGGCGACATGGGGACACTGAGACACTGGGTCCCCTTAGTCAGGCCTTGTCCCCCCTCCTCAGCCCTGTCCCCTTACATAGAAACATAGAATGTGTCAGCAGATAAGAACCATTTGGCCCATATAGTCTGCCCAATTTTCTAAATACTTTCATTAGTCCCTGGCCTTATCTTATAGTTAGGATAGCCTTATGCCTATCCCACGCATGCTTAAACTCCTTTACTGTGTTAACCTCTACCACTTCAGCTGGAAGGCTATTCCATGCATCCACTACCCTCTCAGTAAAGTAATACTTCCTGATATTATTTTTAAACCTTTGTCCCTCTAATTTAAGACTATGTCCTCTTGTTGTGGTAGTTTTTCTTTTTTTAAATATAGTCTCCTCCTTTACTGTGTTGATTCCCTTTATGTATTTAACTGTTTCTATCATATCCCACCTGTCTCGTCTTTCCTCCAAGCTTTACATGTTAAGATCCTTTAACCTTTCCTGGTAAGTTTTATCCCGCAATCCATGAACCAGTTTAGTAGCCCTTCTCTGAACCCTCTCTAAGGTATCAATATCCTTCTGAAGATACGGTCTCCAGTACTGTGTACAATACTCCAAGTGAGGTCTCACCAGTGTTCTGTACAATGGCATGAGCACTTCCCTCTTTCTACTGCTAATACCTCTCCCTATACAACCAAGCATTCTGCTAGCATTTCCTGCTGCTCTATTACATTGTCTGCCTACCTTTAAGTCATCAGAAATAATCACCCCTAAATCCCTTTCCTCAGATGTTGAGGTTAGGACTCTATCAAATATTCTGTACTCTGCCCTTGGGTTTTTACGTCCAAGATGCATTGTCTTGCACTTATCCACATTAAATGTCAGTTGCCACAATTCTGACCATTTTTCTAGTTTACCTAAATCATTTGCCATTTGGCTTATCCCTCCTGGAACATCAACCCTGTTACATATCTTAGTATCATCAGCAAAAGACATACCTTACCATCAAGACCTTCTGCAATATCACTAATAAAAATATTAAAGAGAATGGGTCCAAGTAAAGATCCCTGAGGTACCCCACTGGTGACAAGCCCAAGCTTCGAATATACTCCATTGACTACAACCCTCTGTTGCCTGTCACTCAGCCACTGCCTAACCCATTCAACAATATTGGAATCCAAACTTAAAGATTGCAGTTTATTGATAAGCCTTCTATGTGC
Organism: Pelobates cultripes; assembly: GCA_933207985.1. NCBI lineage: Eukaryota > Metazoa > Chordata > Amphibia > Anura > Pelobatidae > Pelobates > Pelobates cultripes. The sequence goes on along the minus strand of OW240913.1, from coordinate 216,271,937 downwards.
AACAGTGTCAAAAGCCTTAATGAAATCTAGGTAAGCAATGTCTACTGCACCACCCTGATCTATAATTTTAGTTACCCAATCAAAAAAATCAATAAGATTAGTTTGGCATGATCTCCCTGAAGTAAACCCATGTTATCTCTGATCTTGAAATCCATGTGTTTTTAGATGTTCAACAATCCTATCCTTTAACATGGTTTCCATAACTTTCCCCACTACTGAAGTAAGGCTTACTGGCCTATAGTTGCCCGACTCCTCCCTATTACCTTTCTTGTAAATGGGCACAACATTCGCTAACTTCCAATCTTCTGGGACTACTCCTGTTAACAATGATTGGTTAAATAAATCTGTTAATGGTTTTGCTAGTACACCACTAAGCTATTTTAACAGCTTTGGGTGTATTCCATCAGTTCCCATTGACTTATTTGTATTTACTTTTGACAGTTGAAATAGAACCTCTTCCTCTGTAAACTCACGTGTAAAAAATGACTCATTTATCCTTTTTCTTAACTGAGGTCCCTTTCCTTCCTTCATTTTCATCTGTAAATACCGAACACAAA
>OW240913.1:216191234-216271280 GCA_933207985.1 Pelobates cultripes | reverse complement strand
TGCATTTTTGTTTCTCAGAATGTACCAAATTATTGATTTGACCACTTACAATTTCCTTCTCTCTCTCTGATGGATTATTTTCACAGCCTAAAGATGGCCTGTTTCACTTGCATTGAGAGCTCGTTTGACTGTTGTGGGTTCCCGGCAATAGCTTCTAAATGTGAATGCCACACCTGGTATCAACTTTACCTGCTTAATTGATGAAGAAATAATGAGGGAATCGCCCACACCTGTCCATGAAACAGCTTTTAAGTCAATTGTAAAATGTTTTTCAACTCTTCAATTAAGCCTGTAGATTATTAGCTCAAATTCAGAATGCATATTTTTCAGCATTAGAATAACACTCTGTGTTTGTCATTAAGTTCTATATGAGCCTTTATAGTCAATCATAAGGTCAATGATTTGCTTTTCTGGTGCTGGAAAGTGAGTATTTCTCTAATCTGCCATTATAATTAAAGTGATAACAAAGTGCAGATTTATTTACTGTACTTATGGCACTTTAAACCTACAGGTGAAAAGGGTTATAATGTCCCAACCAATCAAATAATTAGTAGACAATGACATGTCTAGGATGTCATTATATAGAAATTATTTGAAAATAATAAAGGTTTTCATTTGACTAGTACTAACTAAAAATTGCTATTTTTCCTGGTTGGATACAATGCCAATATATGTCAAATCTCATACTATTATTATACAGACTTGTATACTGCGCGAGATATGTTATATGTTTTATAATTGTTACTTTTTCTTTATCCTGTTTTTTCAGACATTTAGCAATTACTACATAGTGACAAACCTAACTCCAAATTATATGTAAATAAATAAAAATGTATCTCATTGAATCATACACTTTGTATGCTTAAAGGGAACATTTTGCACTATTAACCAATAAGATATTTGCATCCGACTTACATTCCTCTCTGCCACCACATCATGATTCATGAATTTATCTGGACTCTGCAAGTAAATGCAAATACAAAGGCTGACCCCCAGAAAATGTCTTCCAAGCTATGGAACTGTGGCATGGACTACATGGAATGGCATGGACTACATTCTGCTATTCTGATTTATTTTTCTACCAAGCACAAGTCTAATACTTAAAGACTAGTTTCTTTGGGTGCTTTGAATTTGGTTTGAAATATGGTCTGGTTTATGTGAACACAACATGCACAAATGATTGATAAGTGGAAACAATCTATCAAAATGAAATGTCCTAAACTGGTGGGTAATTAAATTACATTAGAAGACAGGTTTATTGAAAATGGTTTATCAACAGTCTCTACTATTGTGCTTTCCACTTTTATTATACAGTCTTTTGGATATTTATGTTGAACATTTATGCTGTAGATGAGTACATACTGTTTGGGATATTCATCGCTCCACCATTTTTTGAATACTTTACTCACTTGTGTGTATTGCTATAAGGAGACATGCACAAGTGTTTGACCTACTCACTCTGATTGCACAAGCCACCTTTTTTAATTGCATTAAACTTACCTGGAGTCTGCATTATGCTGGATGCTGAATGGCCATGCACAGTGCATTAACTCTCCTGAGCAATACCATGCATTGCAGGCCAGGGCCTGCAGAGTCATTTAAATAGTCCTCTCTCTTAGCTAATGAGTTTGCAGAGCCCTGCATTGCAAGACTAAGCTCAGTGCTGCATCTTCACACTTTAGAAGAGGAGACGACTGGTGCTCACAAGACCTTTAAGTTAAGTTAGAGAAACATTCCAAGCACCATAAACAATATGGTGTATATGTAATCAGGATGTGTTGGCAGGCCTTCTATGCAGGTCCGGCACAAGGATTTTTACCGCCCTAGGCAAAATAAAATTCCCCCCATGTGACATCACAATGCCCCACCTATATGATCTGCCATATGAACTAACGCCAGTGCTGCACACAGTGTGTGCTTACATTAAAAAGCCTGCAGCGACAGTCTATAGACACCAGAACCACTACATTAAGCTGCAGTGGTTCTGGGAACTATAGTGTCCCTTTAATGTGAGGTAAATTAGAGATTAGTGCCACAAATAATATACTAGCTTGCCTATTTACAACCAGATGAGGATGATGATGGGTTCTGGCTGCAGTCTGGCTCCACTGGTTTGCTGTAGAACAGGCTCTCTTGTGGCTGTTTGTAACTGTGGTCACAAAAGTCAATGTTCTGGGGGAACATGAAGCAGCTCCATTTTTTTGGGCCCCTTGCACAGCTGAAAGTCTGGGCCCCCAGGGCCTGACGGTAAGTATGCCCATAAGGCCCACCCATAAATCCACCTACATGTTCCACCTATGAGTTTGCTCACAGAGAGGGAGTACGTAGGGGATGTGTTCCGTTTTAGTTTAGAGGATCTAAAGTGTGTGCTTATGGAATGTAGTGTATAGGGATATCTGTTTGTTTAGGAGATGCAGTGTGTGTTTGTAGTGAATGCAGTGTGTTTTTGAGTAAGAGATAGAAAGCAATGTGTGTTTGTGTGTAAGGGATGTATTGTGTGTTCCTGGTTGTGTTTAAGGGATGCATTGTGTGAATCTGTGTTTGTATGTGTAAGGGATGCAAGGTGTGCTTCTGTGTATGTAAGGGATGCAATGTGTGTGTCTGTTAGGGGTGCATTGAGTGTGTGTAAGAGATGCATTGTGTTCCTGTGTGTGTGTAAGAGAAGCAGTGTGTGTATGTGTGCAAGGGATGCATTGTCTTTATGTGTAATGGATGCATTGTATGTTTCTCTGTGTGTAAGGGAAGCATGGTGTGTTTCTGTGTGTGTAGGGATGCATTGTGTGTTTATGTGTGTGTATAGGGAAGCATTTGTGTGTAGTGTGAAAGAGAGAGTTTGTGGGGTAGGATAGGGGCTGAGTCCTACCAGCCCCTTTGTGCTTCTCTTTCCCCCCTTCCTCAGCCTCTCTCCCCTCTCGTCCCTTACTACTTTCCCCTCCTGTCTCTTAGAGCTCTCCTCTGACCCACTGTCCCTTAGTGATCTCCCTGCCCCCTTTTCCATAGTGCTCTCCCTTCCTGTCTCCTAGTGCTGTCTCCCCCCCTCCATAGAGCTTCTCCCTGCCCCTTAGAGGTCTCTCCTCTCCTCCCCTGTCCCTTAGTGCTTTCTCCTCTCCCCCACCCTATTAGTGGTCTCTCCTCTCCCCCCCCCTCAGTGGTCTCTACTCTCCTGCCCCACCTCCCTTTGTGTACTCTCAACTTCTCCCCCCCTTTCCATTAAAAGTCTCTCAGTGAGCACTTCCTGTCAGTCAGGAAAACGGACCGGACTGGAGCTTGACCACGCTACACTGAGGGACTGGCAGGAGGGAGTGCTGTGCGCTTCCCTCCTGCTGATCTCTCATATCTTGTGCCCCCCAGGCTAGTGCGCCCTCATGGACGCGCCGGCCTGGGAAGTGCTGCAGCCGCCTGAGGCTCTCCATAGAGCACTCAGGCAGCTGCAGCATGAGGAAGGCCGGTGCTCCTGGCAGCACCCCTTGCCTAAGTCGCCTATAAGAAGTGCCAGCCCTGCTTCTATGGTTCTTTGGCAACACCCACAAAGAGCGGCTCCACCTAGGAAGCAGGTGTGCTTGGCATAGGAAAGTGGCATGTCAGTGCGGTATCAACCCCTGCTAAAGTGCTCTCTGCATGGTACCAGTGCCTACTGCACCATGTAAGTGTGCCTATGGATCTGCTCATGCTGTGATACATGAGGACAGTTGCCTGTTGCTACTAGATGCAGGATACCAGATGTAGAAGCTACATCTGGATGGTGAAATAGGACCCTTTCATTGGAACTGTCCCAATAGAAGCATGACTATTGTAAATCCTGCTGTAGGGTTAATTAGGGTGCCTAAAATATACTCCCTTAATAAGAGTCAATCCATGTAATACCATATAACACAATAGTTGATAAACTGTGCCTAATAGTAATGGTTGATAACATGATATAAGGTACCATTATGGTGTGATGTATACATATATACACATATACATACTTGTTTTTCAATTCGGAGAAACAATGGTTCAACCATTTTATAACAGTTTTACTTCTTACTTTTACCTGGGGTCCACCAGGCATGACTCTTCAACTCCACAATGGAGATCTTAAAGCTCTTACAGCTTATGTCAATACTTAAAAACCTTGCTTATTGGCTGACGCTCTCAACTAATGAGTTAGGCCTGTGCTACAGTGATTAGATCAAGAAAGCTAACAGAAGGTCGTAAACAGTTAAGCAGGGACATCCGGATGTCTGACTGAGATAGTGGAATAGCCAAGTGGACTGCATTTAAAGGGACACTCCAGGCACGCAGACCACTTCTGCCCATTGGAGTAGTCTGGGTGCCAACTCCCACTACCTTTAACCCTGCAACCTGGTCTATAGCACAGGTTTGTGAGGATCTCCAGTGTCGCTAAAATCCCCATAGGAAAGCATTGAAAGCATTGCACATTAGGTCTCATCCCGCCGGCGGACATTGGCGGGGGAGGAGCGTGGGCGGACCCTAAACCACCACTGAGGGACATCAGCGGTAGTCTCAGGTAAGTCACTGAAGGGGTTTTCAGCAACATGGAATGGGGGGTGGGAGGGAGAGGGGACCTGCAGTGGCAGGAAAACGATTTGTTTTCCTGGCACTGGGGTGTCCCTTTAAGAAAGTCATAAAATGATTTGAAATTATTGGTATTCTCACTCCTTCCTTACAAATGGTAGTCAGTAGGGTAATCTTTCCCAGTGCCATAAGTACTACAGTAAGCTTTAGTAGTTATGATGCATGCTTTGTCTACTTAACTTACCCAAACAGCAGAAAAATCAAGCTTGAAATCACGATTCCATCCATCTGATTTTTATAAAAAAATAACCACATTTATGAGAAATAATTTAGAAAAACTAAACATTCCACTGGATGACATTTGGTTTAGCCAAATGTATTTTAATATAAAGATGACCCAATTTGGACAAAACAATTTTTTTTGCGCATGCACAAGTATAGTTTATAATAGCTTATTGGCATCACTCTCCAAAACTAGAAAATTAAATTTTTAACAGGTACATTGAAAGCAATTAGATTCACAGCAGGAATATTAGAACATTAGCAAATGATTTGATGAATGTGCTGTTCCACTTATATTCTTGTAGTCAAGCAATCACTTCCTGAGAACATAATTGTTAAGTTGCATTAATGGCTACACAATTGTACACATGCATATGAATTGTACAATTATCATTTTTTCATCTTTAATGTGTATTTTTAGGATGGCTCTTTGGCTGTTTTAACATTTTTAAATTGTGTTACATTATCTCTCTGACCTGCTTATTTTATCATTTGAAAGTATGTTTGATAGTTGTGTTTGATAAATACATACCATATTGTTCAAAAGAAGAGTCTTTAAAAAGAAAGGGAAATAACTAAACTGAAAATTTATAGATCCAACTAATATGTGGTTATATCATTAAATTTTAAGATCAATAATTTATTTTCATACTTAGCAGAAAGATGAATTTACTTTGTTTTACCATCTTGATCTTGACATCTTGATGAGGGCACTAAACTTGTGAAATGCCAAAGGACTTGTGAGCATCGGCTCTGCAACTCTTACATACATTCATATATATCCCGCACACTTACTCATTCACTTACTTACTCATTCACTAAACAGCTATTTCAAGTCTCACAGAATGTAATAGTTTCATTTAAAAACACATCATCTAGGCAGAAAATGATAGGGGTTTAGTTACATTATATGATCATAAATAGCATAAGCCTGCCACGACATCAATGCACACCACACTTGGCAGGTCCTATTGTAGCAACCTAATGCTTGCTTTTAAGATTAACCCTCACGCTTACTTGGGAAATGCTTCCTCCTGGGCCAATTCCTCAGCTGACCATGAGTGGTTCACTGGCTTTGTATGTTTTCCTAAGTTGTGTTTCAAAGCTGTTGTATACAGCAAAAACAGACTCAAAGGAATCCATGTTTAAAATGGAATGAGGCAAAAATGTGATTCTTTGTTAAACTAATTTGCATATGACCACCCAGAATCCTTTGTGGTAGCAATATCACTGCAGATTTGGGATTTCTGTGAGAAAAGAAAGTCTTATGGCTTGACTGGTGTGCAGATCTTTGTTTAACATTGTATTAACTATCCACAGACTTCAGGTGGAAAGGGTTTTCAATCACATTTTTTTCACCACCATACCTTTTTGGTTTTTGCTTATATATATATATACACAAAAAAATGTGGACCTTGCAATCAATGCTTCATTATGTTAGTATGGTTTTGCTATGAATACAAGGAGTGTTTTTCTTTTTCTTTCTATACTCTCAAGGTTATTCACTAAAATGAGAATTTGCAGGAAGGGAATTTCAAATTAAAATTAACCCCTTAAGGACAGAACTTCAAAAATAAAAGGGAATTATGACGGAATATTTCCGTCATGTGTCCTTAAGGGGTTAAAATTAGCCAAACTGGAAAGAGAATGACTTGGAGATTTCTTCTTATTCAGCTATATTAGCCTACATCTTGAAAATTGACTTTGAATTAGCCTTAAATTCCTGGCAACTCTCATGTTAATGAATAACTGTCTGTTTCACTGTCTGTCAATCTATCCTTTAGATAAAGTAAGACAGACAGACAAGCAAACATCCCACTTGTGGGTAACATGAGTGCTCTTTTCTCTGAACTCTGTCTCTTGATCTCATCAATAGACAGACAGATATCCATGACATTTAGTGTTTCACTGAATAGGCCTCTTTGTGTACTTTGTATAGAAGTTTGTCTGTCCAGCTCTTTGTAATAGTTTCTTTTAACTGTGGAATATTGACAATAGTATTGTATAAGAAAAAGGAGATGGGCTATGTTAAAAAGTAGGACATACCTAACCATCATATAGCCTGCAGTCAATAGAGGCCCAATGGTGAGAGGCCAAAGTGAATCCCTGTAATCCCTGAGTGGGGTTGGTGGTATAACTCACAATGTCTTCTAGAGTAGGTAATAATATAGTGATAAGTGCCAAATATATAGATATTAAGTTCAAATATGGACCTATGGGGAAACTAAAACAGTCTACTACATGGTAGACAGAAAGTATAAAGGAATGCAAACATTATGGCCTCATAAAGGCAACCTTCTCTCAATATAAGCAATTGGAAGAGTCTCCTTAGCCAGGAACAATTGAACCAATAGGTATGAAGACTGGAACATTGTCAACATCCCTTGGGCGTGTATAGTGTATCTCTGAGTTCCCTGCAGCAGGAGTAAAAATGCCCAGGCTTTGGAGAAAGCTGGTAGCATCAGCCAACGGGTGTAACTTGTGCCTCCTTCCTCCGCTGTTGAGCAATAAGGACCTAGGTGTTCCCTATCTATAGTGAAAAGCAGAATCTTGTAATTGTTTGTTCACTGTTTTGAAAGAAGTATGCCACTCTAGAGTGAAGCAACATAGGTCATTGCTAACTTGTAGAAGCGAAGAGAATAGACAACTCAGAAACAACATAAGTTCTCTCATCTCAATGGAATCATGCCTTCCATGTACGCCTTCCACGAATTGTCTTCCAGTTGGTCTATTTTAGTTGTAAGTAATGAACAAGATGTGCTGAGCTTTTGCATTTTAGTCAAGGTTGAGTCTTGCTTAATCTGTACCTCCTGCACATCCTCCTCAGTGGCTTTAATGCATTCCGAGAGAATATTAAGGTTTCTTGTTATTTCAACAGTGAAGAAGATTTTGATATCAGACATTAAGTCCAAGATGAAATTATTTATTTATTTATAAAATATTTTACCAGGAAAGATACATTGAGATGTCCTGGGTCCACAAATCATTGCATTGTTACATTAGGGTACAATAAAATACTAAAACAATATTATTACACAATAAATAAAAAATTTTAACATAGAACAGGTAGGAAATATATAATCAACCATGATAGGTGCATTCTCTTTTGAGGTATGTAGAGAGGGATCTCTTAAGGCTTAGGGATGATTTTAAATTGTGCGGGAGGTCGTTCCACAATTGCGGTGCTCTGTAGGAGAAGGAGGATTGGGCCGTTTTCTTTTTGTATTGAGGTAGACTAAGTAAAGTGTGGATACTGGATCGGAGCTTATAGGAAGTGGGAACAGCCGGGGAAAGCATTTTGTTCAGGTAGGGTGGGAGTTTCCCAGAAAAGCTCTTAAACACAAGGCTGCAAAGATGAAGGGTGCGTCTGGATTCCAGTGACAGCCAGTTTAATTATTTTAGCATGTCACAATGATGGGTCCTGTAATTACATTGTAGCACAAATCGGCAGAACGAGTTATACAATGTATTCAGTTTATTAATGTGGGATCACGATGCAGATGCATATACTACATCCCCATAATCAATGATTAGCATCAGCATTTGCTGTACAATCTTTTCCTTTACTGTAGGGCTTAGGCAGGATTTGTTTCTGTACAGGGCACCTAGTTTTGGATAAAGTTTAGATGCAAGCTTTTCTATGTGCAGGCCAAAAGATAGATTGGGGTCTAATATCATACCAAAGTATTTGAAAGAGTGGACTGCGGTCAGTGTGCCATTTGAATTTGTTTTGATGGATAGGTGGGAATTGTGTAATTTGTGTAATTTAGGTACTGTTCCAAATATCATTGTGACAGTTTTGTCAGTGTTCAGGAAGAGTTTGTTTTTTGAGATCCACCTTTCTACCTCTGTAAACTGGTCTTGGAGCACAGCCTCAAGTTGCGGTAGATCGGATTTGCTCGCATAGATTACAGTGTCATCTGCGTACATGTGTACATTTGAGGATTTGCAGACATTAGGCAGATCATTTATAAATAATGTAAATAGTAGGGGGCCGAGAATGGAACCCTGGGGAACACCACATGTGACTGGGAGAGGGAGGGAGTCGATGTCAGAAATGGACACATCTTGCGAGCGATCCGATACATACGACCGAAACCAGGTTAGCGAACGATCATCAATACCTGAGTTTTTGAGTTTGTGCAGTAGAATGTCGTGGTCTACTGTGTCAAAATCAAGGAAAATAGCCCCAGTTAGGGCTCCTTGTTCCATGCCAGTTTGGATGTCATTGCAAACTTTTAAGAGGGCAGTTGTAGTGGAGTGATTCTGGCAAAAGCCCGATTGATCAGGGGTCAGATAGTTAAATTGTTGGTAGTACTCACAAAGTTGCATATGGACACATTTTTCTAAGATTTTTGACAATACTGGGGGCAATGATATTGGACAATAGTTAGAAACCAAAGTAGTGTTACCACTTTTATGGATAGGCACTAGTCTTGCAGTCTTCCAAAGTTTGGGTATGTATCCAGACACCAAGTATTCGTTAATTAGAGTTGAGACGGGTTTAGCAATTGCTGGCGCAGTGAGCTTCAACAGCATTGCTGGGATTTGATCGGGTTCGGACTGGTTTTTCATTTTTAGATAATTAAGATGTTTTTTAATGACACTAACAGGTACAGGTCTAAAAATAAACTTGTCTATATTGGGCCTTTGCAAATTTAGTGTGACCTGATCCACATTAGTAGTTTCAGGATGCATATCATTTATTAGCTTGGCAATCAGGGTAGTAGAGCATCTGACAAAATAATTGTTAAAGGCATTTGCTACATCTAAGGGAAGTTGCAGGGTTTGGTTACCCACTTTGACAGTGGAGGGTTGGGAGTGGATTGGGGGAGTTTGTAGTTTATTTATGACTTTCCAAAAGTTTCTAGGGGTTGTTCAGATTTTCATAGAAATATTGGGCCTTGGCCAATTTTGTCTGTTTTGTGCATATATTTCACCATTGTCTATATGCACAGTGATCATTCATAGAGCCAGTATGCTTAAACTTTGACCACAAAGAATCCCGAAACTGGTACATTTGGATGAGGTCAGCTGTGATCCAGTTCATATGTGCTCCTTTTACCCTCACCTTACGCAGTGGGGCATGCAAATTCCAAATTTGTAGGAGTTTAGACTGAAAGAATTCAACAGCACAGTCTAGATCTGGGATAATGTTTAATCTGTACCATGGGAGGTTCTTGATGTCATTGAGAAAGGATTCAAGATTAAATTTTTTGAAGGACCTAGTTATTTTAACCTTGGGAGAGGATTTAATAGCCTTTATTTTGCACACGCAGTACACTAAACAGTGATCACTGAAAATGTTTGGGAGAACACCGGCCTCCTGGATTCTATCAGGAGAAGTGGAGAGCTACCAATCGAGCAGGGTATGGTTATGGCTTTTAATGTTTACGCGAGTTGGGGAGGAGATTAATTGCGTTAGCTGCAATGTCTTAAACAGTGTGCAAGAACTATTATTTTTAGGATTCAGCCAATCAATATTAAAATCTCTAAAGACCAGCAGTTCACTTTTTGGGTTTTGAGCTATGGTTTCACTAAGGAGATGGGCTATGTCAGAAAGGGAATGCACAGGGGAGCTAGGTGGGCGGTAGATTCCTGCAACAATGATTGATTTACTGCACGGGATCTCAATAGTGCCAGAAGGGAAATCAAAGGTGGCAGGAGGACTAAGGTTTTGTAAAGGGGTAAACTTTATGGAATTGTCAACATAAATGACAATGCCTCCTCCTCTCTTTGCTCTGTCATTTCTAAAACATGAATAACCCTGTATTGCAATGGCGGTGTCTGGTATTTTAGCTGTTAACCATGATTCTGAGAGCACAATGATTTTTGGTTTGTAATGGGAACACCAGGCGTGCAGTGCATCCAGTTTAGGGAGTAAACTACGGATGTTGCAGTGCACAAAGAGAGGCCTTTTTTAGTGGGGAGATTAGGACTAGAATTAGCTGGGGGACCAGGGTTATACTCCACATCATTTGCAAGGGGTAGGAACATAAGGAGTAGGAATTTGGACATCATTTTTGTTTGGCCATATAGTGAATGGGATACTTTATAATTTTGTGAGGTGGGGGTAGGAGGGCTATTTTTTATAACTCTCGACCAGCACTCAGCAGATAAGTTAAAAGAAGAGAGCAGGCCATGGTGTATAATAATTTGTGTTCCAGTTTGAGGTCTGTGCTTATGCTGGTAGTGGTGTGAACAAAATTGGATTGAGAAAAGGGTTATTAAGAATAACAGTATCCTTATAATTGGATTCATGTTAGTGGTATGAGGTGTGTGGTTACAAATGAAACAGAAATTGTGAAAAACGTAAATTAAATAGAGGTATATAGTTTTGGTGTGTGATATATATATTTGTAGTGAGAGAGGATATGTGTTCTATAGGGTTAAGAGATTGAAAGGGTGTGCTGATCACTGTTTGCACCTGACATTTCAGTAGACTGAAAGTTGTGTGGGAGACTATCTATAAATGAGGAAATGACCATGGGGTGGGTGGGCGAGGGATAGGGTGGGAGGGGAATCAGTTTTCCAGAAGGATACCTGTTTCAAATGGCCATCGAACAGCTGATGGAGCTCTGAGTTCTATGCTGGACTGGGTATGTTTAAAAATCAGACTGTAGGAGATAGATGTATATTAGGGTCAGATGGGCTAAGAGATGGTGGGGGGTGCATAGATAGACATTTGATTTAAGGTCATTTAAGGAAAAACAAAAGCTAAGATTGAGAATTACAGAGATAAGACAGAGGTATTTAAGTAGGGAAATAAAACCATTAAACAAGGAACAGGAAAGATATATAGGCCTGAGCTGGTTAAACTAACTTTTAACATGATGGACAAAGACAAAGGTGATAAAATACTTTGCATGATTAGCACAGGCTGTAGTTACAGAGACATGAAAATGTATACATTGAAAATAATAAAACTAAGTAATAGTCACTAAATATAAAAACATACACATACAACAAAATTAACAGGATACGTAAAAATATAATGAAATGTCAGTCTTCCAGAAGGCTACCTGTTTCAAATGGCCATGGAACAGCTGATGGAGCTCTGAGTTCTATGCTGGACTGGGTATGTTTAAAAATCAGACTGTTTCAAATGCCTGACATATCCTCACTATCATCTTTGAAGGCAGGCAGATAATCCCATTGTGAGCCTGATTGCAGGTCTTCTATTTTGGGCCTGACAGCTTGGTGGAAAGGAGACCTATAGCTCAGTTATTGCTGCCTGCCATTGGCTGAGACCTTCGAGTACATTTCCCCGTAGTGTGCCCAGACATGAGATGTCCCACTTGGGTCAAAAATAAGCAGATAAGTACTTGAACGATAATTCAAAAAGAGACAAAGACTCAGAGCTCTAATGAAGTATGTACACTCGCTATGCTGCCTAACGCCACTATGCTAGCTAACCCATAAGAGGACGTTTTATTGTGAAAAGAACCCTTCCTGCTCCCTAGCTGCTAGAATGTAGCCACAAATTGGGAAAAGGAGCACAATGTGCAGCGCCATTACAGAGATGAAGAATTATTGAATAGCATTTAGGCAAATAAGTTAACTTCTCTGCAAGGTGAAATCTGGTTTGGTGCAAACCAGTGTTCATTTTGTCAAATAACAAGTTTAGTCAAATTTTTATCGGGCTCACATTTTTGAGATTTAGTCGACTAAAACTAGATTACAACTAAAACACTTCAGATGATTAAAATACGACTAAAACTAATATGGCATTTCAGTCAAAAGACTGACTAAAAGTAAATAAAAATTTAGTTGTAGTTATAGTCCGTCAAAATTAATGCTGCACAGAGGGACTGTTGAAGGGACAAAAGAGACAGACCAGGGCTTGGGAGAGAGACACCTAGAGGGGCTGGGAAAACACAAAGAGACACAGAGGGACTTGGGAAGGGGCAAAAGAGAAAGATAGAGTTTTCTTTAATGAAACCCATTAGATTTTCCTCATGGTGACTAAAATCTACTGGAGATTTAGTCAACTAAAATCTACTGGAGATTTAGTCGACTATAACTAGACTAAAACAATTCAGATGACTAAAATACGACTAAAACTAAAATGTCTTTTTAGTCAAACAGGAATAAAAAAGGGTTCTATGTATGATTTAAAATTTCTTTACAGTGTTGAAACAGAAGACAGCAGTGGTTAACAAAAAAAAGACAGAGGTATCTCTCTCTCTTTCTCTCTCTCTCTTTTTCTTACATCTAAAAAACTCTTTTTTTAAGACTATATATATATATATATATTTTTTTTTTTATTTATTTTTTTCTCAAAGCTCCTGCACTTCAGCTTTAGAAATGTGTTTGGTACCTGGTGCTCTGGTCACATGAGAAATCTAGAAGTGCAAAAATACCGGCACTCCAAGGTTTTTGGTAAATCAGTCTTCCTTTATTACAATAAATCCAATGGTCCATAAAAGACGGGGTACCATGGGACCATTGGATTTATTGGAATAAAGGAAGATTCACTTACCAAAAACCTTGGAGTGCCGGTATTTTTGCACTACTGTATATGTGTGTATATATATATATATATATATACGTGTATATATATATATATATATGTACACACAAAAGTTCATTTAAGTTAGTGTAAAATGAACTTGAACATAAAACCATATTACATTCACTTTCAGTTGCTGACATCAAATGCAGATAAACTCATCCCAACATTATCTATTCATGTTGGGCACCACAACTGCTGAGTTAGTCCAATCCAAAGCCAACATAACAAAGAGACATTCTAAGTAAATTATGCAACAAAATGTCTAATACTTTACATTTTGCAGTTATAACTGCGACTTATTCACAGATGAGTGCCCCAATGACACTCTTGGGAATAGGGAGCAATTATTCAAGCTCTTCACAAAGTTAAAGTTTTAATGGGACGTCTTTTTTTACATTACACAAAATCTTTGGATGAATTATGAAATTTAATGTGTTTGCTTATAGTGTGTAATTGAAAGCATGCTTTGCTTAAATATTTTATAGTTGCTCACATTGTGGGTTTTAATTTATTTTTTTAGCATTTTTAAATTTTCATATTTTCATATTTTGAATAATATTCTTTGAATTACCAATTAGCCACATTTAAACAATCCATAATTTACACAAAAAAAAGTCTTCATATTTGACCGCTACATGAGCATGTAATGGTAATGTTTTACATTAGACAATCAAATGTCAATGTATTTTACCTCAATTTGGATATGTAAATTAAATACAAATACCTACATTTTTTGTTTTTAGGCAGAAACAGAATAGTCACTCGTACATTTCTAGATAAAAAATACAACAAACACTATGTTATTCTAATATATGTAACACACAATTTCAAGACATATAAATATACACCTTTTATCACAGCAATGTCATCTTGTAACAAGTTGTCAGAAATGGATTGTTATCCTAAAAAACTGTTGATGCCTTGTGTCAGAATTACATAAATAGCTATTTGTATAACTCAGTGATCATATAGATAGAGTTGTAAATTAGTAAAGATTCTTGGATTTTTTTTTTTTTTACTAAGAGCAAAGAAAGGCGTGTTTCTATGTGTTGTTGGTCCATCACCCCTTATTTCAAACAGAGGAGTGTTGGGATGGGATTTGTAAATTGAGCTAGGCTGAATAAGAACCAAAAAAGGATGCAAAGAACCCAAATGCAGTTTACATCTATATAAGACAGAGAAAAATAGATAGATAGATAGACAGACAGACAGACAGATGGACAGACAGATGGATGGACAGACAGACTGATAGACAGACAAACAAACAAACAGATGACAGACAATTTTGTATACAGTAGATCTTTTGGAATCTAAGATTCTAATGTTTTACTAATATCACATGCTTCCAGTAAACCCTATTTTAGAAAGAAAAACAAAATTGTAATTCTAGGATGGACTGGAAAACTGTCAGATCTTCAAAAGATAATTACAGTCAAACTGTCTATAACTTATTTGAATTAAAGTTATTAATGTTTTGAAGAACTGCTTCAAACTGATTTATATAAAGGAATTGCAGATGACAGACCCATTGTAAGCATATCTTTACAAGATATCTGCAAAAATAACTGAATCATTGATTTAACAACCACATCTCATGTGACAATATTATTAAAAAAATGCATCACTAGGAATTGGTTTTCGGGTTTTGAGGAAACATATTGAGCGAAAATTAATTTAAACAGGTTTGACTTGAAGTCACGATTTAACATATTCTTCCTGGACATCATTTTTATGCACAGGATCATAGTTATGCTGGAGTGGCAAACAGCCTTCTTGTTACAAGATTGTAAGAACCCAATTGTAATGGATCACCTATACTCCGACCGAGTACCTTCCATTGACGGACGCTTCCTAGCTGACGCCGAGGACCACAAGCACCGCACCGGACACCACAATCACCGCAGACTCCACAACCGCGTAGCTTAACTGGAGTTTCGCTGTCTTCCTTCCACCTTGGATCAGCCTCTGTCCTCCAGGACTGTGTGGGAAAGACCTCTCCTCTAGGAGAGTGTTTCAGGAACAGCTCTTAAAAGAGCTAAGTGATTAAAGCTCAGGGGAGTATAGGTATAGCAATCCCCAGTGTGATTATAGCAGTTCCCCTCCAATCACGAGACAAGACTACGTGTTGAGGGTCAAACAGGAACAGAATGCACTGAGGCTTTATTGCTCTTATATACACATTTTCAAACAAGGTTACCATCCACGTGGACCTTGTTGGATACTGACAACATAGACATAACAACCAATCATATACAGACACACAGTTAAACACTCCCATTCATTGCAGCAAAATCATTGCAGGAAAATATACAGTTTTTGCTTTAAAATTACTATCTTTAAAATTACACATCATATTCGAATAAAACATACATTTTTAGAAACAGCATAACAAGAGAAAAAACATATCCAAATTTAATTCGAATCCGTTAAGCCTTTCGGGAGTCTGGTAGTCTCTTTTGACCGACCGCACGCACATTTTCATGCCCAAAACAGTTCCAGAGATTTGAGCTGTGCGGCCAGTCTATTCATTACAATTCAAATGCCGTTCCGTTCGTGCAAATAGGTAGTGTTACTGTGGTGTTCTAGTGGTCGAACACTGTTTGACTCCATTTGAATGTAATAGTTCCAGGGAAGATAAAACTTCAGCGGTGTTCGTGCCATCGAGTAGCCGATTTCAGTTCCATGAACTCGATGGCAAAACACAGCTGACCATGTTTGGCTAAATTAAAATGGCCGCCGCCACGTGTTTGTTTTTCGAATGGCGGCCACTTCGACTACTTCGGCACTTCGACTGCATCCGAAGTGCCATATAAAAAGTGCCAATCCATCCCCACAGTATTTAAAGGGCCAGAAGCAGTCTAAATAAAGTCCATAGGCCGAAATAATGTTCTTAAAGGGAAAACTCTCTCAGGTGCCATAGTCAAAAGGCAAGAGGCTGGCAATTAGTCCTCTTCAGGCTCAAGTGGCGAAGGGCACTTCGTCACACCAATTTTCTAAAATATCTTTGTAACCTTTAAGATTAAGATTACCATTCAGTGAGATTGAGGACTTTACCCCAAATCCTGAAAAACAGCTCGGCTCTCCTCCATCAAATTTTACAGTAGTCACTATACATTCCATTAGGTAGCCATATCCATATTCTTTCATCAGACTGCCAGATTTTGAAGTGTTTCATCACTGCTAAAAACACATTGCAGTGTGCTTTACACAACTTGATGTGAAGCTTGAGTGCAGTTGACAGGCCATGGAAATCCATTTCATCAAGCTCCTGACAGAGCTCTTTTTCTGACTTTGCTTCCACTGGCAATTTGGTCCTCTGTATTGAGTAATACAATAGATGATAGACAATTTTTTCAGAGTAATGCCCCTTCAGAACTTAGACCCCCTGCTCTATGAGTTTGAGTGGTCTACCATTGGACTGTTGGTACTAGGTACTTCCAATTCTCAATAATAGCACTTACAGTTCACTGAGATAGGACAAAAATGTAATGAATCGACTTGTGTCAAAAATGGCATCCTGATAGCGTCACATTAAACAGTACTGAGTGTTTTGGTATGATCCATTGCACTACCACTGATATTATGCCTTTATTATAATTGTAATAGTCTTACATAATAAGCTATAATAGCAGAACAAAACTGTAATACTCTTGGCTAAAATGTATTCATCTAAAATGTTCAATATAATACTGAGATTAAAAATAGAAGTGGAGGTTGTGTAAATTACATTAAGAGCAAGATATCCTTTCTAGTGAATAAGGGCATACAGGGTTACAATTGTCTAATGGTCTGTCAATGACCATTGTAAAGATAATCTATCATCATTGTGCTGTAATTACATTTAAGCACATATTTAATTATTATAGTGTCATTTTCCTTTTTAATTAGATGCCAATTTGCATGACTTTTTTAAAAAAAAATTTCATTGCTGTTCTAAAGATATATAGTTTTTGGCTTGGCTTGGATGAATTAAGAAAGGGGCTAATGTAGCTGCAATGTCAAGCCCACCTAGAACAAAATGACATATTTCTTCACCTTTGCTAGTGGCTTTCAGCAATCTTTAGAATTTTTAAATAACCTCTTTCAAATTAACTCACTTCATTTTTACTAAAATCAACACATTTTAAAAACATTTATACACAAGGATATTTGAGTCAGGAAAAGAGCACATGTTTGTTTTTAATAAACAGCCTAAAGACTTGGAGAATGCTAACACATATATGTCAGCCCAATAAAGGACTTATATTAAGACATTTCTTTTTTGGAAAACACAAACCTCCATAGTACAATAGTAATGAAAAAAAAAGTGTGACACTAGTCTTCCTCATTCACCTACACTAGAGGGCACTTGGGACAACACCCCACAAGTTATGTGTGTAAAAAAAAAAATTGCAGAAGTTCAGAAGCACTAGGATTCTTTTTCTGAAAGAAATAAAGATGAAAGTGAGTGGAGGCATCCTATTGACTTATCTATTCAGAAGCCATTATTGGCTAATAGGACTGTATGTCATGTGTGCTGTCATGCTACAAATAATTCTGGATTTATGGTGATATTTATTTATTATACTTGTCACGAGCGTGGGCTATAGGCCCAGCCGAGACAGTGAGGAGAGTGTGGAAGTGACAGGGTTAATGACACCAGACCCCTGGTTACCTGTTGCTAGTCCCAGCAACCACTCAATTAACCCCTGCAATCCCTTCTACACTATCCCCCTTAGTACTACTGCCACCACCAAGACTTTTAAACCCGGGCGTCTTAGGTTACCCCACACACAGGAGAATTATAGTATCACAGTTCTACTTTTACTGATAAAACATATATAGTTAACCCTTTTTGGTAACGTGTTTACCTGAGCTTTCCTCTGGAGAGTGAAGCTCATAGAGAACAGAGACACAAGCTGATTAAGTAAACATTTAATCTGACAAAAGGATTCACAGTGCTGAGTACAAAATACAGAAATAAATGACATACAGATAAACAAATTGCAAAACAGTACATAAAATAAAATAGGAGAAAACACAAGAAATTCCTTACATATATTTACCCCATATAGAATTCTTGTGGGAGTCTTAGATGGTATAGGTCTCCTAGAAGTTACTGACAAAAAGAAAAATGAATAACTGACCTCCCTGGATAGTCCAACAACCTCATATAGCTAAACTAGTTGTTTCTCAGTGGGCAGACCCCTGGGGGGGGATCAGAGGGGGCTGGTCTGGCAGTCTATTGCCCACTCTATGAAATTCCTTGTGTCCAGCTCTGGTGATGGCTATCTAGATGTTTTATGGTCTAGGCCTGGTGCAAGATCAAAGACCACAATAAATGTCATCCCAAGGTTTACAAAAAAACAACTCTTAACATATATAAACACACATCAAACACCAACTCATGCTTTTGGCATGACACCTCCCCCTTAAGATGGTGGACAGAAAAATTCAGCCACAGGCTGATTTATCTGTCTACCATTAACCCTCTAGTTGCCGAGACAGGCCATCTGTATTCCCATGCAAGCTGCCTTTTTTTTTTTTGCTGGGCAGTGAAATTATACTGTTGGAGGATAGGGCTCCAATGGAGCAGTTTATCAGTGTTACCGGTCACCTGCAGCAGGTTGTGATCAGTCCATACCACAGCTACACCCTCAACAAACATGCCTGATTTGCCTGTTTCAATTTCCCATCGATCTCTGGTAACATCCCTTAAACCACACCCACTGCGCTCATGTAGTAGCTGTAAGGGGAAGAAACCAATGGATTTCTGCAGCACTCCCCGGTAAGCACACAAAAAAGCAGACAGAGAACACCCCCAGGATAGATGCACTGTATCAACACCCATCATCTCTTTTATTTTGCGGTCTGTCTGCTGGGCTTGTTGCACTATCAGACTCTGAACCTTTGGTTCACAATCAGAAAGTTGCTTAGGTGTATGCGTGAGTTGTGATAAACTGACAAGGTTCCTGGTTCCTCCAACAGTATGTTTCCCTGCAGCCATCCTTCCTGGACCCACAAGCTGAGTCTGTCTGTGCCCCTCACTTTCACTCCGGGTCATCACACATACCGAACTTTGGAAACTGGCTAAGTCTGGCGCAGAGTAAAGCTCACACACCCTCTGTCCTCCCTCATAGCCTTGCTGTCCCTTCACATTTTCACCCACCACATCACATACATCTGCTTCAGGCACATATTGGCACATATATTCATTCAGGCCCCTCTCGCTGGAAGGCTTTTCCCATATATTTTCACAGGACACATTTGACCCCCCTTGATCAGATACAGAATTTTGCACACACTCGCATAATTTCTTCTCCAAGGCAGGCCATCCTCTCGCAATCTCACATAGCCCCTCAGACTCTGCAGCCGTGACCCACTGCTGACTTGTTACCCTGGCTCTCACCTTCCTCCTCTCCCTTACTCTCTGACATCCCAGCCTCACAGTATTTTAATACAGGCACATCACTACTCACCCCTATCTCACATTTGGTAGACATCACTGGTTCAGTTACAGGTAGATCTTTATCCACACCCTGCTCTCCCTCCCAGCAATCACACTTCACAATGTCTCCCAAAGTTTCACACAATACCTTAGGTGGAGCAGTCAGCCCTTCTGGCTCACAAACAGTGTCCGCTGGAGCATAGTGACAGAGCATCCTGCCCAAATCATTCCCCAACAGAACATTAACAGGGATATCCTCTGAAATCCCCACTTCCCGCAAACCTTTGCCCGCACCCCAATCAAGGTACACACGTGCCAAGGGCACAGCGGGGCATACACCCCCAATTCCTTTGATGGACATGGTTCTTCCAGGGATTATGTCCTCCGTATTCACCACTTCAGGTCGCACCAGGGTGAAGGAAGCTCCAGAATCTCTCAGTCCCATGGTCACTCGGTCACCCACAATTACACTCTGCAGGTTATCCTCTTGTTTCCCCACGGACCCACCCACAAGCAATACTGATGGTGCCCCTCCACGGACTGGTGAGGGCATATTCCTAGTGGGGCAAGTCCTGCTCAGATGACCAATCTGGTTGCATCGAAAACAATGGCGGGCATCTGACTCACTTGACATAGCCCCGGCTACGCTGGCAGTCGGCGGTGAAGTTCTCACTGCAGATCTTACAGGTGGTGTTTGAACTGTAGCTTCTCTCCAGGTCGAAGTAGCAGCTGACACAAGTCCACGCCTGGATGTGGGTGCATGGATGTCGGCATAGTCATCTGCCAGTTCTGCAGCAGCCCTAGCATTTTTTGGCTTTCTTTCCAAAATCCACTCTCGTACATTAGGGCTCCGGGTCTGCAAGAACTGCTCCAGGACCATTAAGTCATTAAGGGCTTCATAGGTAGTAGCTTGTACTCCTGTTACCCATTGCCGGAACGTGGTTTCTAATTGTGCAATATATAGAATGCAGCTGGATGATGGGCATTGCTGCATACTCCTAAACTTTTTCCTGTAAGACTCAGGAGTAAGGTTAAAAGTTTTTTTGCAATGCAGATTTGATTGCCTCATAGTTGTTATCAGTCTCTGGGGGAAGGGACACAAACACATCCAAGGCTTTCCCTTTCAGTTGTGGAGTTAAATATCTGCCCCACTGGTCTGAGGGTAGTTGATGCTGCCTGCATACTTTCTCAAAACTTTTTAAGAATACATCCAAATCTGTCCCTTCTTCGAGGGAAGGAAAATCATCCTTACGGAGCCTACGTGTGCTGGACTCTGATGCATTGCTGTTCAGTGAGGACTGAAGGGTAAATTGCAGTTTAGCAAGTTCCAGCTCATGTCTCCTTTGTGCCTCCCTTTCTGCAGATTCCCTTTCTGCAGCCTGCTGTTGGATCATCACATGCAGGGCCTCCTGAGGATTTGCAGCCATCAGTTGCCGAAATAAATCAGTTGAGCAAATGTCCTTAATGTTTTGAGGGGTACAACCACCAGGCATTTCAGTAAGCAACACTCCTGCAGTAGTAGGGAGCTCGGTAACCCTTTCAGTGTCCGTCTCTGGCTGGAAAATATGGCTGTCAGCCTCCACAAGGTCAGCAATAAGTTGTGCCTTATTTTTGCCAAAAGTTGGTAAATTCTTTTCTTGGCACAACAATTCCAAGGCCTCTTTTGATTGTTTGCGATAGGCCTCCATATTCACAAATAGGATAGAGAAAGAAAAACAAAAGATGGGAGGGGAGAACTGTTTTGCACTTTGTATGTATTTTAAATCAGCACTGAGCTTGGTCTTTGGAAATTACACAAAAACAAGTATGCAATTTCTTTTAGTGCTAAGACCCCCTTTACAGGTAAAATCTAGCAAGCACTAAAAATCTCTAAATATATCCCACTAGCTGCCGCCAGTTTGTCACGTGCGTGGGCTATAGGCCCAGCCGAGACAGTGGGGAGAGTGTGGAAGTGACAGGGTTAATGACACCAGACCCCTGGTTACCTGTTGCTAGTCCCAGCAACCACTCAATTAACCCCTGCAATCCCTTCTACACTATCCCCCTTAGTACTACTGCCACCACCAAGACTTTTAAACCCGGGCGTCTTAGGTTACCCCACACACAGGAGAATTATAGTATCACAGTTCTACTTTTACTGATAAAACATATACAGTTAACCCTTTTTGGTAACGTGTTTACCTGAGCTTTCCTCTGGAGAGTGAAGCTCATAGAGAACAGAGACACAAGCTGATTAAGTAAACATTTAATCTGACAAAAAGGATTCACAGTGCTGAGTACAAAATACAGAAATAAATGACATACAGAAAACAAATTGCAAAACAGTACATAAAATAAAATAGGAGAAAACACAAGAAATTCCTTACATATATTTACCCCATATAGAATTCTTGTGGGAGTCTTAGATGGTATAGGTCTCCTAGAAGTTACTGACAAAAGAAAAATGAATAACTGACCTCCCTGGATAGTCCAACACCCTCATATATCTAAACTAGTTGTTTCTCAGTGGGCAGACCCCTGGGGGGGGATCAGAGGGGGCTGGTCTGGCAGTCTATTGCCCACTCTATGAAATTCCTTGTGTCCAGCTCTGGTGATGGCTATCTAGATGTTTTATGGTCTAGGCCTGGTGCCAGATCAAAGACCATAATAAACGTCATCCCAAGGTTTACAAAAAAAAACAACTCTTAACATATATAAACACACATCAAACACCAACTCATGCTTTTGGCATGACACCAACGGTTTCTTTAAATGCAATAGATGTATAGTCTGTAAACGTACTAGTGACGGTATTAAATCTAAAACTATATCGTTTTCATCTACAATGACACAGAAAACATATCAGATTAAACATTTTATTCACTGCAAAACTAGAAATTTAATTTATCTTTTAGAATGTCCGTGTGGGCTTCAATATGTTGGTATGACTACTAGAGACTTAAAAAAAAGATTAGCTGAACATTATAGAAATATCTTAACAGGCTATGAGAATCACTCAGTCTCTAAACATTTTCTACAACACGGAAAAAATCCAAAATACCTTAAATGTATAGGCATAGACACCTGCAATGTCCCATGGAGAGGTGGAGACATTAAAAAAGTTTTAGGCAAAAAGGAAATGGAATGGGCATACAATTTAAAAACCCTTGCCCCTACTGGTCTTAATATTGATTTTGATCTTTTTATTTTTTTGTAATTTTTTTTAATTAATAACAACTCATAATTTTTTATAACATATAACTATCTCTAATTTTATTCATTTTTCTTTTATTATTCTCTATTATTTTTTATTGTTATTTTAACATATTGTAAAGTGCTGGTATGTTTATAATTTACTACTCTTATGTAATTTTTATGCATTTTACCCAATAGTTTTTACTTTATTATAAGTTTGTAAAATTAGTGGTTTTATGTGTTTAAGTCTTCTTCCTATTCTCCATACTGTCAATATGAGTGCACTGTTTAGAGAACCATGATGTCCCTCACGAAGTTTGAACCTGTGTAGGGCCGGCTGTCTGCCTGCGTGTGCATGCAGACAGCAAACCTTATGTGTTATAGCTGTGGCTGTCTGCCTGCTTTTGCAGACGGACAACCTTATCTTTTGTTCCCCTGGTCTGCTCGGGCAGCCCCTCCCCTTATATCACTCTGGATGACGCGTGCGTTCCACTTAGTCAGAACGCATGCGTTCCACTGAGCGTCACGTGACGCGGAAGTGTTTTCAATCGCGCGTCACATGATCGCTCTTTTTTAGTATTTACATACATTTAAAATCTTCGTTTTATTATTTTAATCATTGCATTTACCTTATGTCAATCTGTATTCATGTAATAATCACTGTTTTAACTATTTAAAATTATGTTGTTTTTGATGACTTCAATTTGGCGGGAATTTTAAATCTATAGTATTACTATACCTTATATAAACTCTTGTATGTCAGGGCATTGAAGAAGCCCGTCAGGTGAAACGTGTTTAGATATTGTTCCTATTACTTTATAATAAAGAAATTTTATTGGCATAAAATACTTTATTGCCATTTTCTTTCTTTTTTTCTACCTGACCATACATACATTGTATATTTTACAAGAAGTTCAAAGAATCCATAGGTGGGGATTATACCACCTAAGCGCTTAGACCGAGCAGTTCAAGCCTGCTCTATATTACGTGAGTAGTATATTTTATACTTTTTCAACTTTGAATTATAATACAGAGAGCACTATATATTTTATCCTTCTCTCCTGGGTCCTAATACACTAATTTGGACGTTGAACCTACGCCAGATATACACCTATCAAACCTTACTCCACATATGCTTGAGTGGGGATTATTCCACTTTATGTGCGCAATATCAGAGCTGGATTTTAGCTCTGAAAAGAGTAAGACTATTTTTACTACTTTTTTATTTTACTTACCTATATACTGTGCCATTGGAGTCCTGTTTTATTTTCTCTCTCTACATATGCTCCACTGAATTTCAAGCATATAATCGTGAAGACTTGATCCCATTCAGCACCCTAAGAATTTCTTCTTTACACGTGGGACCTACCATTACGGACTGTGATAAGTTTTTTGGACTATTGCCAATCACTTATTTTATTTTAATATTTTATTATACTTTTATTTATGTATATGTTATTATTATATATTTATATATTTTAGCGCACCCTTATTTTATTGTTTGTTTTGTATTCCTTTTTACTATTAGGGGATTAGTGGGGACTCCCCTTTGAGGAGTGCAGCCTTCTTATTTATATTTTGTGTGGCAATTTAGCGCTGATTTTCTTCTTTTGTTTTTGTTTCTACCCAAATGTCGGTCCTGGCACATCACAACCGACTTATATCATACCCGACTTATCCCATATTCAATACCGTTACTCAGCTTATTGTCCCCGACTACAAATATAAAGACATGGCCTGTAATTGTGGGAGGGGTTACCAGGCTATATAAACTTGGGCCACCCCTCTCACTGGGCCGTTCACGCCTGGTTCAGCCCACCCACAGCTCCCCTATCTCAAACAAATCATTTTTGGTAGGCCCTCTTTATTTACAGGCCTACCCGAACGTCGGTCCCGGCACACCACAACCGACTTATATCATACCCTACTTATCCCATATTCAATAATGTTACTCGGCTTAATGTCCCGACTGCAAATATATATATTTATATTTATATTTATATATATATATATATATATATATATATATATATATATATATATATATATATATATGTATTTGGTATATATATATACACACCAAATAATATTTATATATATATATATATATATATATACATATACACACCAAATAATAATAATTATATATATAAATATATATATATATAGATATATACACACATGTGATGGACACCTCCGCCAACGGATGCTCCTAGCGCTGCTCAAGGACCATCAACACAGCACTTGACACCATAGGCACCGCAGACTCTACGAACCGCCGTAGCTTGGTTGGTATCTCGTCGTCCCCTCCAAGGGAGTATAGCTGGGTCTCTCCTCCAAGAGAGTATAGCTGGGGCTCTCCTCCAGGAGAGTATAGCTGAAGAGAGAGAGAGCTCTTACAAGAGCTGGTAGTGATATAGCTGTTCCCTACAACAAAAGACTAGGCTAAAAGTTGTGGATAAGAAGATCTTGTTTATTGAGTGCAAGGGGCATTTCTTTTATACAGTTTTCCCAACAAGGTTACCACCCACGTGGACCTTGTTGGGCACTGACAACACAAATCCAACAACCAATCATTCACAGACACACAGTTTAGCACTCCCATTTATTACTGTAAAAGTCCTTCCCTCTGCTTGGGAGATAATTGGGAGATAATTATCTCCAAGCGAAAAATATATTTTTTATACAATTTTTATAACTCCAAAACTATACATGCAATATTACATGCAATATTAATAAAAGTTACATTTTCTAAACCAAAAATCATGCGAATTGGTCCAGTGTTTCGGGAGATAGCTGGAAGTCCCATTTTAGCCGGTCTATTTCCCATGTTAAGTTAGTTCAAATAAGCGAACGGCAACCGTTCATGCAAAAGTCAATGTTAAAGTGCCGTTCGAATTGTCAAACGGCGTTCGACTCCAGTCGAATGAGTTGAAGTCTGGAGAAGGTAAAATTCAGCGGTGTTCGTGCCGTTGCGTATCCTATTTGAGTTCCATGAACTCGACGGCAAAACACCACTGAATGCGTTCAACTGAATTAAAATGGCGTGTTCGTTTGTCGAATGGCTGCTTCTTTCCCAGAGGATTTAAAGGGCCAGAAACAGTCTTTTAGCATCCAATATACACAGATGAAGTTTTTAAAGGGCAATACACCCCAGGGGCCATAGTCACAAGGCAAAAGGCTGGCCATTAGTCCTTTCCAAGCATAAGTGGCAAAGGGCACTTCGTCACAATACATATATATATATAAATATATATAGAGAGAGAGAGAGAGAGAGAAAGAGAGAGAAAGAGAGAGACATCAAATAATAATATTTTGGTATATCACTGATATATATATATATATTTCCTGGCCATATCTATGGCAGCACAACAATGGGCAGCTCCTCCCTATTCCTAATTAAACAGGAACTAATTAAAAGAATGTATAAGTACAACCTCCTTCTCCCTCCTCCTTCAGTCTTTTTGTCTTTTTGTTCCTTTCCTATCCCTATAGGACGTGTTTTCTTCGAACTATTATTTTTCTTTTATGGCTTACCTGGGGATTTGTTCCTCTGGCCCCTTGGGAGTTCAGCCTCTCTCCCTTGGGATGTCTCTAGTACATGGTCCTGCGCAAAGCTGACCCCCTGGAGAAACCCCTTTAGTGACCAAGGGTCTTGTACTTGCAGTAACCTGAGGGGTAGCAAGACGTTGTACCTGGTTCCCTTATGCCAAGGTGACCCTTGGGATAGCAGTGGACAGGTGGATATGGACCTGGACATGTGCTGTGGCTTTTGGATTCACCTGGATGGCGTGGAGGTCTCCCTGCTGCCATCTTCCCTCTACCATTTTCCTCCGTCCTCCTTGGGGGGTAAGTCCCTGTTTTATTTCTCTTACCGCGCTGGAGGTCGCATCCATCTGGTTAACAGTTCGGCGTTTGCATTCATATGGGTTCGTGGGTGTTCACGTGTATGGGTCGTTCGCATCTTCTGTGCGAATGCTCGGTTTGTTCCTATGACTGGGGTCTCTCGGCATTCGCTTGTGCGCAAGCTCGGGTCGCCAGTTCGCACAGGCGCTCTTGTGCGTGATGACAAACGCTTATTTAAAGCGCCCTGGTTCAAATACTTGTGGGAATCCTTTTGGCGAATGCTGCATTGCTTTCTCCTCTCGTTTCATCTTGATTTCATTAAGGTAAATTACTTCTTATTTCTTAGTTTTTTCCCTTCTTAAAATGGTATCCCTCTTTGTGTCAGTTTGTTCTGAATTGCAATTTGAGATTGTTTCTTGACTTTCGGTTCTGCAGATGGATATGGAAGTTTAAAATTCCTCAAACTCTGATTCTTCCTCACCACACAAAAGGTCACAACCTAAGGCATATAGGTAAGCCATGTTCTTTTCGGTTTGTTTAGGTACTGGTACTTAAAAGAGTGCAGATCACTAATACACTGTTCCGTTTCTGTTTTTCCACAGTTCTAGAAGTACTAGAACTTCAGTGTCCTCCAAACTGAAGTCGCCCAAAAGGACACAATGTGAATCCTGTAATAACAGAGCCCTGGAGGGGAAACACCTCTGTTTTTCTTGCCTATCAGTGGCTGCAGGCCCATCTCAAAGGCAGTCCTCCATCCAACCTGCGCCTGACATAATGCAATATATTTCACAAGCAGTCGCTGTGGGTATTAAAGAAGCTGGGAAGCCCCACAAAAGGCCAAGTTGTTCGGAACCTTCGGAGTGTTCTCCAGATGTCTTTGATGTGGAGTGTATGGATATGGAACCCCTTAGAGACCTGGGCTCTTCTTCAGAGGATGATGTGCTTCCAGCTCCAGACTTCCTGGAACCTGCAGAGGTTGATCACTTGATATCTAGAGTCCGCAAGACTCTCAGTTTGAAGGAATCTTCTAAGGAGGAACCTTCCACCTCCAGTCGCCTCTTCTCTGACCTCAGCAGAAAGACTACTTTCCCAGTCCATGAAACTATAAAAAAAAAACTCATTAAGGAGGAGTGGTCCAGATCGGACAGGAAATCCTCTGCAAAAGGAAAATTGAGACATGGGACTCTGCTCTCAAGGTCGATGCAGCCGTGGTTAGATTGGCCAAACGTACCACTTTACCTGTTAATGATGCGGGATCCTTCAAAGGACAGAAAGATGGATTTCAGTCTTTCCAAAGCATATGTGGCTTCAGGTACTGGCCTACACCCAGCAGTGGCCCTTATGTCAGTATCCAGGGTGCTAAAGGTATGGATGGAGAATTTGGAGGAGGACATTAAGAATGGCAGGAGCCATCCCTCCATACTGGACAGCCTGAAAGATATGAAATTGGCTGTTGACTTCTCGTCTGAGGCTGCAGTGGATCTGGTGAGGTCCTTAGCCAGAAATATGGCTCTCTCAGTTTCGGCCAGGAGAGCACTATGGCTCAGATCATGGTCTACTGATGCTTCCTCCAAAGGCAGCTTTTGGAGCTCGCCTGCTCCAATTCCGTATGGCATGGGGGGAATCGGTAACCGACAATTGGGTTCTAGATATCATCTGGAGAGGATATTTTCTAGAATTTTGCAGAAAGCCCCCTTCCAGTTCCTTCCAAATCACAAAGTGGCCACGAGAAAAGTGAAAAGACTTGCTCTCCAGGCCTTCAATTCATCACTGCAAAAAGAAGTGGTCATAGTGTCAGTCCTGGAGCCAGAAAGGACTCACGGCTTCTATTCTCACCTGTTTCTGACCAAGAAGTCCTCAGGAGGGTGGAGACCCATTCTAGATTTACACAAACTGAATCGACACTTACACATCCGAAGGTTCAAAAATGGAGTCCCTACAATCTATCGTGAAGGCTGTCTTTCCCAGTCTGTGGATCAGTGGATGTTATCAATATACTTATTGGATGCCTATTTCCATGTCCCTACAGCCCTGACATATCAGAAATACCTATGGTTCGCAGTGGGAGAGGGTCATTTCCAATTCAGAGCCTTGCCCTTTGGTCTCAGCACGGCTCCAAGGACCTTCACGAAAATACTTGTTGTTCTAATTGCAGAGCTGAGAAAACAGGCATATCCATCTTTCATTATCTGGACGACATCCTGATTGTGGCAGATGACAAGGACAGGCATATCCATCTTTCATTATCTGGACGACATCCTGATTGTGGCAGATGACAAGGACACTTTGTCCTCCCACGCGATCATTTGCCTTCAGTTCCTGCAACGTCACGGCTGGAGGATCAATGTCAAAAAGAGCCATCTTTGCCCGAGTCAGTCCATGACGTACCTGGATGCTCTGTTCTACACATCCGCAGGGACGGTTCAACTCTCCCAAGAGAGGATCCTGAAATTACGGAAACAGGTTTTGTAGATGTTGGCTTCCAAAGTGACTTCGGCGAAGAAAGCTATGAGTCTACTGGGTTCCATGTCCTCCACTATAGGACTAACAAGGTGGGCGCAGTGGAGAATGAGGAGCTTTCAAGCTAATTTCCTCCTCCAATTCTCTTTGAAGAGTCTGCACCAACCCATCAAGATTCCGTTATCAGTTCACAATTCCCTGATTTGGTGGCTGAACGAAGTCTCCCTAGCCAAGGGCTTCCCTCTGAGAGAAATTTTCATGGATAGTGATAATGACGGATACCAGCCATTGGGACTGGGGAGCCCATTATCAACGCAACTTAGCGCAAGAGGAATGGAAGTTCCCAACAGACATCTTGCCTTCCAATCTCCTGGAACTATTTGCAGTTTTCGAAGCCCTGAAAAAATTTTCTTTACAAATACACCACCGTTGGGTGAAAATACGGTCAGACAACGCTGCAGTAGTAGCCTACATCAACCTCCAAGGAGGTACCAGAAGTTGCAGGATGATGGTGTTTATGCATCAATTGATGTCATGGTCTCAAAGGCACCTGGACGGCCTCACAGCGATCCATCTTCTGGGGAAACAGAATCAGATTGCGTATTCCCTCAGCAGATACAGAATAGATCCGGGAGAGTGGTGTTTATCGGACGGCGTGTGTGTGGGTGGCAGTGTGTGTAAAAGGGGCAGTGCATGTGATTGGTGTGTGTGTGAGGAGTACAATGTGTGTGAGAGGTGCAGTGTGTGTGAGGAGTGTAGTCTGTGTGTGTGAAGAGTGTAGTCTTTGTGTGAGGGGCAGTGTGTGTGTGTGTGAGGAGAAGTGTTTGTGTGTGTGCGAGGGGTGCTATGTGTGTGAGGGTTGGTGTGTGTGTGTGAAGGGTGCTGTCAGTTTGTATATGAAGGGTGTAATGTGTGTGAGGGTCAGTGTGTGTGAGGGGGCAGTGTGTGTGAAGGGTTCTGTGTGTGAGGCGTGCAGTGTGCATGAAGGGTGCTGTGTGAGTGCCAGATGTGCAGTGTGAGAGGACAGTGTGTGTGTGAGAGGTGCTGTATATGTGTGAAGGGAGAGTGTGTGTGAGGAGGGCAGTGTGTGTGATGGGTGCAGTGTGGGGCAGTGTGTGTGTGTGAGGGGTGCAGTGTAAGTGAAGGCTGCAGTGTTTATCAGGAGGCAGTGTGTATGTGATAGGGGAATGAGTGTGTGGGTGGCAGTGTGTGTAAAAGGGGTGGTGCGTTTGATGGGTGCAGTGTGGGGTAGTGTATGTCTGAGGAGTACAATGTGTGTGAGAGGTGCAGTGTGTGTGTGAGGAGTGTAGTCTGTGTGTGTGAGGGGCAATGTGTGTGTGAGGAGTGTAGTCTGTATGTGTGTGAGGGGAAGTGTGTGTGTGTGTGAGAGGTGCTATGTGTGTGAGGGTTGGTGTGTGTGTGTGTGTGTGTGTGTGTGTGAAGGGTGCTGTCAGTTTGTATTTGAAGGGTGTAATGTGTGTGAGGGTCAGTGTGTGTGAGAGGACATTGTGTGTGAGGGGGCAGTGTGTGAAGCGTGCAGTGTGCGTGAAGGATGCTGTGTGTGTGTCAGATGTGCAGTGTGAGAGGTGCTGTATATGTGTGAAGGGTGCAGTGTGTGTGAAGGGAGAGTGTGTGTGAGGAGGGAAGTGTGTGTGATGGGTGCAGTGTGGGGCAGTGTGTGTGTGTGAGGGGTGCATTGTTTATCAGGAGGCAGTGTGTGAGTCATAGGGGAATGTGTGTGTGTGGGTGGCAGTGTGTGTAAAAGGGGCAGTGTGTGTGTGTGTGAGGGGGCAGTGTGTGTATGTGTGTGTGTACGAGGGGCAGTGAGTGTGTGAGGAGTGTAGTCTGTGTGTGTGAGGAACAGTGTGTGTGTGAAGGGTGCTGTCAGTTTGTGTATGAATGGTGTAATGTGTGTGTGTGAGGGGGTATTGCGTGTGAAGGGTGATGTGTGTGAGGGGTGCAGTGTGTGTGTGAAGAGTGATGTGTGTGTGTGTGAGGGTGGCAGTGTGTGTGTCAGATGGGCAGTGTGAGGACTAAGGATAACGTATAAACGGACCTTAGAATGGCCGGACTTAACATCTCCAACAATAGTCAAAATACTTGCCGAGGTCAGGGGCACAGAATCAGACACAAAGAAAGCCAAAAGTCAAGGATACTAGATATCAGGGAAGTCAAATACCAGAAAATCAAGATCAGGAACGCACTCTCGGATAACCATAGGCATGAACCAACAACAGGGCAATAAGCAAGAAGAGAGTTGAGTTTAAATACCACTGTCGTGGATCTGATTGGCTGTAACCGGCCTTTGACCCGAAAGGCAATTACCAGGTGTGCATGATTGCTGCTCAGCACAAATCCACCTGTGGATTTGATTGGCCATGCACATTACCTTTGACCCCAAAAGTAATTACCAGGTTTACATGAATGCTGCTTGGCACAACTTTTCCTGTCAGGGCAGTAATATTGCTCGGCACAACTTTTCCTGTTAGGATGGTAATGTTGCTCGGCACAACTTTTCCTGTCAGGATAGTAAATGCCATTAACCATGTGCGGATGAATACATGACAGTTAAGCCCAATCGATACTTTGTAGCAATTTCAAGCTCGGTGTTCTAAGTGTTCGTCTGGGTGGCCGCATTTCATATGAACAACCACGAGGTGGTGGCCATCTTGTTCCCGCAAACGCAGGCAGCGGTGTTTGGGCATAAATCTCATGGAACTAAAATCGGTTTTACCCCACTTAGAAAAGCACTGTTCAGTGGAAACGTTCCCACGAACAAGGGGAACAGGCTACACAAGTAACTTAAAGATTATCAGTGCTTTCCTATGAATGCTGGCCTCTTCTCACTGTGAAAATCACATTGAGAAGCGCGAAAGCCCTCTAGTGGCTGTCAATGAGACAGCCACTACAGGCTGGATTAACCCTATTAGAAACATAGCAGTTTCTCTGAAACTGCTTTGTTTACAGAAAAAAGGTTTAATCCTATCTGAACCTGGCACCCAGACCACTTCATTAAGCTGAAGTGTTCAGGATGCCTATAGTGGTCCTTTAATGAAGTCTATTCTTATGTTTGGGGGATTGGAGAGCTCCAATCAATACTCTACTGGAAATAGGAGAGCTATAATCACTACAGATCTGGGGATTTGGGAGACTACTAACGAATATACTCAGCCGGAGTATAGGGGATCCGTTACACTCTCCCTCTGCTGGAACTAAGTGCAAGCGGGCCAGTAAGGGAGATCTTTGATCTCCTCACCAGCCCAAGAGGGCTCACAGCAAGGCTGGCTCTGCATGGGCCCACAGCCATAGTTTTCTGCAGAACCCACCACCGCCCACCTGAAATCCCAAACCGCCCACTAGGTTGACTACCCCTGGTATAGACAGTCACCTGGAGACAGTGTTACCATATAGACTGTCACTTGGAGATATAGAGTGTTACAGTATAGACCATGGGTAGTCAACCTGGTCCCTACTGCCCACTAGTGGGCGGTTTGGGATTTTAGGTGGGCGGTGGTGAGTTCTGTAGAAAATGCCCGGTGGGCCTCGATGGTCATGGACCAAGGCCGACAGGGGAGATTATTTCATCTCCCCTGCTGGCCCGTGCAGAGCCAGCCTTGCTGTAAGCCTTCTTGGGCTGGTGAAGAGATCAAAGATCTCCCCCACCGGCCCGCTGGCGCTTAGTTCCACTCCTTACACACACATCACCTCTAACACCCACTGCCCCTCCTCACACACATTGCACCTCAGACACATACACTGTATCCCTCACACACAATACCCTTCCCACATAAACAGCATCCTTCACCCACACAGTGCACCCTTCACACAACACTCTCTCACACACACACACACACACAGCACCCTTCACAAACAACACCTCACAGACACACATAGAAAAAAAGCAGAATAGAAAAATAGATGAATTTAAGTACATATTTTTTTTTTAAACCCTTTCTATAAAAAAAAAAATAAAAAAAAATATGTACTTAAATTTATCTATAAAATTCGTTACTGTGGCACTGGTGAGCGGTAAGGAAGTTTTACCATCAATGATACAAAAGTGGGCAGCAGGTATTAAAAGGTTGACTACTCCTGGTCTATACCATGGGTAGTCAACCTGGTCCCTACTGCCCACTAGTAATGGGCGGTTTAGGATATCAGGTGGGCGGTGGTGGGGTCTGTACGGTAACACTCTCTGTCTCCAGCTGTCTAACTCTATACGGTAACACTCTCTATGTGCAGGTGACAGTTTATACCGTAACACTCTCTATCTCCAGGTGACAGTCTCTATCTCCAGGTGACAGTCTCTATCTCCAGGTGACAGTCTATACTGTAACCCAGCCCAGAGTGTCGAGGAGTCAATGAAGGGGGGCTGCTCGAAACCAGCAGAGATCCCCCTCCTCCTCCTCCTCCTCATCTCGCGGGATCTCGTTTGGCTCTCGTCCGCCATATTTTGCCCTGCTAGTATTTTGGTTTCGCCTCTTGCCTGGAAGTAGAGGGAGTCATCACACACACAGTTTGTACTATAGTGTATAGGAGGAGGGGACCGTTACGTTGCGGGTGCTTGGTTTCCCCCTCCCCCACGTTACACACACAGTGCTGGAGGGCAGAGCGCGAGCCGGGACATTGCATTCTACGGTGAACGCGGAGGGGGGAGGCGGCGGTGTGATTGGCTGCCGGGCCGGGGCAAGACAAGCGGCATCTGTCCCCCCTCCTCCTCCCCTCGCTCACCAACTGCTGGCAGCTCGCGGGCGGCGGCGCGAGCCCCGGTTGGCACAGGGAGGGGTGTCGCTGACAGCACCCCCCGGCCCGCGATCCGAGCTGGCGGAGACGGAGAGGTAATACTGCTGGCTGGTTTGGAGTGGGGAACCCGGGGCCTAGTTGGAGGGGAGGGGGGGATGAGGGGCTCATTCTGGGCCCAGTGCGAGGCCTGGAGCGCTGCTGGAGAGGGGCGGCTATCTACCCTACCCAGGCCAGGCCTGTCACTGGGACATTAACCCATTCCATGCCAGGGAGCTGTCACTGGGACATTAACCCATTCAATGCCAGGGAGCTGTCACTGGGACATTAACCCATTCAATGCCAGGGAGCTGTCACTGGGACATTAACCCATTCAATGCCAGGGAGCTGTCACTGGGACATTAACCCATTCAATGCCAGGGACATTAACCCATTCCATGCCAGGGAGCTGTCACTGGGACATTAACCCATTCCATGCCAGGGAGCTGTCACTGGGACATTAACCCATTCCATGCCAGGGAGCTGTCACTGGGACATTAACCCATTCCATGCCAGGGAGCTGTCACTGGGACACTTTCCATGCCAGGGAGCTGTCACTGGGACATTAACCCATTCCATGCCAGGGAGCTGTCACTGGGACACTAACCCATTCCATGCCAGGGAGCTGTCACTGGGACATTAACCCATTCAATGCCAGGGAGCTGTCTCTGGGACATTAACCCATTCAATGCCAGGGAGCTGTCACTGGGACATTAACCCATTCCATGCCAGGGAGCTGTCACTGGGACATTAACCCATTCTATGCCAGGGAGCCATATACCCTGTGGGCATGGTTACTGGGCAGGTATTAATATAAACACCAATGAAGTGATGGCTAACATGGATAACTACCCCAGGTGTATGAGAACTTAATTCCCAAACATTTGGGGTGCCAAGGTTATTGCAGTGGTCATGGTTGGTGAGTTTTGGAAGTAATGTTGTTTTACCCATTATTAATTTGCTGAAGTTAATAGATCTATTAATGTGACTATACTGCAAGTTTATATGTTTTGTTTTTTTCTAGGAATGTTTATAATCTCGCTTGTATTTTTATGGCTGGACCAAAAAAACAAAACAAAATGTTGATGGCTATTTCTTTATATTTTTTGTTTTATGTTCATGTTTGCTCTATGTCTCACTTTCTTTGGTGGTATTAAGGTACCTAATGTTACGTTTTATTGCTAATATACCATTACCACTATAGGATGTGCAACAACAAAATATTGATATTTTTCTCCACCAGGTTACATAAACATCCAATTAATATATACAGAAACTTAAAGGGGATCTCTCAATTCCCAGAATGTATTATGGTAAGATATATATGATATATTTAACTATATATTTTAAAAGTGGGACTGTTAATTACACACCATTAGTTAAAACCTCAAAAACACCCATTATGTGGCTTAAACTTTTAATTTGTGTAATGCATGTTTTCTCGGAAATGTTTATTTAAAAACTTAAATTAGCAAGTGTTGTCACAATGCACTTAACTCCAGGCACAGTAAGGGTTCATCTTGCAAAAAAGTAGGAGAAAAGTGGTTAATTTTTTCTCTTCCACAAACAATATTTATGGTGGAACATTACAACATTTTATGTCAATGATTGACAGGAAGCAAAAGTTTTGTGGGTGTCCAGTTCCAGGACAGAAGTGTGTGGTGTTTAGTGCAAAACATTTGTTTTCAGATGTGATTAAAATAATTTTAGTTAAATATAGGGTATAGTTACATCTAACATGTGACATCCTGGGAAGTGATAGGTCCCCTTTTAAGTTTCTGTATCTAATAATTGGATGTTATGTAACCTGGCAGAGAAACCTTTCAATATTATGTTTTACACATTGTATAGTTCTAATTTGTACTTGAGGGGGGAGGGGGGGTATCTAGCTGTCAGATTTAGTGTTTGAATGGATATTTGTATATGTATGGACACTTTTTGAAATGATTTTACAAATAGCATCCATTTGGTAATTTCCATCATGTCAGACCAGAACTGAAAAACAAGGAATTCTGCAAAAACCTGTTCAAACATGACTTTTAGTTATAAGATCAATTGAATGGTGTAATTCATTGCACATTTTCTGCAGTCCTTGCTCACTATACTCACATTTAATAAATTTCTTTATCATTTTAAAAGGTGTAATGCAAATTGCAAATTCATGTTACAGAATAATACAAATCATGATTAATGTTTTTGTCATCTTATTTGAGATCAGTGGTTGTGCAATGTTGAAATTTCTATTATGAATCTAGCAATAATGTGCAATATGAATTTGTATCTTTTGTTATTTGGGCATTTGTTACTTTCTGAATTTCACCATTCTCTTTAAGTATAATAAAAGGACTTTTCATGTATATTTTCCCCACACATTACTTGGTAACCTTTACTGAGCGCTGTGTGAATACTATAGCTTTAGGAATACAGGTTTATATTCCTACTGCAAAAATGCCCTAGTCCATATTTAAAGTCAGAAGGGTAAAATTATTTATCCAGCACCAAAGCTTTCATTGCTGCTGTATGCTCCGACTCCTGCAACTTCACAATTAATGTCCAATCCATTTTCATAGATCAGCTTTCATTCATTACAAGGTGCACATGTATGGCCAATCAAATCCTTTTCATAGGAAAGCATTTGATTCAGTACTTTCCTCTGATCTGCCTTTGGTCACATGACAGTTTCACTTTTTTTGCAGAGGAAGTGCCTTTATTAAAGACGTGTTTAAACATTGCAAAAACAAACAAAACTACAGGACCACAACACAGACCACTTTGTTGAAATAAAGTTGTTTGGATGCAACCTTCTAGCAGCACTGTGCCGAAATAGGATTGTGATGTCCTATTTTTTTTAAATTGAGGTGTGTGTGTTGTGCTTGTTATTTATACTGCAGTTGCTTTGTATCGTTGTATTTTTGCGTATATGCGCTATTATATT
The DNA here is from genome assembly GCA_933207985.1 of Pelobates cultripes. Classification (NCBI taxonomy): domain Eukaryota; kingdom Metazoa; phylum Chordata; class Amphibia; order Anura; family Pelobatidae; genus Pelobates; species Pelobates cultripes. The sequence continues at coordinate 216,234,344 of OW240913.1, read as the reverse complement.
GTTCATGAGTAGTTTGTGGTATCATGTATGATACCTATAAATGCGGGCTGTTTGTAAATGGTTATGTCACATTGTGTGTTTGGTAGTGTATGTGTGGGTCTGTTTGGGGTATTGCATGTATGTGGATTGTTAGTGGTGTTGTGCGGATTGTGTGTATGTTTGTGGGCTGTTTGTATTATTTGTATAAGGGGAAGGTTATTTTTCATTTCTGTGTATATCTAGCAGTGCAGGTGGCTTCCCTGGTTTCCAGTGGGGACTAGACTGACCAGGTACAGCTCAAGGAAATGAGCTGCAACCTGCTCTACTCCAGTGCGGATTCCTATTTACAAGTGCTGTGATGAAGTGATCTGAGTTCACTTACTCCATGTGCTGCAATGCATAAATTGAGGATTGTCCATCAAATTTTTGTATAAGCAGATATCTGAAGTTTCACTGGGACTCCTGATAGGCTTGTTTGGCTCTAGCAGCTTTGAGTGCCGTGCAAAGACACCTCGAGTGCCGTGCATGGCACACATGCCATAGGTTGCCTTCCCCTGTCTGAATATGTACTAGTCACTTTGTCCCCTTATTTTTATTGAATAAAAACTTGTAAAATTAGAAAATTACTACAAGGATCCGGCACTGAGTGACTGTTCCTCAAAGGAGGAATGTGGGTAGACAAAGGTTGGGAATTTAAAAAGCTAGACAATGTAGGAAGGTGGAAGGGATTTCAGGAGGAAAGGGACATTCAGATCTTTCCTTGCAGGCTCATTCACAGCGTTGCCTGCACAGATCGAAGCTGATATCATCTACCACCAGTGCACTGTGTGTTGACTACAGTTGTGATTTTTGCACAGATCTCACATTATCAGGTCTGTAGTGGAGTTACCTATAGGGCTACCTAAGTCACATGTGCCAGGGACACAACAAAAGTGCAGATTTCTTTGTATGTTCAGTGTTGCAAACCGAAATGCTGTACATACAGATTGCTTGCTGTACATCTAGTTTACTCCGAAAACTTAAGTTGCATTGGTGGTTGGAATAAGCCCTTTAAATTTTGATGTTTACAAATTACTTCTCAATCATTCAATTAGTAACATGTAACACATGTGCATGTTAGAACCGACACTCAGTCATACTGCTTCCCTGTTTAATGTTTAGTTTTATTGGTACTATACTATTAGCACTATAGAAAGTGAAACAACCAGAATATTGATATTTTTCTCTTGTTTAATATCTTACATCCAACCTTCTTACATTCTGAGTACAATAAAATGTGCCCCACTACATGTAGTACTCTTATTACACTCTTGTACATATCTACTCCTCCGGTATGTTTGTTTTAATGGATAGTTGTGAGCCTGTCATTTTGAGATCTTAGAAACTTCTTTAAAAATATCCTACATGTTACATTAGACTTTAATTCAACTTGAAAATGAAAAGAAATACATGGCACAAACTGTAGTCTTCTTTAACATAATAAATATATATATATATATATATATATATATATATATATATATATATATATATATATTTTATTTTTTTTCTTTAACATTATCCTTTTGAACATTAAGTTTTTATCTATTTAAAAAAAAAAAAGTATTCAAATTGTAAAACTCTGCAGAGTATGTTAGTTCTGTATAAATATTAATAGCCTAATGTAGTGAAAGCTATTAAGGTAAGTAGAATTTCATAACTAAAGCGTAAAATGCAGGGCTGTTTTCTTTATGTAAGTCATCCATCTAAAATTACAAATATTAAAGGACCACTATAGTGCCAGGAAAACATACTCGTTTTCCTGGCAATATAGTGCCCTCACCCTCAGGGACCCCTCCCGCCCGGCTCTGGAAGGGGGAAAGGGGTAAAAACTTACCTTTTTCCCGCGCTGGGCAGGGAGCTCTGTCTCCTCTCCTCTCCTCTCAAGAGCTGCGCGCGCATTCAGCCTGTCTCATAGGAAAGCATTATCAATGCTTTCCTATGGACGCTTGCGTGCTCTCACTGTGATTTTTCACAGTGAGAAGCACGCAAGCGCCTCTAGCGGCTGTCAATGAGACAGCCACTAGAGGCTTTGGGGGAAGGCTTAACCCATTGATAAACATAGCAGTTTCTTTGAAACTGCTATGTTTATAAAACAATGGGTTAACCCTAGAAGGACCTGGCACCCAGACCACTTCATTAAGCTGAAGTGGTCTGGGTGCCTAGAGTGGTCCTTTAATTTGAAAGTGTAGTTCTTGGTTGTGTTATGAAAAACTAGAAATGAGCAGGTGAGAGAAGTAACAAGAGATCAAAGTAAAAATTGCAGTTTGATACCCAGTAAATAGACAATAACTTAAAATAGATTTTTAAAGCTCTGTCATTGTCTGGCTTTTGCATATTTAACTAAGACCCCTGACAGCGATTGCTCCACTAGGGGTTTTCGGAGTGCATGGGAAACTGACGTTTACTTATCTGAACCTGTCCTTTTGCAGCTGCTGCCATGGTCTTCCTGCTGGTGGTCTTCAGCTTCTGGTACTTAATCAGTCAGTAGCCAACGTCCATTTTGTAATCTCGCGCATGCACAAGAGTACACCTGTGTGTACTCTGTATGGAGTATCCTGCAAGACCAAGGGCAATGAAAGACATTCTTTAAGACCTTTTTATTCAATTCGAAACAAACTGATACAAATAGTATAATGGAGGCTTCCCCAAACTCCAGACCTACAGTTTTTGCTTAACTACAATACCATGATTCTCAGCCAATCTAGTTAATTCATAGAATCATTGGAATTTTAGTTCAGCAACATCTGGAGGGCCGGAGTTTGGGGAAGCCTGGTATAATGCATTTAATGATTACAGCAGTCCTGAAGTGGTTTAATTTATTTTTATTCTCTTCCCTTACCCCCGTGCGGTAATCTTAATGATTTATACTTCTCTCCTTCCCTCATTTGTCTTTAGAATTTTATTTTTATTTTTTAAATAAATAATCTGGTTTAGTATCTGTGAGCCATTTTGGTCTCCTCTGCCCATGATTTCTGCATTTCGCTTTTCTATAGGGTAATTGTTTTCACGGATTGTGAGTAAATTGAGTGATTTTTAGACAAAATAAATCTGTCCTAGTTGAGTAGGTGAGGTTAGCTTAAAACTTCTTTTATTATAGAGACGACATTAAACCAAATTTAAATCAACAAGGGATGACAAAATACATAAGAATAAAATCTAAATACGTAATATAGAGATGGCTCAATTGATATAATCCAAAGTGGGTATATCAATATCCTAGTGGATGTATAGAAAGTGATGTAATTTGCTAATCAAACAGTAGTAAATTTCTAAACCGCAACAATGTTAGAGTGAAAAAATCAACATAATGTGTCTAAATTTCAATTGGGGCCCTGGAAAAAGTGCATGGTAATATAAGTAATGGTTATAACTGGATGTATTGAGATAAAATAGGGGAATGTTGCCTAAGCGATCAAAGGCATAGTTGCAGACAAAGTCAAAAAAGGTAATCTAAAAACGGCAACCACAGATGTAATAAAGTCCATTACTGTCTAGAAACTACTAGAGCATACACCACACTAAAGAAGAACTAAAAGAGAAAATCTCAGCCGGTCGGCTAGTTGGACTAATACCATGAAGATAGAGATTCTGTCTGTGCCTTCAAGGGCACCTGCCAATATTGTTTAAACTGTCTGAATATAATAAAGATCAAAGTTCTATCTGTGCCTTCGAGGGCACCTGCAAGTACTAGGCAAAAGTTTCTAAACTAGCTAGCTACCTGAATAATACCCGAACTGTGGATATGATATATTATTGACTGAAAGGTAGTATAATCTTGTGATTTTTAACATTATCCACAGTGAGGATCAATATAGGGGAGAAACCGATGTCTACAGGGAGTGCAGAATTATTAGGCAAGTTGTATTTTTGAGGATTAATTTTATTATTGAACAACAACCATGTTCTCAATGAACCCAAAAAACTCATTAATATCAAAGCTGAATATTTTTGGAAGTAGTTTTTAGTTTGTTTTTAGTTATAGCTATGTTAGGGGGATATCTGTGTGTGCAGGTGACTATTACTGTGCATAATTATTAGGCAACTTAACAAAAAACAAATATATACCCATTTCAATTATTTATTATTACCAGTGAAACCAATATAACATCTCAACATTCACAAATATACATTTCTGACATTCAAAAACAAAACAAAAACAAATCAGTGACCAATATAGCCACCTTTCTTTGCAAGGACACTCAAAAGCCTGCCATCCATGGATTCTGTCAGTGTTTTGATCTGTTCACCATCAACATTGCGTGCAGCAGCAACCACAGCCTCCCAGACACTGTTCAGAGAGGTGTACTGTTTTCCCTCCTTGTAAATCTCACATTTGATGATGGACCACAGGTTCTCAATGGGGTTCAGATCAGGTGAACAAGGAGGCCATGTCATTAGATTTTCTTCTTTTATACCCTTTTTTTGCCAGCCACGCTGTGGAGTACTTGGACGCGTGTGATGGAGCATTGTCCTGCATGAAAATCATGTTTTCTTGAAGGATGCAGACTTCTTCCTGTACCACTGCTTGAAGAAGGTGTCTTCCAGGAACTGGCAGTAGGACTGGGAGTTGAGCTTGACTCCATCCTCAACCCGAAAAGGCCCCACAAGCTCATCTTTGATGATACCAGCCCAAACCAGTACTCCACCTCCACCTTGCTGGCGTCTGAGTCGGACTGGAGCTCTCTGCCCTCTACCAATCCAGCCATGGGCCCATCCATCTGGCCCATCAAGACTCACTCTCATTTCATCAGTCCATAAAACCTTAGAAAAATCAGTCTTGAGATATTTCTTGGCCCAGTCTTGACGTTTCAGCTTGTGTGTCTTGTTCAGTGGTGGTCGTCTTTCAGCCTTTCTTACCTTGGCCATGTCTCTGAGTATTGCACACCTTGTGCTTTTGGGCACTCCAGTGATGTTGCAGCTCTGAAATATGGCCAAACTGGTGGCAAGTGGCATCGTGGCAGCTGCACGCTTGACTTTTCTCAGTTCATGGGCAGTTATTTTGCGCCTTGGTTTTTCCACACGCTTCTTGCGACCCTGTTGACTATTTTGAATGAAACGCTTGATTGTTCGATGATCACGCTTCAGAAGCTTTGCAATTTTAAGAGTGCTGCATCCCTCTGCAAGATATCTCACTATTTTTGACTTTTCTGAGCCTGTCAAGTCCTTCTTTTGACCCATTTTGCCAAAGGAAAGGAAGTTGCCTAATAATTATGCACACCTGATATAGGGTGTTGATGTCATTAGACCACACCCCTTCTCATTACAGAGATGCACATCACCTAATATGCTTAATTGGTAGTAGGCTTTCGAGCCTATACAGCTTGGAGTAAAACAACATGCATAAAGAGGATGATGTGGTCAAAATACTAATTTGCCTAATAATTCTGCACTCCCTGTACGTCTCTGGCCACTGCAAAGATTGAGTGTGTCAAGGAGATGATCCACTATCGGGAGTAACTCAAACAATACCAGGCATCGGTAGGGCTCCTACCGATGCCTGGTTCTGTTTGAGTTACTCCCGATAGTGGATCATCTCCTAGACATACAGGAAATTATCATTATCGTCTCTATATTAAAAGTTGTTTTAAGCTAACCTCATATACTCAACCAGGACAGATTTTTTATTTGTTTCCTTTTTTGTCTACATTCTGTAAACAGGGTTACCCCCTATCTTATGTTCTTAATCATACATTATATACAATCAAGCTTCCAACTCTTTCATTTTACGTTAAAGGACCATTATAGTGCCAGGAAAACATATTCATTTTCCTGTCACTGTAGTGCCCTGAGGGTGCCCCCACCCTCAGGGTCCCCCTCCCGCCAAGCTCTGGGGAGAGGAAGGGTTTAATATCTTGCCTTTCTCCAGCGCCGGACGGGGAGCTTTCCTCCTCCTTCCTAGCGACGTCATCGGCTGAATGCGCGTGCGCGGCAGGAGCCGCGTGGTTATTCAGTCAGTTCATAGAAAAGCATTTACAATGCTTTCCTATGGACGCTGGCGTCTTCTCACTGTGATTTTCAATGAGACAGCCTCTAGAGGCTGGATTAACCCTCAGTGTAAACATAGCAGTTTCTCTGAAAAAGGGTTAACCCTAGCTGGACCAGGCACCCAGGCCACTTAATCTGAAATGGCCTGGGTGCCTATAGTAGTCCTTTAAATTAAGTGATTGAAACAGAAACTTAAACTTTACCCATTGACAGAGGAAATTTCAGAGAAAATATTTGTCACAGGGAGCTTTATAGAAGCAGATCTAATAAAGTTATTGGTGTGTGTGTGGTTTATTTATGACTGAGGTGCTTTTACTGGCATTTTCAAGTCCCAGGCCCACAGAGCCAATTGCTTGGCTTGGGAAGGCATATCACAGAGTTTTACCTTCTTCTTTGTGTCAATGACCACAGAATGTATAATTTTAAATTGACACATCTTCCCTTGAGTAATTACACATCAACCACTACAATAATCTTTTGTGAATGCAGTGCAAAATAAAAATTATGTAAGTTTTTGTGTTGACCTTGAAATGACTAAAGTCTTTTTGCTGTTCGAGTGTTGCAACATCTATAGTGTACCTCTATTAAACTTTTTTTTTTTTTTTATAGCTTTTATTTTTTTTCCTCCCAACATGGGATCTATCTTTTGTCTTAAATTGTAAATTAATATATAGGGAAACATCCCACTTTCAAATACCTGATGTTTCTTAGATCAAATGGTAAAACAGAAAATGTATAGATTTTAATGGCCTATTGTGGCAGTACAGCAAACAAGTGGGATGTACTTACTTGGGACAAGACATGTTGGAAAATAAATGTAATAACATTTAAACCCCATCCTAATTACCCTCTATAATACAGTAAACCTACTAAAATGTTGATGGGACGGACAAGCATTCAGTTTCATTTCTGTGTCAGTTCACATATAAGGTTGCTGAGACATACCGAATGCTGCCCAGGCAGAGAGCTGATAGACTTCTGCGTTAAGGTTTTTATGCTGAGTGAAGTTCCCAGCAAGTTGTAGGTAGGCGGTCTCGGAAAGCAGGACTTGTGCCTGCTCACAGAGGTGGAACAAATGCCTGGGAGGTCTTGCATTCCACTGAAGTTCAGATCCTTCTATTTGCGCATGCACGTTTCGGAACTCATTTCGGGGGAGGCAGCAAAATAAAAAGCCAGATTAGGTCCACCGTGTCATCACCACATGGTTCTGAGGTCTTTAAAGGACCACTATAGGCACCCAGACCACTTAAGCTCAATTCAGTAGTCTGGGTGCCAGGTCCCTCTAGTTTTAACCCTGCAGCTAAAAACATAGCAGTTTCAGAGAAACTGCTATGTTAACACTGAGGGTTAATCCAGCCTCTAGTGGCTGTTTCACTGACAGCCACTAGAAGCAGCTTCAGCGATTCTCACTGTGAAAATCAGTGAGAAGACGCTGACGTCAATATGAAAGAATTGAGTAATGCTTTCCTATGGGCGGTTTGAATGCGCGCGCATGCGCTTTCAGATCTGACGTCGGCAGAGGGAGGAGAGTTCCCCAGCGCCGAGGGAGCCTGGCGCTGGAGAAAGGCAAGTGGCTGTAGGGGTTTTAACCCCTTTAGCCCAGCGGGTGGGGGGGAACCTAAGGACTACATCGTGTCAGGAAAAAAGAGTTTGTTTTCCTGGCACTATAGTGGTCCTTTAAGGTGAGAATTTTTTTATTTATTTTTTTTGTCTCTACTTTACTTTAAAAGTGGCTTGCTTTCTTCTATTTTATATTGGCTTTTAATTTTCTGTTTACTTACAGATGTCTAGTCCTGCTTTTCCAGAGAAACTTGGCAAAAAAAAAAAAAATGCACACATGAAGCATCTAGAAAAGAGAGCTTTAATTGCTAAGCATTATAAAGACATTTTTAGACAGGACGAGGAAAAGTTGGAAGAATTTCCTAAAGTTGATTTTCAAGTGGCACAGCTCTAACAGATGACCACTGTACTTATTGGTGACATTTCCAGTATAAAAGAAGCAATGAATAAATGGGCAGAAACATCCTGCAGGAGAGCCTTTTCAGTGCAAGGCAGCTATGGCCGGAGCGTGTAGTCTTCCTACCTTTATTACAGTGGATGATTTATTTTTTAATTTTGCTTTGTTTTGTTTGATATACTATATACATATTAAATATGAGGACGGATGCTGATATAAATTGATTATTGTGACAAACTGAGCCTTGTCACATGTTCTTGGAGTGGCCTGTTTGCCAGCTTGCTGCCTCAGTACTACGGGCCATGCAAAAAGGCTCATAAAAGACCTTGTTTGTGCATTTTTGCTATTCTGTTCGGTAGATTGCATTCCCCTCCTAGTCGAACATTGTACCGAACAACCGCACGAACCAGGGGTCACCCGGGAACTTGTTAACACCTATTAACACCTTGGAACGATTCTCACTGCAGTGTTCTAATTGTTTGTGGTCGCAATTCCTATGGACAAACATGAGGTGGCGGCCATCTTGATCGCATGAAGGCAGGCTGCGTTGTTTGGGCATGAATCTCATGGAACTAAAATCGGACACAGAAACTCCCGAACACTGGACTTCCATCATCTGAACTTCCATCATTGCCTGCGTTCGGTTCTATACAATTTTTAGAAGGGCACTGTTCGGTGAGATCCTTCGTCTGGATGAGGGGAACAAGCTCTGGGGTAAGAACATTGACTACGTTCGGTAGTTTGTTCGGTTTTCAAACTACCGAACTAGACGGACTGCGAGCCCTGATTCTCTGGAACTGTTTTGGGCATGGGACCATGTGCACGGACGGAAAATTTCCAGGAAATTCCAGAACTGATCTGGGTGATTTTTGGATATGTTGGTCACCCAGATCAGGGCTATCTCGGGATTTTTTATTTTTTTTGTGTTTGGAGATAATTGAGTTTAGTATAGTGATTGACTCAATTATCTCCCAGGCATAGAGGAGGGATTGACCTATTTTGTATGGGAGTGTCCTGGACCTAAGAGCCAATGTGACTGTGTATTTGTTTCTAATGTGGTTTACTTTCAGGTCCTAGGAGTAGTGCCCCTTGCATGGGGACTGTCATAAAATGCTAGTTGCGGCTACCATTAAACAAGATTAGTTTTACCCTCTAGGCTCATGTTTTGGGATTGGAGAGCTATATTCACACTCTGGGGATTGCTATAATCCCTATACTCCCTTGGATCACACTTGCTTTTGTAAGAGCAGCCTGCTTCGCTCTCTGGACTTGGAGAGGTCTACCCACTGGAAGCGAGATCCTGGTCTTGGGTCCAGGGTGGGTGGAGGACAGAGAGACCCCAGCCAAGCTGCTTCGGTTTGTGGGGTTTATGGTGGTTACGGTGCTCGCAAGTACTAGGAAGCAGCGATTGACGAAGGTACTCAGTCGGGGTGCCAGGTTTCCCTCATAATTATATACCAAATATTTCATGGTTGTATATAGATTATTTTGGAAAGTATTTTATTTTTTGATTATGTAATAAACTTCAAATTGTATTGTACATAGGAGTGTGGGTATTTCTTTGTTTTGGCATGAGAAAGGTAGTAAGGCTATATCAGATGCTCTCCTCGCAGAATGCATTCTTTTATTAAAAGAGAAAAAAGTAATTGCAAACGTTCCAAAGGGTTTACTCAAAGCTCTTTCTGGTCCCCAAACAAGACCTTTCTTTTCGTACTGGATCTCAAAAACTTAAATAATTGTATTCATTCCATATCAAAGATTTGAAATAGAAATCTTTCAGTAACTCACATGTAACAGAAGCAAGACTTAATGTCAACACTGGACTTGAAGGATGTCTACTTGCACATTCTGATGGCTGTCTTCACAAGAATATTCTTGAGACTTGAAATCTGTTAACGGAAAAGGATCCTTAATTTTCCATTCTAGGCTTCGGGTTGGCATCAGTGCCAAGAATATTATTAAAGTCCTGACTCTTCTGGCAGCAGCCTTCAAAGAGGATGGTATATCTGTTTTGCCATACTTGGACAACTGGTTCCTAAAGACTAAATCAAAGGATTTAGTGGAGTAAAATATTCAGGCTATGATTCATTTATTACAAGATCACGGTTGTGTCCTCAAGCCAGAAATGTCACAATTTCAGCTTACTACAGAGATTTTGTTCCTGGGTCTGTTAGTGGATGCAAACTTTGTCCCCTTCATTTGTCCTTTCAAAAATGGAAAAAGATAAGGAAATCTTGTTTCTACAAAGGGAACCAATTTGCTCAATCAGAAGAGCTACAAATGTTCTTGGTATCCTCACCTCCTCCTTTCCCGCTGTAAAGTGGGATAAAACGGCATTAACACCTCTACCATGTGAAATTCTAGAAAATTGGTCAAGGAAGGATGAAGACCTAGATGTAGTCTGATTTACTGGTTCGAAAACAACTGACCTAATGTAAGTAATCAAGGTTATTGTTCCTAGGTTTACCATTCCATCAAAGAGAGTGGCTCATTGTAACAACGCATAAATGTTTGCCATCTTTGCCAGGGCATTTGGTCTGCAGAAGAGTCAAACCAGCCCTTTTCTATGCTCTTTTGTAATTCAAACCTTGAATTGTGAAGAAGGCCATCAAGATCCTGTCTGACTACACTGCGACCGTGACATATTTAAACTGGTAAGGAGGAACAAGAGGCACAGCTCCTCGGCTGCTTTGTTCACAGATTATGGCTTGGAAACAACAGTACATAAAGGGTACAAACTACGTAATTGCAGATGATCTAAGCAGGGCTTAGTGGTTGCAAACAGAATTGTCCCTATACATGGAGGTGTTTGCAATTCTTGTTAAAAAAATAAAAATTGTCTACCAGAAGTACATTTGATGACGACACAGAAGAGCAGAAAACTTCATCTGTTCGCATCCTTGTTTGTTCAAAATTTTCCTCCATTCTTTTACGAAATGTCAATCAAATGGAACTTCATGCTGGCTTACGTGTTCCATCTGATGGCTCTGGTTCCCAGGATTTGTAAGAAAATCAAAACAGAAGATTGGTACAGGCTATCATTCCATATCAGCATATCTGTTTTTTGGACTGAATACTGGTAGTGTTAACATTTTTGGGAACCTCTGATTTCCACTTCTCTGGAACGAACTTCCAAAAGAGATTGGGCCGTTGTTTAGATTTACAGGCTGGCTAGTGCGAGGTCAGTCATTTAAGATCTTTCCAGACATCTTTTTGTCCTCTGAGGCTGCTTTTGGGCATAACGTGCTTCAGACTGTTTGGTAATGACCCACCTAATTTTTATTTATTTTTTATACTTTTTTTTTTATTATTACGGGTCAGGGACCTTGCTTTATCCCACTTGTGCGTTGAATGCAACTATATGCCAGGAAAAACCGAAATGTTACTTATCGTAATTCCACTACAGGGAGTGTGTGTGTGTTTTCAGTTTGGTCAATCTGGTTTGCTATGCCGGGCTGAAGGTATGTCTTCTTCTGCCTCTTAAACTTGCTAAGCACTTTTTTTTTTTTTCTGTCTCTACTTCCAGTTTAATCAGCTGTACTCTCACTACACTTTTGTAGGCACACCATACAATGTCATGGTCCATATTGGTACCAATGAAAAAGCCAGAGGAAAATGGAAGGTCCTAAAGAATGCATGGCTGAAGTCTTGCTGCAGGAAAGTGTGTGGTTTTTTTTTTTTGGTTTTTTTTTAGAGCACTGGGATGATTTTGAGGTTTGGTACAACCTGTATAGTCGTGATACATTGCACCTAAATGGAAGAGGGTCTGCTGTGCTGGGGGATAGGATGGTTAGAGGAGATTTTAAACTAGTAGTAGCAATCTAGAAAATGGAGATAGGATAGAAAGGAGATGGGCTTTAGCTCAGTATAAGGGGGTGGAGATGGGGAGAGGGGCAAACTCAGAACAGATAAGGTATGTATTATTGATAAAGATTCACAAAAAGTACAAATGAATCATGATGTATGCTTGCTAATGCAAGGAGCCTATATAACAAAATGGGCGAACTAGAGGCAATAGCATAAACAATATGATATAATGGACATAACAGAAACACGGTGGGATGAGACACATGACTGGGCAGTTAACTTAAATGGGTACACGTAATTTAGGATGGCTATGAACAAAATGAAGGGTGGTGGGGTATGTTTTGTATGTCAACCATGAGTTGAAGTCAAATCTTAGGCATGTGGAGTGTGACGTGGAAAATGTGGACGATTTAAGGGTAGATATCTGCTTGGGACAAACAAAGGGAAATCAGTTATTGGATGCGATATGTTATAAACCACCTAATGTAAATATTAATGAGGAAGAACAGCTGTTAGAGCAAATTGGGAAAGCTGCAAATCTGGGTGACATATATTAACTATTGGAGATTTTAATTACCCGGACATATATTGGGATATTGACTAGTAATTTAGCAAGGGGAATCAGGTTTTTAAATGTGTGTAATGACACCTTCATGTCACAACTGGTACAAGCATCAACTAGAAAGGATGCTTGTCTGGATCTCGTTATAACCGACAATGTTGATCTTTTGACCAACATTCAAGTAGGGGAGCATTTGGGAAATCGTGATCACAATGTGGTAATTTTTTTTAATAAACTCAAAAACCAAAAGCATGTGGGGTATACTTAAACGTATAACTTTAAAAAAAAAAGCCAATTTCAATAAGATTAGGGCAGCTCTCCAACTTATCGACTGGCATAAACTCCTGAGTGAAAAAAACCACTGAGGATAAATGGTAACTCTTCAAACAAATATTAGAAGGGTACATTTCTTGGTATGTACCATTGGGTAATAAATATAAATGAAACAAATTGAAACCAATGTAGGGAAGTGAAAAGGGCATTTAAATCTGACAAATCAGAGGCATTCTAAAGAAGATATAAGGAAGCCAATAATGCTTGCAAAAAGGCAAATAAAGTGACTAAACTAGAAAATTAGATTATGATGGCCAAAGAATGCAAAACCAACCCCAAATTTTATTCATGTACATCAATCCTAAAAAAAAAACTAAAAATTAAAGTGTAGGTACACTGGAAACAGGGGTGGGTCTGTTAGTTAATGAAGACCAGAAAAAGGGATGCAATCTACTTAGATTTTTGCCAAGGCATTTGATACGGTTCCTCATAATAGGATAGTCTTTAAACTAAAAGAAATTGGTCTAGATGAATATTCTTGTTTTTGGATAGAACATTGGTTTAAGGATAGAGTACAACAGGTTGTCATTAATGGTAAATTTTCAAGCTGGACAAAAGTGTAAAGTGGTATCCCTCAGGGTTCTGTTTTGGGAACGCTTCTATTTAACATATTTATAAATGATCTTAAAAATAGGCATTGAAAGCCATGTTTTAGTGTTTGCAGATGACACAAAAATTTGTAAAGTAATAAAATGTGAGCAGATTATTTCTTTGCTGCAGAAGGATTTAAATAGATTGGGGGACTGGGCACTAAAATGGCAGATAAAATTTAACATAGAGAAATGCAAATTTATGCACTTCGTGGTCAAGAATGCACAAGCAACTTATACCCTAAATGGTAGTGAACTAGGGATAACCACACACGAGAAGGATTTGGGAATTGTTATAGACAACAAATTAGGCAGCAATATGCAATGTCAATCTGCAGTTGCTAAGGCCAGTAAGGTTTTGTCATGTATAAATAGGGGCATAAATTCTCGGGATGAAAATATCATGTTGCCTCTTTATAAATCGCTGGTAAGACCACACCTTGAATATGCTGTGCAATTTTGGGCACCTGTTCTAAAGAAGGAAATCATGGCACTAGAAAAAGTGCAGAGACGAGCTACAAAATTGATTAAAAGGATTGGAGCGTTTTAGTTATGAAGAAGGGTTAAAAAAGTAAATCTCTCTAGTTTGGAAAAACAGCGCCTCAGAGGGGTATGGTAACATTATACAAATATATTTGGGGACAGTACAAACAATTATCTGTAAATCTATTCATAAACTGGGCTATACGTAAGAACTACAGTAAGAACTAGAAGGATGTGGAATTATCTGCTTTAAGAGGTGGGTTTTATCATAGTCTATACAGATGTTTAAACCGCAATTAGAAAAATACTTCCAAAAACATTACATACAGGGATATAATTTTAATTAGTGGAGAAATAGCTGCTTGATCCAAGGAGATATCTGACTGCCATTTTGGGGTCAAGAAGGAATTTTTTCCTAGTTTGTTGCTAAATTGGAATTGCTTCAGACTGTGTTTTTTTGCCTGCTTTTGGATCAACTGCAAAAACATATGCGAGGAAGGCTGAACTTGATGGATGCAAGTCTCTTTTCAGCTATGTAATGTAATCTGAAATGTCTATTTTTATTTTCAAGGTCAAAAAGTTTCATTCTTTTGATCCATATACCTTATTTATTTTATTTTTTTGCTAACACATAGTAATTCAGCCTACAATATTTACAAAATGAGTCAAAAGTATTTTCATATTCTAATATGATTTGACCATGTTATATCTTTTTTGAAATTTATTTTCTTTCAAATAAGAGCATAGCTATGTTTCCCAAGCTAAAATAGTAATTGCATGATCTTGAGTAGCATGTAAAATCTTTCAGACGGATGGAATATGCACCACATATTTCCGATATTATAGTCTCCTAAGAGATTTTGTTTTAGGGGTTCCTTAAGTTTTCTGTTCCTTGGACATTCTATCTTTTGATGGGTCTAATACACATTTGAAATCCCACATCCACCTCCTGTTTTATTTGCTCAACTTTTTATTAAAAATATATAACTGTTTTTTTTTTTTTTTTTTAATACTTTTGAAATTAATTTTACTAGGGACTTGTGACGATCTGAACCTCGTCAGTGGTTCTTCCTGCTGGCCAGCCTCTTACCCTGTGACTATGGCCTCTCAAATAGACCTGGCTAAAATACTTTAAAAGGTTCTGTTCATGTGAAGTATGTACTCTTGTACTCCAGACAGAGTCCGACCGTTGGCACTAATTCTCTGGATCTGTTTTTGGCATGGGACCATGTGCCCGGTTGGTCAAAAATAAGACTTCCAGGAAATTCCTGAACTGATCTGGGTGATTTTTGGATATGTTGGTCACCCAGATCAGGGCTATCAGGGGATGTAACCTTTGTGGGGTTTTATGTATTTTTGGGATGCTTTATTCTGTGCTTTGAGATAATTGGATTAGAATTAGTACAGTTACTGATCCAATTATGTCCCAAGCAGAGGGGAGTGTGGGACTGCCTTACATTGTAAATGTGTTATTATTGGTTTCTAAGTTTGTGTCCCTGTCCCCAACAAGCTCCATGTGGGTGTACACCTTGCTTGGGGACTTGCATAAAAGGCCAGTGTGGCCTCCATTAAAGATAGCTTAGTTTAACCCTTCATGAAGTCTTGGCTCATGTTTGGAGAACTATATTCACTCTGGGGATTGCTATATCACATTACTCCCCTGAGTATAATCACTAGCTCTTCTAATAGCTGTTCCCGCTACGCTCTCTGGACTAGGAGAGGTCTATATACTGGAAGCTGGATCCTGGTCTTTGATCCAGGGTAGGTGGAGGACGGCGAGACCCCAACCAAGTTGTGGCGGCTTGTGGGGTCTACGGTGGTTATGGTGCTTGCAAGTACTAGGAAGCAGCAATTGACAGAGGTACCCGGTCGGGGTGCCAGGCGGTCCGTCACAGGCTTTATTTGGTGCATAGAGATTTACTAATGTAATTTTTATTTATTTCACAGACTATGATAATTGTCGTTTTTGAAATTTGATATTTAACCCCTTAAGGACCAAACTTCTGGAATAAAAGGGAATCATGACATGTCATGTGTCCTTAAGTGGTTAAAGGGACACTATAGTCACCAAAACAACTTTATGAATATATTTTGGTGTGGAAATCATGCAGTCTTACTGCTCAATTCTCTACAATATAGGAGTTAAATCGCTTTGTTTATGCAGCCCTAGTCACACCTCCATGCATGTGATTTACACAGCCTTCTTAAAAACGGAGTGTGAAGAGTAATCTAATGTTTACGATTTATGTGTAATTCAGAATTTCTAATCTCCTGCTCTAATAGCTTTCTAGACCCTGCATAAACCTACCGTGTGTAATTAAGTTAAGTTCACAGAGCAGGAGATAGTTTTAACGCAAGTTACAACTGATTGAAAATTAAAGGGACACTATCGTCTTCAGCTCAATGAAGTGGTCTGGGTGCCAGGTCCCTCAGGTTTTAACCCTGCAGATTTAAACATAGCATTTTCTGTGAAACTATGTTTACATTGTATGGTTAAGCCAGCCTTTAGAGGTGCATCTGCGACGCTGGAGGCATATTATGCCTCCATCACGCAGAGCGTCCATAGGAAAGCATTGAAAAATGCTTTCCTATTGACAGCTTGAATGCCGCGCATGCTGCTCCGCTGACGTCGGCGGGGAGGAGAGGTCACCAACACCAAGGGAGCCTGGCGCTAGTATAAGGTAAGCTGCTGAAGGGGTTTTAACCCCTTCAGCGCCACAGGAGGGGGATCCTGAGGGTGGGGGCACTCTCAGGGCACTATAGTGTCTGGAAAACCGCTTTGTTTTCCTGACACTATAGGGATCCTTTAAATCATTTTTATTCATGCTGGCTTTGAGTCACTGCCAGGGGAGGTGTGGCTAGGGCTTCATGGACAGAAACAAAAGTGATTTCACTCCTAAATGGCAGAGAATTCAGCAGTCAGATTGGAGGGGCTTGACCTATACACACAAACTGCATCATTAATCTACACTTGTTTTGGTGACTATAATGTCCCTTTAATTACTTTTTTCTAAACAGAAAGTCCTCTTTTTCCTTTTTATTTTAAAGAGCTGCATTTAAAGTTGTATAATTCTTTTAGTATTTAAGCATACTTTTTATGACCAATGTGTTTCTTGCAATGCACAAATTCAGTTTGACGTTTCCTCAGCAAATTTACAAGTAAAGCTCTTTTATACGGTAAATTGATCCCACGGGCATTCAGTGACACTAGCTTAATTTAGTGATTCTTAATGAACTTAAACCCTCACCAAAAAAAGTAACATACAATACAAAATGTGACTAAATACAGAAAATGTGCAGATTGTTCCAATTGGATAGGGAAAAAATCCCAGCCACACAATATACAGAGTTAATAAACCCATGACTCTGATACAGATTCCGACTTATCCCGTGGGTTAGTGACTTGAGGCTAGTTGTTCGGGAATGAGCCCAAAACGAGAAATATACTAATAGAGAGATTTAGAGAGATTTTAAATAAATAAATAACTAGGAAGGAAAGGATAAAACCAGATATATAGGTATAATACATCATTTTACCGATTGGCACAGTTTTGTATTAATTTCCTTCTTGTTGACACAAACCATTTCATTTTTTTTATGTATATAAATGTATAACTTTATTTGGGGAAAAAAAAATCTAAGTGGTTCTCTGTTTACAAACTATTAAAGTGCTTGGTTTCTATTAAATCATTTTTCGTTTTTATTTTTTTAAAATAAAAACTTATGGTGTTAGGCGAAAAGAGTAAAAAAGTGTTATTCAGATGTTTACATAGTTTAGCAAATTTTTCCTTTTCATCTTCCCGTTATTATTCTCTGCAAGTTTCTGTGTACAGTGTAGTTATGACTAACTTAGTGAGTAAACCCCTTTTTAATATTTAATTTTAATAAGTGATCCGTGCTGATATTTGCTTTGTTATAAATAAAAATATAGTCTCTAACATTTTTACCTTGTCAGTTTTTTAAATACAGAGCTAAATTTATAACCACCCCTCTGTAGGTTTTTTTTTTGTTTTGTTTTTTTTCCTCTCAATGCCAAATTGAAGATGGGTCTATGATACATTTTGGTAGCTCACATATTTAAATTACTCCATAAATGTATACAATTTGATAAATTTGACACAATGGGAACACTCGATATATTTAGAGATTTATTGAGGTGCAATTTTTTTAGTATTTTATTTTTCCATTTTGATATACATTGTATTTGTGTTTTTTATCTTAATCCTAAACATAATCCTAAATCAAATAACCTTAATCTTAATCCTATCCCATACACTAATTCTATGCTTAAACCTAATTTAAGCTCAATCCTAACTCAGGGTTTGACAAATTTGCTTGGAATCTATAAGCCTAAAAGTTAGGAGCCATTGTTTTTCAATGTCAAAAATACAATTCTTAAAGAGATACTATAGTCACCAGAACCACTACATCTTAAAGTAATTGTCCTGGTAGCTATACTGCCATACTGTCACTTGTGGGGTTGTAGCTTTTTTTTTTTCCTCCAGTCTCAAAGGTGATTTGTCTGCATGATCGGAATCTGGTTTGCCTACTTGGTGCTAGTCTTCCTCTGTTCCTAGGAAATGTATCTGCCAGGAGCCATCATCAATATTGTAGTCTCACGACCATCGGGGAAATGGCAAAAAACTGGCAATTGAACAAGAGAAATACTCTTTCTATCCTGTATTTGCTTCTTTGATGTTTTTTGTGAGTGAGCATGACGTGGCTTTGTCACAGACTGCAAAGAATAGTATGGGCTGTGGATGGGGGCCAGAGGCTTGTATCTAAAATGCGTTCCAAAATTGCAAGCATAAGGAGCTGATAACAGTATCCATCTTAAGGGCCATTAATGGTCTGTTGTGTGTTTAAAAAAAAAAATCACTTCACAGGATTTTTAACAATATGTATTCATGAGGTTGGAAAAATAAAATTTAAAGTAACATTTGAATTTTATGAAAACATATGCAAACATGTATTACTATGGTTAGTGAACTTGCGGCTATTTAGATCTGTGGACATTTCAGAAATTGTCAAATCATTTTACTCACCTTTAGTCCCCCAGCGCATGGACCTAACTGCAGCCAGCACTTATGCCCTTGTAATATTCAGTGCTGATCTTCTCTACCAATTCAAAGCTTCTGCATTGGGAAACAGTGGAGGGCCAATGCACAGCAATCAAGATCTTCTGACAAAAATCTGCATCTACTCTATATCTATATGGGGAGCGTTCAGTATCTCTCTGCAGTTAATGGAGACACCGAATGTCAGTCCTGGAAAGAAGCCCATCTAGTGGCTGTCTAAATGATGGCAATTAGAGGTTTCAGTAGGCAGCAATGTAAACACTACTTTTTCACTAGTGTTGGCTGGCGGAAATGATAAAACTAGGTGACTGTAGCTCCACCAAATTTGAAATCAACACTTCATTATACTACAAGTGGATGCCTTCTTTTTTATTTATTCTAATTTTTGTTCTTTGCACCTGGATTGTGATCACATTTGCTAAGTCTACATCATACATTAAAAAGTAACGAAGCATCACATGAAAGTATAGGTGCGTTTCAAGGTTTTCTTCAATAGTAAAACTTCTAGAGAAGTTACTTCCCCTTTAAGTATATTCAAACTTGAATAACCCACTCCATATTTAACTGTAGAGATAAATGGCGCTACTGATATGCAGGAGGTTCCATGTTGACATAATGTTTGTTTGAGTCAGATTGTAATGTCTGCAAAATGTTTAGTCCCTAAGGGTTAAAGGGACACTATAGTTAACATATAAAAGCAAGAAATACAGGTCTCCCAGCCTTCTGTCTTGCTTTTATATGAACTTGTCATAAAAAAATAAAAAAAAATAAAGTAAGTTTTAACAATAAAACTTACCTCCGTTCCAGCGCCGAGCTCCTCGCTAGGCCACGCCCCCTTTTTCGGCAAAATGACGAAATCGCAGGGCCCAATAGGAGAAGCATTATCGCGATGTGGTGCGCATGCGCGGTTTCGCGCTGCACCAATCGCATTCTTCATAGAGTGGCATTGAATGCCGCCCTATGAAGAAACTCAGCGCTCAACCGCGAATGTGCGCGGAATGCGCATTCGCGAGCTGAGCTCTCAGCTCGCTTTCTATACCCGCCCCCCTCCTCAGCCAAACTGTGTTTGTATATAAACACTATATATAGAGATCTCTCTATATCCATTCCAATCATCCATATCCATCCCCATCATCCATATCCATCCATTCCTCATCATCCATATCCATAACCATCATCCATCCATCCATATCATCCATTGCTGTTATCCATATCCATACCCAAATCCATCCACTCCCATCATCCATATTCATCCACTCCCACTCACTAAGTTTACTTACAGTTTGAATCCTCCCCTCCTCCTCTTCGGTCTATAGCCTGTCAGCTCAAGCCACTCCTACGCAGTGCTGACAGCCTCAGCATACAAAGCGCGTTCACAGTGCTTTGTGTGCTGATAGCACGTCTGAAGTATTCACCCATGCGTGAATACGTCAGACGCAAAAGAAGCCTTTTTTAGGGCTTCTGAATTCGGAAGTCCCTCTGGTGGCCATCTGACTGCAAAAAGAGGTGTTCTAAGCTACCAATGTAAACACTATATTTTCTCAGAAAATACAGTGCTTACAAGAAAAAGGCTGCAGGGAGCTGTAGCTCTCACCTGAACAACCTCATTAAGCTGAAGTTGTTCAGTCGACTATAGTGTCCCTTTAATGAGTGGTGTACATGAAGCTGGTTATGCTAAATAGAATGTTCTAAAGTTTTTTGTTTTTGTTTTTTGGCTTGAATATACAGGTATAGGTGGTATTTTTAAAGAATGGAATTAAACAAACATTAGTGCTTAGATAATTTCTCACTTGTTTAGTGTGTGTGTGTGTGTGTGTGTGTGTTATTTGTAAAGCTCCAACAAATTCCGCAAAGCTGTACAGTGGGTGGACCATCACACGTATTTGTAACCAGACAAGTTGGACACATTGGAGCAGAGGGATTAAGGGCCTTGCTCAATGGGCTTACATGCTAGAGGGGTGGGGTATAGTGACACAAAAGGTAAAGATAGGGTGCTGTTGGCAGTTTAATTGATATGCTTCCCTGAAGTATGTTTTCAAATATTTTTTTTGAAGGTGTCGAGACTGGGTGAAACAGAGAGGGGAAGGGCATTCCATAGGAACGGTGCAGCCCTAGAGAAGTCTTTAAGGCGAGCATCAGAGGTAGGAGTTCAGACCGAGGATAGACGTAGGTCTTCGGCAGAGCATAGGGGCCTAGACAAGGACATATTTGTGTATTAGTGAGGGTAGGTAGGTCGGAGCAGCAAATTGTGTAGAGATTGAAAAGCAAGTACCAGGATCTTAAATTGAGCCACGCCTCCCCCCATCCCCATTAACAGGGGGGTGAGGAGCGGACGGACAGGAAGATGAGTCTCGCCGCTGCATTCATTATATACCAACGGGGTAGGTTGGGAACACTTAAGACCACTGATATTGCAGTGGTCAAGGCGAAGGAGGACAGCGGCATGGACAAGCACCTTAGCTGCATCAGGCGGTAAATGGGGATGGATGCATGCTGTTTTAGAGATGAAAGTGGCAGGATTTGGCAATTGACTGGACATGTGGGTGAAGGAGAGGTTGGAGTCAAACAGAACACCTAGGCATCTAGCCTGCACTGTACAGCTGGCGGTAGCGCCGTTGACTTGATGGATGGAAGACCAGAAGTTCTGTTTTGGACAGGTTATGTTTAAGGAAATGAGCAGCCATCCAGTTGGAAATAGCAGAGGCAGTCAGAGACCTGAGGCAAGAGGGATGGTGAGAAATCGGGGGATTTGCGTGTCATCCGCATAGAAATATTGGAAGCCGAAGGAGCTGATGAGTTTACCAAGGGAGGCAGTATAGATTGAGAACAATAGGGGACCAAGGATAGACTCTTGGGAAACACCAACAGACAGTGATTGGAGAAAAGACGAAGAGCCAGAGAGAAAAACTGAAAGAGTGCAGGGAGAGGTAGGAAAAGTACCAGGAAAGCACGATATCTCGTAGACAGAAATTAGAGAATGAGAAGAAGCTGTTGATGATCAACATTGTCAAAAGCAGCAGACACGTCAAGGAAAATTAGGATAGAGTAGTGGCCATGGGATTTTGCAGTGATAAGATCATTGGATACTTTGGTCACATTCGTTTCAACAGAGTGACGATCCTGGAATCCAGATTGAAGCGGGCCAAGCAGGTTTTGAGGAAGTCTGTCAATTTCGCATACAAAACTCTCTCAAAGATCTTGGAAGCAGAAGGCAGCAGCGAGAGGGCATTAGTTTTACAGGGAATTAGGGTCAAATTTAGTCTATTTCAGAGTCGGGGTTACGGTTGTCTGTTTGAAGTGTAGCAGAAATATGACAGAGGAGAGGGAGAGATTGAAAATTTTAGTGAGTTAGTGCAAAAGGAGGAGATGGTGCAGCTGAGTTGCGAGGGAACAGGTGGGTGGACCTGAGCAGAGCAGAAACCTCTTCTTCTGTAGTGGGTGCAAATGAGCATAGGAAAGTGGAGGGAGTGGGATTGAAGGAAAAACTGGTAGGGGATGAAGAGTGATGATTGTAGAAATCTCAGTGAAGGGTTGCAAATTTTGTGGCGGTCAAGTTGGTAGGAGATGGAGGAAGAGCAACTGGGCGAAGAAGAGTTAAAAGCATGAAATAGGAATTTGGGTTCGCATGAGTGTGGTAATAACCGTATTAAAGTATTCTATATGTCTTCTCGCAAGGCTGGATGGATAATGTGTAAAGTGTGTATATTGGCCTGTTTGTGTATCATGGTTTTTATTTATTTATTTATTTATTTATTTACTCCTTTGCAGTGAGCTCTAGTGATTCTGTTGCTTAGTTTCCCTTTTAGTGTGGGGTCTTTTTTTCCTTCAATTATTTCTATTTGTGAAGTAAAGTGAGAGGCGCTCACTATAGTATTTCTATTACCACTGTCACAGAGCAAGTTCCTTGTAATTGGAAAATGTAATAAAGTGTCAGAACATGTGTGGAAATATTTTGCTTCTATATGTTAAATAATTGTGCAAATGTCTGGCTCTAGAGGAAATTTTTCACTTTTTTTCTTTTTCACTTTGTACAATATATTGGCTTGGAGTTGGATTGCCTTTTACAATGTTGCGGTTTTGGAGGAAAGAACACGTGGCTGATTTTTCACAGCATTATGGAAAATGTGCAGCTCTTTTCTGTTTCAATTACAGGCACAGATCAAGTTTCACCTCCTTTTAATACCAAGCAGTTTTAGACTTGCTCAAAAAGCTGGTAGCAACATGTGTCAGATGCCGCTTTCCTTTCTTTTGTGCTGTCACTACAATAAACCTTTAGCTCTCTCAAACATTTGTTCCTACTGAAATTCACATGTGCTTTTCCTCAGCCAGAAAAAAAATCTGCATTCTTTATTAAAGTGTTAAATGTCAGTGTAACCATTTACCAGATATCTAGAAGAACAAAAATATATATAATGAAACACACCAATCAAAAGGTTGTGGCAGTGTGGACTATTTTATTGGCTAGTTTTACTTAACATGGAGGGCATAAAACCATAATTGTCTCTCCTTAGTAGGCAAGGACAGTTTGAAAGATAGCCTTGTTCTCAAACACCAGTCTTCAAGAGAGTTAATCATTGCTTGATTCTTAACACCAGTAAATGCTATTGATTAATAGGGAGTGAGATTAATAAGGGAGTGGAGGCAAAAAAAAGGGCCACTTAAGCGGCACTGTCATGCCGAACTGTCATGCCGAACTTACCTTTCCCCAATCAATTCCTCTCTCAGGATCTGTTCTTCATTTCTTCCTGTCTGCTTTAGTTTTCATTAAAACTTAAGAAAAAGTAGGGACTATTTCTATTATGGAGGTTTCATACGCCGTGACCAGCGGAGGAGCAAAGTGTGCTTCGTTTCCAGTGGTCACAGCAATTTTCCCACAATGCTTCCTGTCCCTTAGACAGGACGCCAGCAAAATTGCCAAATTGCGTTCTAACAGTTTCTCCATTCGTGTTAGAACGCAATTCGGGACTTTGTTCGTATCGGAATTTTATTCGAATGAATGAAACTCCGATCCTATTCATTGCCACGGCTGCATCTTGCAGCCGCTTAGTAGATAACTACCTAATTCCCACGGTATCAGGGAGTTATCTACTAAAAGGCTGAAAGAACTAAATTGGTCTTTCAGCCACATTTACTAATACTAAGTAAAGGTTACTTAGTATTAGTAAATTCAGCCCCTACTCGCTATTCTGCGAGTAGGGGCATGTCTAGTAAGCAGTGAGCAGCCACTAAAAAACCAAAAAAAAAACTATTGCCCCCACCCCTGTGCGACAGGTGGAGGCCATAAAGTTAATGGGGTGGGGACCTACTGTCCTCCCCCTGGCCCCCACCACTGCACGGTGGGAGCAATAAATTACAATGGGGGGACGGCCTACTGCACCCCCCCCCGGCCTCACCCTTGAGCGGTGGGTGGGGGCCATAAAGATAATGAGTGTCCGGAGAACTTTCCCACGCTGCACGGTGGGTGGGGGCCATAAATTACAATGGGGGGGGACCTACTGTCCTCCCCCCACTGGCCCCCACCCCTGGGTGGCGGCCATAAAGATAATGGGGGGGGGGGGAACCTACTGTCCTTCCGGCCCCCACCCCTGGGCGGCGGGTGGGGGCCCTAAGACAAATTTCCCCCCCCCCATCAAAGGTGACTAGGGGTCCCCAAGCCCCTAGTCACCCACCCCCCTACCCAAATAAAGTTACCCCCTACCTACCCCCCTCACCCTAAAAAATAGTGAGGGGGGGGGGGAATAAAATAACTAACCTGTACCATTTGACTGTACTTACCATGTGATGTCGTCTTTTTTTTTCTAAAATCTTAATTTTTCAGCCCCAAAAAAGGCCAAATAAAAAACCATCATACCTGTCGAACTTAAAATAAAATAAACCTGACGAAAAAGAAAAAACCTCAGCGCCAAAAAAAATCCTTCTTCACCCATGGAGGGCTCCGCGCAGACTGAGCTCTGCAGGGCGAGGCAAGGCTTAAAAAGCCTTGCCCCGTCCTGCAATTAGGCTAAGAACACTCTGATTGGTTGGTTTAAGCCAATCAGAGTGTTCTTTGTCATTTTACACAGCGTGGGAAAATTCCAAAGAGCACTCTGGTTAGATTCTAAGCCCACCAATCAGAGTGTTATGAGTCAAATTACACAGCGTGAGAAAATTCCAAAGAACTTTCCCACGCTGTGTAAAATGACACAGAGCACCGTGATTGGATGGATTTCAAGCCATATGGACATGTGTATTTCGTAATTTTATTTATATATACATAGGTATATGTAGTCCTTCTAAGTGTATTTTGATATAAATATATATTAATATGAAAATACAGTTAGAATAAAATTATATATGTAATTTAAAAAAAAAAAATTTTTTTAATGGATATGTGTGTAATTTTACTCTTAAGTGTATTTTTAGATTACTATATGTATATATTAAAATACACTTAGTATGACGTTATGATATATATCTTTTAAAAAAAATTTTTACAATTTATTAACGTTATTTATTTTTTTTTACTTTTTTCACCAGCAGGGGGACTGCCTATCAGTGAGGGGGTATTGAAAGATGCCTCGACATATCGCTGCAATACCGTTAGAGCTGCTGGAAGCGATTATGATTGCTTCCAGCGTTTAACTCCCTGTCGACGAATCGGGTACGTCCGCAGTCCTTAAGGACCGTTTTTTGTTGGACGTACCTGGCACGTCCAAGGTCTTTAAGGGGTTAAGAGCATATGGCATCCCAGGAATTAAAATTACCTCTGTCATGGCATACCATGTGCAAAAGTAGTCAACCCAGGGTTTTCAAAATAGGGTATGTCCATTCTTTTTTTTTTTTTTTTGGGCCACTGGCCAAAGTTAATATAAATGTTTGTGTATATGTATGTGTGTATTTATGTGTATATATTTTTTTTTCACACACAAATGCAATTTCACTGATCTAATAGTCATTATACATTTTACTGCAATATAAAAACTCATTAGTACCTCAGCATGTACAGTTTTTTTGGGGTATTGGAAAGATACAGGGTCAAATATACGTCTTATAAGTTTTCCATATTTGCTCTTGACAGATTTGTTGGCTGTGCCTTTCTCCATTTTCATACCTGAAAATTTGACAAAGTGATATCCTGGGCCTATTTGAAAAGTGGCCAACCCGTAGTATTCCAAATGGGGAATTTTGTGATGTTTTGTCTAGCTACTTTATCTCAAATGGAGGCCTCAGTAAGTGGTTATCATTTTGTGTTTTTAACACACATGAATTCCATCTTCACAGGACATTCCATAATTCTGATGTGCGTTGGTGTAATAAAGGCAAAGAGGTAAGTGGGGCAGTGCGAAATAACATACCGTATATACTCGAGGATAAGCAGAGTTTTTCGGCACATTTTTTGTGCTCAAAAACTCCCACTCGGCTTATACTCAAGTCAAGGTCTGTATTATGGCAACTTACATTGCCACAATACAGACCATGACCGCCGGGCTCATTACAAGCCCGGTGGTCCTGTTGGGGGCTGACAGTGAGCTGTTACTTACCTTCCTGCAGCTCCGTTCTGCTTACAGTGTAAGTCCCCCCACTGAACAGCAAATGCTACTGGACCACCACGGATTCAATATTATTATTTTAATATTATTTTATTTTAATAATAATAAAATATTATTAAAATAATATAGTATTAAAATATTATTTTATTATATTATTATTATTTTAATATTTGCATTATTTTTTTTAAAATGTTTTTTTGTCCCCCCTCCCTGGCCAGGCAACAAGCAGGGAGGGGGGACAAAAAAAAAATTAAAAAAAATAATGCAAATATTAAAACAGCACCCCTACCTCCCCCCCCCACAGCACTCCCTACCTCCCCCCACAGCACCCCTACCTCCCCCCACAGCACCCCCATGTCCCCCCACAGCACCTCTACCCCCACAGCACCCCTACAGCACCCCTACCTCCCCCCCCCACTGTTGGCACTTGGAGGAAAAAAAAGTTGGCATGTATTGCGGTTTGGGCACTCTGGCTTTAAAAGGTTTGCCATCACTGACCTAGGCATAGGAACGGAACTCTGCCAGTAAGTGAGGAGTGTATTTTGAGTTAAGTGTAGCTACTTTAAAATGGCTAGGCTTAAAGTAAACATGGACAGGCCAGGGTCAGGGGAATCCATAAGTCCGAGTAGTCGGTATAACAAGCCAATATGTTGGTACAAGCAGCTAATAGTGTAATCAGAACAGTTAGAAGTCAGAAATTTAGAATAATTAAACAAAATGACAATCTCGTATAGATTGATTTAATAGTTCAACTATGCATGGTTGACTCTGAACCAGTCTGGTATACAGAGGACAGCTAGAGATGGGCAGGAAGGGCAGTAATACTTGGCATCATTTTGGACTTCTTTCTTCTAGTAAACACATTTTCTCTGGGGTGGATTTTGCTTGGGTGGTGGGGGAGGTGGGATGAGGAGATTCTGGATGGAAAGTGCTTGCCACATGGAGGACTTGCTTAGGGTCTCAATGTCAGAGGCTGTCATAGTGTCACTATCTGAGCCTGCCAGAATGGCATACACCTCATCCACCATATAATGGTGTGCCATCTTAGGGGGATTTATTTAAAGGGACACTGTAGTCACTATAAGCATTTCATCTCTTTGAATTGGTTATAGTGCCTGGAGTGCCCTGGCACTGTCCCTCCATTCAGTGTTGCACTATGTTCGTGCTGTATGCCACAAAATAAGAGTCCCTGGACACCCACAGTCCGGCCCCTTCAGTATGTGTAGCTAAGGCAGAGATTACCTACTTCCTTGTTGTCCTACCCATTCATACCGTCAGTTGGAGCTCTGACAGGCTAAAAGCAGTCAGCTGACACTCTCAGCCAATCACTGCTGCCTATTGCTGCTCAGGCTAATACTTCCTTATTAGCCAAAGCAGCACAGAGGGGATGGATTGCCGGGGACTCTTGTTTAGCATTAAAACATTAAAAGTTTAAAAACTGTTTAATGCTGAAAGAAATGATGGTACCCGAGGACTCCAGACACTATAACCAGCTTAATGAAATGAAGTAGATACAATACCTATGGTGTCCCTTTAAGCTGTCACTAAAGTTTCAATTTAATTCATTTGTCTACCTGCCTAAGACACACTGTCACCCCCAATTCCCATATCCACCCAAAGAAAACAGCTGCGACCAGCTCTAAAAGATTTTTATTTATTTTTATAGGGAGCCCTCGGTAAGGATCAGGCAGCAGACAAGAGCACCTCAAATAAAATATGAAGCGCTCTAGTCTGAGATCCAAGTAAGGAAAAGAAAGGGTCGATACATTATTTCAGGCAATGTTGCAAATCATGGGCTTAGACTTTGTAACTGTGATTGTAGTGACAGGCTGCAGAGTGCCGTGATTCGGTGCAGGGGGACTACCTGTTTGCCAGGCAGGTTCCCCCAAGCACGATCTGAGCATGGGGAGGGAGGCAAACAAGTTAGAGGACGTGCTTTCCTACCCAAATACCATTAAAACCCTCCTATTGTGGAATGGCATGTTCCATGCGAATGGCGTAAATGGTTTAATATTAAAGTGAATTTCAAATTTAAAACCAAAGTAGCTGAAATGGAAGAATTCTCCAAGTCATGTATGCTACCGGTTTGGATACTTTTGCTTTAAATTTACAATTCACTTTGAATTTATGACCATCCTCAATTTGGTGAATAACCATAATAAAACTATTTGGGACGTAGGTGCATATGCGACACATACTAAAATCTGTAAAAGCAATACATTCAATGCTTCTGCAAATGGTATGTTGAAGACCCTTATATATAAGGTGTATCAGAGGCAAACTAGAAGAGTAGAACTAACACAGAGTGAGAATGACTGTTAAAAATTCTGACTTTTTTTTTTTTTAAAACCAATATTTTGCCAATTCTACTGTTTACCCAATTTAAATGCAACAATATGGAGGCTTGTATCAAAGATAGCTGATGGTCTGGATTATTTTGGCTTTTTACATCTTCTATATGCTAATGAGGTGTTCACTGTGTTGATGGTGTCATACTATGCTTGGTGACGCCTAATGTGAAGACCTTTTAAAATCTTAAGGAGGAAGTGTTTCTAGTGGCTAGAAGAATGCTCTTTGACAAATGTAAGCATTGCTGTTTTACAGAAATGTAAAAGTTTATCATATTGTTCCTGTAAAATGAATACCTAAAGATAGTTCTGATACTTGGTGTCCCTTTACGTATTCAGAAACGTGACTTACCCAGAATCCATATAAAATTGAATACTATAGTATGCTGTCAAAGGAACACTCTAAGCAACATCACTACTACAGTTTGCTGTGACAGGCATGCCTTTTCACACCTCATTGTAAGGAGGTAGACTTTTTTTTTTTGAATGGTTTGACTTCTTGGTACTGCTCCCCACATCCACTGCTGAAAGCAAAGAGCTGGAAGCTCCTAGGCAAGAGTGTTAGTGTTACTTTTACACTGCATTAAATCATTATTTTTACAATTTAGTAGATATACCCACAAGAAAACATATATGTATTTTTCTCTTAAAGGTATATCCCAAAAAAAGCTGTGCAAGCTCTCGCCTCTATTCCCTGACTCAGATATTTCATATGTGCCAGGGAATACGCCAATTAGGGGCTTCTCCTTGAAACTTCTGTGCTGGAACTGCTATGCGCACACAGATGTGGCTTTTTTTATGCTTCTCAGGGCAGTTGCGTACTGTTAGCCCCACAGAGCTAATGTAAGTGAAAGGAAAAATCCCTGCCTGTTTGTGTTAAAACGACACAACACTGCCCAAATACAAAATAAAATCACTGTTGGTAGAAATGAAAACTTGCATGCATTAAAATTAGTTTTTTTTTCTTCATTGGGGATATATCTAAAATCAGCTTGCACAAGCTCTCCCCTTCAAACCCCGCCCAGACTTTCTGTAGCTGTCCAATTAGACACTGACACTGCAGATGCCCTCTCACTCCCACCCCCCATCCCAAGTTGCTGAAGGGGTCTAAAACCCCTTCAGTGACTTACCTGTATCCATCGCCGATGTCCCTCGGCACTGGTTTAGGGTCTGCCCACGATCCTCCCCCGCCAACGTCATCCAACGGGGGAGACCTATTGCGCATGCGCGGCCGCCGACGGGGGAGACCTATTGCGCATGCGCGGCAATGCCGCACACGCGCATTAGACCTCCCCATTGGAAAGCATTGAAAAACTTTCCTATGGGGATTTCAGCGACGTTGGAGGTCCTCACATAGCGTGAGGACGTCCAGCAACGCCATAGCACACGGAATGTGTGCTATAAACACGGAAGTGCCCTCTAGTGGCTGTCTAGAGGAGTGGTTAACCCTGCAAGGTAAATATTGCAGTTTATGTAAATCTGCATGCTGTTACACAGAAAAACAACCAGTCTGCTGTCATGTGGTAGCCTGATCCAATCACAGTGCTTCCCCATAGGATTGGCCGAGACTGACAAAGAGGCAGATCAGGGGCAGAGCCCTGACCAATCAGCATCTCCTCATAGAGATGAATTGAATCAATGAATCTCTGAGGAAAGTTCAGTGTCTGCATGCATAGGGAGGAGATACTGAATCACAGGATGCTGTGCACAGTGCTGCCCTGTGCTCTGCTGACAGCAGATCTGAGTGGATGGAGGCATATTATGCCTCCATCAACTCCGAAGTCCCTCTGGTTCTCATTGAGTGACTGCAACTGGAGGTGTTCCTAGCTTTCAATGTAAACACCGTATTTTCTGAGAACCAGTGTATTTAGTGTTTACATGAGAGAGGCTGCAGGGAGCTATAGTTCTCACCTGAACAACCTCATTAAGCTGAAGTTGTTCAGGTGACTATAGTGTCCCTTTAAATCAGGTGCTCTGGGCAATAGCTGCCTCTTGAGGTCAGCTGCATTGAGCCAACAAAACTAGGAAATATTACCTGTTGTCTGCTTGAAAGCCAAGTAGGTTTAACCAGCATAATTTATAAAGGTGTAATTTTCTATTGAAATCCTCACATTTTATATTGCTACCTCTACAGTTGATAACATTGTGCATCCTTTATGGTGTAGTTTGGTGGTTGTCCTAGGTTTCATACAAGCTTCTGTAGCACAGAGCCAATAGCAACAAGGAGAAAGTGCTTGCCAACATAAATGAAATCCTAAAATCTGCAACCTGATTCCAAATAAAAATTCTCACAGTATACCAAAGCTTTGCCAGGAGAGTAGGCAAGAGCAAAGCATTACAGCTGTTTAAACAAAACAAATGTTTGTTTACTAGTTTGTGTAAATGTCTGGTAACTGAAGATGACCATAAAAACTTGAATCAAGATTCAAAGTAGCTTTATTTCATATATTTTTGTTAGATATGTAGTTTAATTTCTGTTTACAAGGGTTTGAAAATCTTGCTTTTCAGGACACTGCAAACATGCTTTTGATAGGTAGCAATGGTGAAATATGAAAGGACAAAGCTTAGGTTTCCTCTTAAGAAAATAACTTTTCAGTCTTGACTGGAAACTGGATAGCTGTAGCAGGTCCTTAGGTCTTTATTTACACTGCTTCCTCTCACATGCTGAACACAGTTGTGCTGGAATCACAAAAAAGCACCAACATTTATGAAAAGCATATACATTAAATGGAATGAAGTATTAGTGGTGCTACTAGCAGGAACAAATGCGACCACGCAAGAAATGCTCAATTTACAAATGGTTGCAACCCTATATATCTCGCATTATAATTATGCAAATTGCCCCTTCATCTATATATTAGTGAAAGATGCATTCAGCCAGCAGAGGTAGGCAGACTTTAATTACCCAGTATTTGTCACTCCATTTTGGAGTGAGATACAGTACATGTAGACTTATGGTTTCCATACCATTATGCCTTTTAAGGATTATAGTCTTTAGCTTGCCTCTTTCACTTTCTTTGCAAAGATTAGAGCTCTGAAAGTAATGTACATACAGAGATAACTGGTATATGTTTGTGTCACCCTAATGGATCAGGCAGTACGAAATTAACTGTGGGGTAAAACTGAGCAACTGCACAACGTCTGTTTTACTTAGGACATTGATTTTCAAGACTTTTAGTTAACCACCGTTCTGATTTTATTAAAGGAACACAAACTCTTCCTGACTCTCTAGTGTTAAAACCGCCATCTAGCCCCCTCATGCCTCCTTAAATATAGTAACATCTTCCGTGTATTTAAAGGACCACTATAGTGCCAGGAAAACACTTGCTTTCCTGGCTCTATAGGGTCTCTAGGTCCCTTCCGCCGGGCTCTAGGGGGTGGAAGGGGTTAAATTTACCTCTCTCTCCAGCGCCAGGCGGGGGACTCTCCTCCTCCTCATCGCCTGCATCCGCGTCATGAGCCGCGCGCGCATTCAGCTAGTCCATAGGAAAGCATTCTCAATGCTTTCCTGTGGACGCTGGCGTCTTCTCACTGTGAAACTCAGTGAGAAGTGTGGAAGCGCCTCTAGCGGCTGTCAATGCGACAGCCACTAGAGGCTGGATTAACCCTATTATAAACATAGCAGTTTCTCTGAAACTGCTATGTTTATAGAAGAAGAAATGGTTAATCCTAGCTGGACCTGGCACCCAGACCACTTAATTAAGCTGAAGTGGTCTGGGTGCCTATAGTGGTCCTTTTTATGTCTGCACCTGCTGGCTCTCTTTCCTGCCTGCTGTCTGCAGACATCATCAGAAGTTGTGGTCTGAGCCAATCACAATGCTTCTCCATAAGATTGGCTGAGACTGTCAAGGAGGCAGTTCATAGGCAGAGCCAGCACAAGTTAAACACAGCCCTGGCAAATCGGCATATCCTCATAGAGCTTAATCAATGCATCTCTCTGAGGGAAGTTCAGTGTCTGTATGCAGAGGGCGGAGACACTGAATGGCAGTGCTGCTCACTGTGCAGCACTGCCCCAGGAAGCACCTCTAGCAGCCATCTGAGGAGTGGCCAGTCAAGTTATTACTAGGCTATAATGTAAATACTGCATTTCCTCTGAAAAGACAGTGTTTATAGCAAAAAGCCTGAAGGAAATGATTACACTCACCAGAATAAATGCAATAAGCTGTAGTTGTTCTGGTGACTATAGTGTCCCTTTTTAAATAGGTCAAACTGTATCTGTCCTGGTGCACAGAATGTGGGCTTACATTGAAGAGCTAGTCACCAAAAACAACTTTAGATTTATGAAGCAGTTTTGGTGTTTAGATCATGCCCCTGCAGTCTCACTGTTCAAGGAGTTAAATCACTTTCTTTTTGCAACTCTAGTCACACCTCCTTTGCATGTGACCTATACAGTCTCCCTACACATTTTGTCTAATGTTTAACTTCCTTTATTGCAAATTCTTATGTTTAATTTAGAATTCATCTCCTGCTCTGTTGAGAGAGAGAGAGCGATATTGTTTAACCCCTTAAGACCGGAGGGCGTACTATTACGCCCTCTAATAGGCGGCTCTAAACGCCGCCGGGCGTAATAGTACGCCCTCCGGTCTTTCTGTACTTACCCGGTCGCCGGCGGTCCCACGCCGGCGATCGCGGTGGGGGGGACTCCCAGGGAGCCCCCCGCGGCACGACCGTCCTCCAGGAAGCCCCCCGGCCGTGTGAGAGTGGGGTCCTAGCGAGGACCCCACAATCACATGGCCGGGTATAGCTGGCTTCTGTATTGCCAGCAGGGGGGCTGCCTGTAATTACAGGGGGTCCCCCTGCTGGCTGAAAATAAAAGTAAAATAAGTTAAAAGTGTAAAAAAATAAAATTATATATACTTAGATCATATATATATATATATATATATATGATCAAAGTATATATATACACATATACATACACACATGTACACCGTCTAGGTGTATTTTACTATTAATATATATAATTATATATATATATTAATATCAAATTACACGTAGACTGATACTGATTAAATATATATATAATTATTGTTATATATTTATATATATTATAAAAAAATTACAATGTAAATACGTTAAAAAATAAAATTATAAAAATAATTAAAAATAAATAATTAAAAATATATAGATGTGTGTTATTTCGTTCTAACTGTATTGTGAAATTAATATATATATATATCAAAATACACATAGAACGAAATAATATATATATTTATACACATAAATATATACATATATATCACTATATATATACCTATATATAAATAAAAATATTTTAAAAAAATTATATAGATATATACATATATATACACATACGTATATATATACATATATTGATTCTACATATATATTTATGTAATATTTTTACATAATTAGGTATCTTAATTAATTACAATTAGCAGGACCTGCATGACAACCCATGCCGAAAGTAAAGGGAATTTAATTTGCTAGCACTATATTTAACCCTATAACTTTCCGAGACACCATAAAACCTGTACATGGGGGGTACTGTTCTACTCGGGAGACTTCGCTGAACACAAATATTAGTGTTTCAAAACAGTAAAATGTATTACAACGATGATATCGCCAGTAAAAGTGACGTTTTTTGCATTTTTCACGCACAAACAGCATTAAACGGACAATATTATTGCTATGATACTTTTTACTGTTTTGAAACACAAATATTTGTGTTCAGTGAAGTCTCCCGAGTACAACAGTACCCCTCATGTACAGGTTTTATGGTGTTTTCAAAAGTTACAGCGTCAAATATAAGGCTTGCGTTTCATTTTTTTCACATTAAAATTCGCCAGATTGGTTACGTTGCCTTTGAGACCCTATGGTAGCCCAAGAATGAAAATTACCCCTATGATGGCATACCATTTGCAATAGTAGACAACCCAAGGTATTGCAAACGGGGTATGTCCAGTCTTTTTTAGTAGCCACTTAGTCA
The DNA here is from genome assembly GCA_933207985.1 of Pelobates cultripes. Taxonomy (NCBI): domain Eukaryota; kingdom Metazoa; phylum Chordata; class Amphibia; order Anura; family Pelobatidae; genus Pelobates; species Pelobates cultripes. Next base: position 216,199,701 of record OW240913.1, on the reverse strand, counting down.
CAAACACTGGCCAAAATTGGCGTTTTTTGCATTTTTCACACACAAACAAATACTAACGCTAACTTTGGCCAGTGTTTGTGACCAAATGGCTACTAAAAAGACTGGACATACCCCATTTGCAATACCTTGGGTTGTCTACTATTGCAAATGGTATGCCATTATGGGTGTAAATTTCATTCTTGGGCTACTATAAAGTCCCAAAGGCAACGTAACCAATCTGGCGAATTTCAATTTCAAATGTAACGTGCTATATTTGACCCTGTAACTTCCCAAAACGCCATAAAACCTGTACATAGGGGTACTGTTTTACACGTGAGACTTTGCTGAATACAAATATGTGTATTTTATTGCAGTAAAAGCAAACAGTATTATGACACTGACCGTTTAAAATGTCATGTAGAACTAAAAAAATCCAAAAAATCGTATTTTCTCCCATTTTTTCATATTAAATTATGTTTCATAGCTAAATATTTGATATTAAATGAAAGCCCTGTTTCCCCTGAATAAAATGATATATAATAAGGGTGGGTGCATTTACTATGAAAGAGGTGTATTACGGTTGGACAGACATGTAGCGCAAATGCCAGGTTTTGTTTACATTTTGTTTTGTTCACAACGTGTACATTTGGCTCCGTCCTTAAGGGGTTAAAGTTCAATTAACAGAGCAGGAGATTTAAAAAACAAAATCAAAAAACAAACACTCTTCTAAAGCAAGTAAGATGTATTTAAGTGTATTTTTAATTATTATTTTTATTTTTTTTGTCCATCACAAGGGGGTGTCTTGGCTGCATGGACAAAAACTAGTGTTAATTCCTAAATAGCAGAGAATTAAACAGTGATACTGCAAGTGCATTATTTAGATTCTATGCACTAAAAATTTTTTATTAAGCTAAAGTTGTCTTGGTGCCTACAGTATCCCTTTTAACTTTAGGCGGGTGCCATTTTAAATAATAAAAAAATATTGTGTATGTGTTTCCTTATTGACTGGATTATGGGTTAGTCCACCCATTGTACAGCGCTACGGAATTTGCTGGCACTATATAAATATTAAAATAATTAGTGTAGTAACTGTTATGGAACTTTGCCAGGAAGACAGCCACTAGATGCAGTGTTTAACATTGCAGGATTAACAACACAGAACCACTTAATTGAAATTAAGTGCTCTGGGTGACTTAAGCGGTCCTTTGCCAAAATGTGCCCAAATTCTCACGAAAAAAAGTAGTTAATTCTTTTTCCTATGAATAACTAAAACACAAAGGTGAATTAACAAAAAGGAAAAATTGAAGGACAAAAAAACGATTTATTTTAAAAGTAAAACCTGACAGATCCACTTTAAGATAAAGCAGAGGATTGAATGACCAGAGCAGGAGAGGCCTCCCAAAGGTTGTTCTCCTGTCATTGTGCTGCTTCCCTGGCAAGCGGTTCTTATGCTTGCAGGGAGAGTATAGTACACTCAGACGCTGCTGTGCTGGCAGTGAAACCAGAATGTCGGTTTTAAATAGGATTTCTCCACCCAATGCAGGGGAGCATAGAGGGGACTCAAGTGGAGTGTGGGTGTTAAAATAGTGTAATACTCGGCAATGAGCAGTATGTGAGCACTATTCTAACCGCTCCCAAAGCATAGAAATACCATTATATATATATTTTCAAAAGTTCCAATATGGATGTAAAACATGTTTTTTTCTTTTTATTGTTCCATGAATTTAAAATTTTGTCAACAAAAACACTTTTTCTTTAGTTTACATTGTTCATCTCTAAATACCTGACATTTGTCCAGAAAATGCATTGTGAATGTTGTGACTGTATTTCTGGCCCAGTATGTGATAATTTGAATCATTTTAGATTATTGCTGTAATATAAAAAAGGTTAAAAAATGGGTTTTCCAAAATTGTTTCAAATATTTTTAGTAATATGTATATTGAGTTGTTTGACATTATTAAAGAAACATTTGGCAAAGAAATGTGTATATATTCTATCAGTAGTTGATTTGTTTAAAGGAACCCAAACTACTTCATCTCAATGCAGTGTTCCTCGTGTTTAAGCCCTGAAATCTAAAGCATTGCCGTTTAGTAGATGTGGCAGTGTTTTAAATGCTTGCCAAATGACATCCGCTGGGGAAAAAAATGAAGTGTAAAAACCTTTTGTTAATGTTATTTCTGTTAGGAGGAGCACTCTAATATTAAGAAGACATTATAGCATTGTTCCTTTAAGCAAAGTACTATTTCAGTTCTTAAGCTAATTTACTCAGGGCTTGACAAATTTGCGGCCTATCAGAACATTTCCCCTACACTGCATGGATCTGAGTGCTATTTGGACAAATTGGGCGCTCAAATCAGGGCTGTTTGGGATATAGGACATGTGGGGTTAATGTATGTTTTGGGGTTGTTTTTCTGTTTGGCTCTCTGTATCTGGGAGATAATTATCTTATCGGTCTTTAACTCCATTATCTCCCAGGCACAGAGACTACTTGGAGGGGTTCGTATTGTTTTGTATGGAGACCATACTCAACAATATGTCTCCTTAAAATCAGTTGTGCTCTCAGAACTGTCTTTGGAAGGGCTATTCCCTACTCAGCATCTTGTTTCAGCTCATGGAAGATTCAGCAGGGAAAGTCCCTGTTAGGACTATAGCTCCCAAGACCCTAGGAGGAAATGGTTAATGCCCCTACCCTGTTCCAGGACGGAGAGGCTCCAGGAGGGCCACAGTCAAGCCATGGCGGAAGCGCTGAGGTTTCCCCGGTTCCAGCTAGGAAGTGCTTTGGCTGAACTACCCAGCCGGGGTACAGGGAGCTCCACTACAATGAGCATACCGTCCCCTTGCAGGCTCTGTATGTAACTGAATAATCTTCTATTGTCTGTTGCCAGCGTGCTGATAATACAATGAAAATATGCACAGAATTGAATCACATGCCGGGGTGTATCTAGCCTTTTTGAATTTGCAGTGTTTCAAGCACAATTGCTGCACATCCAGACTCCTACCACTATGATCAGTTCAAATAACAGAAGTGGTCTTGGTGGTTAGAGTTACCCTTTCATTGTTGTGGTTTGAATCAGATAAAGCTAAGCTGAACTAGTTTTGCTTTTAATCTCTTATATTTTAATATACAGCACTGGTTTTTTTGTTTGTTTGTTTTTAAATAATCAAAAGTGACCATTACCACCTTGGACGTGGATTAAAATTCAATACAAAACTGGAAAGTTCAAGTATTGAAATTCTGTCCTTCTTTTTGACAGACTTTTTAGGATAATTATGTTAACTCTAGAACTTGTCTTGCTTGACTGGAGATAACCCATTCAAACGTTAAAAGATGTATGTCTTCCAAACTTTTATACTTGTTACATATATTTGTGTTCGGGGCAAAGTCTGTTAAGGGCCTGCTGAAACAGACGTATTCGGTAGGCCAGAAAATAAAGTGGGCCCACCCTAGTAGAATGTAATGAATAAAAGGAGTGGAGGCGGGTCATACAGATCGCCAGACCAATAACGGTAGGTTAGGAAATGGGGGAGTCCCTTATAGTCCATAAGTCCTCCCCACAACTCCAGGCAAAGCCTTTACATTTGTGTTTGGCGCAACATCGAATGCAATTAATGCAAGACTGTGTAATAGCATAACCTGTAATAGGAAAAAGTCGGTTGAAGTGTGCTGAAACAGACATATGCAATAGGCCAGTAGATAAAGTGGGCAAAAAAGTAGTACCTGTCACGGCTCCCCGTGATTCTGTTGGCGTAGCTGCACGGAAACATAGCGGCTACGCCGACAGAAAAATCAAATAATTACCTTGGTCGCGGCAAACCGCTATCTCGGTCCCCAGCGAGTACGGCGTTTCTAGAGACGCCGGCCGATGCGGTTACGATTTTAATAGGGATCTTGTCTCCGTCCACATCAAAGATGGTGTCAACGTGCGCGTTACGTTAGATGCGCGCGCACGTTTTGGGGTCAGAGGTAAAAAAACGCCAATTCCAGCCTAAGGAGGGTTATTTAAACCCAAATTACCCATTTGTCAGTGCCCTGTCATGGTTTCCACTAGCTGGTTTCTGAGTGTGTTCCAGATTGCGTTTTTCTGGTATTTGACTTTGGCTTCGTTTTGACTTCCCTGATTTCTGGTATCCTTGACTTCTGGCTTTCCTCATCGTTGTCTCTTTCTGTGTCCCTGACCTCTGCAAGTATTTTGACTATTCTCAGGTACATTAAGTCCAGCCATTCTAAGGTCTGGTTAGAAGTTATCCTTAGTCCTAGGTGTGATACTGTTCTGCGTGTTGGATCAACTATAATCCTGACAGGACCATGCCGTTGTACATTTATTGAGAAATAAACATAATACAACTATGACATTTTAACAAAGGGCTAGTCCAGCAGCTTTATTGAATAACTTTGTTAGTGAGTTGTAAAATGAAACATTGCATCCCACATCGAACTTTGTGTATGTGTTTGCAAATATTTCTATTATGTAATTTGCATAAAAAAGGGAAGGGCTGAGTAGCACGTTTATCAGTGGTAAACCCACAATATAAATAAAGCCTTCCCCGGGGAGTTGGATACCCCACTACTGTTGGGTGATGCCCTATCTACAGCTGGCACTCCCCCTTGGCTGGTGACCCTGATCTCCGCAGGGTGGAAGCGCAGTCCTTCACGCTCTGGAGGTCTGTGACCGACGCTATTTGGGCCGCTATGGGCTCTATGTCCTCGAGTTTGTCCCAAACTATTTCCCAAGTGCTACTGGCGCGCCCCTCAGATGCGGTTCCACGGATCCCTCGACATGCAAAGCCTCCTGAGTTGAATCCCCTTGAGAACGCACCTAAAAAGGCTATCCATAAATCTAGGCATGTCTCCCCATCTGCCTTCAGAAACATCATGAATGGCCTACCTCAGGGCGCCCCTGACAGAGTGTCTAAGTCACGCAAAAGCGCCTGCCTGGCATGGCGATGGAAATGTGCGAGAGCACAGAATGAGAGCAACTCCGACTCAGAAATCGGGTCTAGAGAGGAGGCTGGGTTGGAGTCCAATAGTGACTCGGAGAATGATGATGGGGACTTGGGTCTTGACCTCTTTATCTCCGCCGCGGCGGGGATGACTGGAGGTGACCCTGGGGCTGATCCTCACGTGACATCGGGGACTGCCCTCATGGACCAGCTGGTCGAACCCTTGTTCGGCACGGATGATCTTCACTATCCACGGTCGGCCGAGTGACTCCCCGCGGACCATATGGCTCGCTATCTGGAGACCTGGGTGCGGTGCCCCCTTAGCAAGGCGGCGCGTAATAAGCTCTGAGCTGAGTGCCCAAGAGCAGTGGTACCTAACTAGGTGTGTGACACCATGGAAATGGACCCCAAATTGACTCCATTTTTATTGAAGATGAGTTGGAACCCACGTAAGGGCCTCGACTCTGCACTCAAATCGCGCCAGGAAAAAACATCTAGATATCTTTGGGACCCTGGCCAAGCCTTTTGATCAGGCAGAGGACGCCAGGGACGATAATATGCTGGTCGACTTGCAGGAACTCCGTGGTTGGGTCCAGAGGGCTATCTATATTGCTGGCAGCGTCAATACTCTCTGTGGAGCGACGAAAGGCCATCCAATTTAAAATAGCTGGCTAACCTCACTGAGGCTGGTAAAGATGCCCAAGGCCTCCTTTTTGGTGACTCCTTTATTAAGGACCTTGGCCGTTTTGTTGGGGCCCTAGATAAAGCCCAGTCCTCCATGAGGAGGGTGTTTCAGGGGCGGGTCTCTTTCAGGACCAGCAGATCCACGGGCCGTCAGGCCGGCTGCAACTACTTCTATTCCCGTGACCCGGGTAGAGGCTCCTTCAATCAGTGCCCAAACTACCAGGAGCCGAAGATCCGTTCCCTTTTCTTTCCATCCCGTGGTATTCAGAGTAAATTCCGGTGGCAGACGACCCTACGGTAAACTTAACTCTACCACATGTTTCTTCTCATGTTTGTGTAGGGGACAAACTTTTTTTTTTTTTTCCAGCCTGGGCATCTATCACATCAGACACATGGGTTCTGGACATGGTATAGAGATAGTGGGGACACCTCATTGCATCCATGCCCCTTTACCGTTCTGTTTTTTCCTTTTGGGATTGCAGGTTGATCGACAAGGAGTTGTCTGCCTTACGTACCAAAGAGGCTTTAGAGTTGGCTCTCCTAACCCCATCAGAGGTCATCAGCAACATCTTCCTGGGGGTGAAGGGTGGCCAGATACGCACGGTACTCAATTTATGCCTGTTTAATTCCAGGGTACGCTACCGGCATTTCAAGATGAAAGGCATCCTTCTCCTGGACCTGAAAGATGGTGCAGGTGGCTTCGAGGGACCTCCTACGCTTCCGCTGGACGGAACACATATGGCGCTTCACCTGTCTTCCATTTGGTCTCTGTTTGGCGCCTTGATGCTTTACCAAGCTGCCACGTCCTGCAATGGCCTGGCTCCGCAGCCGGGGTGTACGCCTTATCGTTTACCTGGACGATATCCTGATTATGGCTCAGGACCGATCCGCCCTCCTGCAGCATCGACGATGGACGGTGGATCTGCTGACCCGGCTGAGTTACCTTATCAACTGGGAAAATCCTGCCTGACGCCATCCAGGCACATGGAATTATTGGGATTCCTTGTGAACTCTGAGAAAGACTCGGACGCAAACCTCCATGGCTGGGGGCGCATCTACAGGCGGGCGTTGGTCGGAGAGCGAATCCAGAATGCACATCAGTGCTTTGGGGATTCTAGCGGGGTCCTATGCGATTCAGAGTTTCGCAAAGGGGACTGCCAATGCCTGCATTTGCATTTGCCTACGTATGGACAGTGTATTGGCAGTTCGATAGCTCAACCTCATGGGCAGCATTCAATCGGCATTACTGGTGCGCTTGGCAATGGATATCTGGAAGTTTCGTCTAACACCCAATCTGGTGGTTCAGGCGGAGTACCTGCCAGGCCTGCTCAATGTTCAAGCAGATTGGAACTCTCGTTATCTCTTGGACAGCAGTGTTTGGAGATTGTGCAAAACCTCTCTACATCCAATCTCGTTCCTTTTGGGGTCCCTTTGCTGTCGGCCTATTTGCCTCACAGCTCAACGCCCAGCTACCTCGTTTCTTCAGCTGGCGTCCAGACCCAGCCGCAGTGGACACTTTCCTACTGGATTGGCACAGACCTCTTCTCTACGCTTGCCCTTCATTTGTCCTGCCTCCCAGGGTGGTGCTGCTTCAGGTTCGCCGCCAAGTGGTGGAGCTGGTTCTTGTAACCCCATTCTAGGGGACTCATTCGTGGTTCCCTCAACTTCTGGGGATGGCAGTAGATATTCCCAGTTTTTTGCCGGCCCGTCCGGACATGCTTCAGGATCCAGCAGACTGGTTACATCCTCTCCTCTTGATGGCGGATTTTAGGGGACCCTGGTAGGTCCCGTGAGTTTCGGACGCTACTCAAAGATGCATGGGCACCCGGGACTCGAAGATCATATGGGACAGCTTGGAGATCTTGGGCTAGCTGGTGCCGTTTCAGCCCTTGTGACTATTATTCTCCAATTTCTCAGGTCTGTTTGTTTGAAGCGGGCCGAGCGTACCGGACGATCAATGTGTTTAGGTCAGCCATTTCTTCGGCCGATCAAAGTTTTGAGGGTTGTCCTGGCAGGGCAACATCTTTTGTTATGCCAACTTCTACGTGGTTCCCGCCTCTCTCAACCTCCAAGACGTAGTTATTACCTCCACCTGGGATGTCTCCATAGTTTTATCGCTGTTTGACTGGTGGCCGTCTAATAAAGGCCTTTCCCTACGCCAATTTTTGGCGAAATTGGTAAAACTCTTCTGCCTGGTATCCTGTAAGAGTTTCGGATGTGCACGTTTCTTCACTTTTAACATATCCTGGGCTTCAAGGCTTCGATTAGATCGATATCATATCCAGCTTTCCCTTCGGCAACATCGGTCGGCATATACTTTTTCTTTCCATTCAGCCTCCATTTTCCCCGTTGACGAGTATTACCCTGGCTCGTTGGTCGAAGTGGGTATTGCAATAGGCGGGAGTGGTTGGACATCGACTGGATTTAACTGCAATGTTTGTGCGATTGGACTGCTTCATTGGTTCCTGTTTGTTTTATCGTGTTTGTGTCACCAAGAAAGAGGAAGTGTTAAGGGAGGTTTTGTCTATTATACTGGGACTTGGTATGGGAGTGGCTTATATCACTATGTATACTTTTTTTTTTATTACTGTTTTGTATTCTTTGCTGCTATTGGTGGACAGTAAAGAAAGGGATATGCAATACTTGCCTCTGTCTTTAATAAAATCATGACACTTCATCATGTAATAGCAAAATCTGTAATTATGTATTGCTTATGGTTCTTTCAGTATGGAGTTTGGTATTTTATAGAAGTTAGTGGTTATGCAGTATGTAGGCATCATGTCTGCATAATGCATCATGATATGAAATTTTATAGTCAGACTTTTGACATACTCTATTGTAGAGATACTCAGTTCTACCAGTG
>OW240913.1:216100417-216191134 GCA_933207985.1 Pelobates cultripes | reverse complement strand
GTGTGTGTGTGTTTTGGGCTGTCGGTGTGTGTGTGTTTTGGGCTGTCAGTGTGTGTGATGATGATGACTTTTTTTAATATTAAGAGCAATAAAGATGTGGAATTCTCAACCCAAAGAAGTTCTTAGAATCTGTAGTATTTAAAAATAAATGACACAATTTTGTTTTTGATTCAAGGAGAAATCTAATTACCATTATGGAGTCAAGAAGGATTTTCCCACCTTTTTTTTTTGTGTCAAATTGGAAATAGTGTTTTGTGTTTTTTGTCAGTGTGTGTGGGGGCTGTCAATGTGTGTGTGTGTGTTTATCAATGTGTGTGTGTGTGTGTGTGTGTGTGGGGGGCTGTCAATGTGTGTGTGTGTGTGGGGGCTGTCCCAATGTGTGTGTGTGTGTGGGGGCTGTCAATGTGTGTGTGTGTGTGGGGGCTGTGGGGTGTGTGTGTGTGTGTGGGGGGGCTGTCAGTGTGTGGGGAGGGCTGTCAATGTGTGTGTGGGGAGATGTGTGTGTGTGTGGGAGGGCTGTCAATGTGTGTGTGGGGGCTGGCTGTCTGTGTGTGTGTGTGGGGGCTGGCTGTCTGTGTGTGTGTGTGTGGGGGGCTGGCTGTCTGTGTGTGTGTGGGGGGCTGGCTGTCTGTGTGTGTGTGGGGGGCTGGCTGTCAGTGTGTGTGTGTGTGGCTGTGTGTGTGTCGGGCTGGCTGTGTGTCTGGCTGTGTCTCTGTGTGTGTGTATGTGTGTCTCTGTGTGTATTAGTCGTTTAACAGGAAGAGGTGTGGCATTGACAGGAAGGGGTGGGGCAAATGTAAATTAGGGGGTGCCCAAGTTCCGTCATGCCTAGGGCAGTACAGATCCTAAATACATCACTGTGTATATCAAGTATTTTATTTTTTTTTTTTTTTACAAAATTGGTATAAATATAGCGGTAGAAAAATTGTCAGAAATGCATATACCAGTGACCTTATACACATTCTTAAAGCCAAGGCGTCGATATAAACACATGGATCATACTTCTTTTAAAATACTAATTGGTATGCGTGTTTTAATTCTATTAATATAAAGTATACTTCAACAATATACAATACTAAGATAACTTTCAGAGTAAATTAATTACTGCTTCTCAGCAATTTGTTGAAGCCGAAAATATGAAATATAATATACAGACAGTAAACAATAGCAATTACTATATGCTTGAAGCAATTGGCCAAGTTTTGAACCAAAACAAAACCTAGATTCTGAGCTATGGTTACCTCTTTTTTGATATGAAGTGCACCCACACTTATTCTATATTTTGCTCACGATTAACAGGGCTTTAATTTCACATCAGATATTTATATATGAAACCGGATTTATTATTAATACAATCTAAAGTGTTACAAATCAAAGGAACACTATAGGGTCAGGAATGCAAACATGTATTCCTGACCCTACAGTGTTAGAAACACCACCTAGTGACCGTGGCCCCCACTTGCCCCCTTAAATATAGCAAAATCTTACGGTTATTCCAATCTCCTGCTGCTGGCTCTGCCCCTGATCAGCCTGCTTTGTGACCTTATAAGAAGTGTTCTGAGCCAATCACAATTCTTCCACACAGAAAAGCATTGGATTGGCTGAGACTGTCAATTAGGCAGATCAGGGACAGATGCAGCACAAACCAAACAGCCCTGGCCAATCAGCATTTCTTCAAAGAAATGTATTGAATCAGTGCATCTCTATGCCGAAAGTTCAGTGTGTTCATGCAGAGGGTGGAGACGCTGAATCTATTTAAAAATCGTTTTTCTTTCTTTCTCAGTCAAATCTTTGCCACAGGCAGTCCTTCTGCATGCCCTGCACTGGCTAGGAATAATAGGAACGGAGTGACAATGCTGGCCAAAGCCAATTTGTCTGCATAATGGAGACGCTTGCCCTGCTTGGGGCAGTGTCCCCAAACAGGGCGAATGACAGAAGTCAGCAAGCTGAGCCTGGTTAGACAGGAGCTGAGTGTTACATGAAGAGTAACTCCCATGAAGCTCAGAAAATGGCAATGCAGGAACGTAGGCAAGGTGAGTAAATCTCAATATTTTACATTGAATGCATCTTGTATTTCTGATGTATGATATATGATGTATTCAATGTATTTGGGATGGTTTTAGCTAAAATTTTAATTTAGGTTCACTTAAAGGATATTGCAGAAGTAGAATAAGTGCAGAGGGCATCCACAAAGTTAATAAAGAAACATTGGTTATTAGGTAATGCTAAAAATAAACAAAAAAACCAAACCAGACCGCATATTTTATTTAGAAAAAAAAAAGGTGTTCCGGATACTATATAATGCACTATACAGATATATACATGGTTATTACAAGTCGCTATGTGCAAACATGTTATTTAACTGTAATATACAACATGAAGTCTCCTGTTGAGACTGGAAGAAAGGTTTTTTCAATTACAGCAGAAGATGACTTTTTTAATATTAAGAGCAATAAAGATGTGGAATTCTCAACCCAAAGAAGTTCTTAGAATCTGTAGTATTTAAAAATAAATGACACAATTTTGTTTTTGATTCAAGGAGAAATCTAATTACCATTATGGAGTCAAGAAGGATTTTCCCACCCTTTTTTTGTGTCAAATTGGAAATAGTGTTTTGTGTTTTTTTTGTTTTTTTTGCCTTTTGTATCAACAGCATAAAGTAATTGGTTTTAAATATTATACTTAATGGACTTACGCATTTTTATCCACCTAGATTACTTTCCAACTACAATGTAAACATCTATTTAGTATATAGAAAATATCTCATCTTTGTATAATAAAGTTAACTGGAATACTTGCACACAAACCTTTTTTCCCCACAGATAAGCTGGTCATCCTTGAAAGGGGTGAAATTGCCCTATTTTTATTTTTTATTTTTTTCGGACTGTTACTGATTAAAACATTATTCGAAGAGTATGTGATGGCAGTAATCAATTAGAGCCTGGGATTTCCTCAGTAGAAACCAACATTTAAAGGGACACTATAGTCACCAGAACAGCTACCGCTTAATGTAGTTGTTCTGGTGAGTATAATAGCTCCCTTCAGGCATTTTCATGTAAACACTGCCTTTTTAGAGAAAAGGCAGTGTTTATATTTCTTCTAGGGATACCTCCAAGTGACCATTCCTTAGATGGCCACTGGAGGGGCATCCTGGCTCAGGGCTGCACAGTAAGCAGCCCTGCCATTCAGAGTCCCCACGCTCTGGAGACGCTGAATTAATTATTGAGGAGGTCCTGATTGGCCACAACTGCATTTGGCCCCGCCCCGTGCTGATTTTAGCCAATCCAATGCTTTCCCCAGGATTGGATAAAAATCGGCAATTTTGATGTCACAAAGGGGGCGGAGTAAGCGCCGGTAGACCAACGCGGCACTGGAAATAATGTGAGTTTTAAACTTTTATAGGGGGGGTAAGGGGGAGAAAGCCACCTAAATGGTGGGTTAAACACTATAGGGTGAGGAATACATGTTTGTTTTCCTGACCCTATAGTGATCCTTTAACTGCAGGGATGAGGGAATCTTATAGTTGAATGCCTGCTGGTGGAAAAAGGACAGGTGCCCACAAGAACAGTTACTTCTAAACATATCCTTGATTTAGACTGAAAATGCATAAAAAAAATAAAAAAAACCTCTAAAATGTAGCTTATGAGGATGCAAAGATAATTAAGATGACAGATCCACTTTACTCTAAATAGAATTAGAACAGGTGTATGGTGAAGGCACAAAACTGAATGACTGTTAAGTGAGAGAATGCCAAGAGACCATTTTTAAGTTAAAAAAAATACATTTATGTACACTGTTTGGCAGTGCTGTGCAATTTCATGTTGCAGTCATGTTTTATTAAATTATAGAAAAAAGATTTTTAAAGTTATTTTGTAGATTCTCATCCTTTTCTTTTCTTTTAGAAAATGCGGTAAGGGCAGAGGTTTGAAAGACTGCAAGGGCACTTAAGGTAATTTCAGTAACCTAAATACTGTTAATGTGAAATCTTGCTATGTTCTTGACTTTCTTCCCAAACTACTTGCACAACCCATTAAACTACCCATGTAGTTGCAAAGTTGTTTAAAAGGTGTCTGCTACTGGCAACTAAGTTTAATTGCACATTTCCGTTCCAATGCTTAAATCTAATTTTAGCATCTGTGTGCACATATACAGTACAGAAATGTTTGTGAAGCATCACACCTTAGGCCCTTGCAAAAGATATCATTTTGGTTCCTGTTAAAACCACTGCTTTATAGTATGGTTAGTGATCCATTCTTCAAATGTTTTATATATAACAAAATAAATTTGCAAAGCAAATTCGATATTTATTGATGTGTTTTAATATATTTTTTTCTCTTTGTCGATTTGAATCTTCATTGCAAAATGTAGCCAGTAAATAATATAGAACGCTGCCTTGTGTCTGACAAATATGTCTAATTCAATTAATGGTTACTCTCTACAAAAAAATTCCAGACCCATTTTTGTGTCTTTAGTACAGTATGTAAAGAATGTAAAGAACTCTTGTTAATGTGATTAAGGTCTTGATGTGTGAAATAGGTTTTTATCTTGTATAACTCGAATTCTCCTTATAATAAAGCAAATGTTTATCTTTAAATATGATAGGAAATACTTACCTGTGCTTAAAAATATTTGAATAAAACCTCCATTGTGTTTTTTTTAATAGTGAACCTGCAAAGACAGGTTCACTTTACAGCATATTACAGCTCCTAAGGCAATAAATATGTAATTTATCACAGTTAGGAGCTTATCTAGTATTACTTACCTTTTGCCCATCGCTATAGTTCTGCCATTTCTGGTAGATCCTTGAGTATCATATTTCATAACACCTACCATCCTGTCATGCCTTCTCATTGCTGCTATTGACCCTGCTTCAGGACACTTTCTGTAGCAGGGCTATCCTTGCTAAGATTCCTTGCTAGCACAAGTATGAGTAACTCTTTCAATGCAATGCAATGTTTAATTCTCTTGAGCTACATTTTGAATGCTCAAAATAATTTCTGTGTGTATATATAACTTATCCTCCTACTTCTTTTGTCTATAACTGCAACATTATGTTCATCCACAAATGTTAACTGTAATTGTCTTGTTTTATGGAAATCTATGTTATGTTAACTTTTTGTTTTTTCCCTATCCCACAAAAGATGCTTAAGCAGATGAGATGAGTCCGGCTCCCACCATTGCCTAGAACTGTCTGATTAAGAACAGTTCTGCATAGGCAATATACGAATGGCCCAAGGAAGCCCGCAAGTTGACTTTCAGGTTTTAAATGACCTGCGGCAAAAATTCCCTGAAGTGCCTGAAGTTGTTGTTTCTCGATGCATGCAGCAGGTCTGTGTTTTAGAGATAACTGACATGTAGAAATGTTTTTTTTTTTAAATATATTTATTTTTACTGATAAAGGTACAGTCCTCATTACATTGAAATGTGTGTCTAATAGTGTTGTGTGCTGTACTGGGATAGTTAAAGGGAATCCATCTATAATCATTAATCCACAACTCATACACAGCAACCAGTAATTTAGCACTTTTCTCCCAAGAACATTTCAAACAAAACCAAAGAAAAGTGTGTGTATATACTGGCACACTGACACTGAATTGCCAAAAGTATGTGGACATGAGCTTGTTGGAGATCTCATTCCAATATCATTTGTATTAAGTAGGAGTATGGCCACCTTTTGCAGCTATAACAGCTGCCACTATTCTAAGAAGACGTTCAACAAGACTTTGGATTAAAGGGATACTGTAGTGCCAGGAATACAAAGCTCCCTCCCCACCCCCCTTCCCTCGGTAAATAAAGGGTTAAAACCCCTTTACTTACTTACCTTTTCCCAGCACTGGTTCAAAGCTCTGCCCCCTCCTCTGTCCCACGACAAGCGGGGTCTAATGCGCAGAATCTAGAATGCTTTCCTATGAGGAAAATATCTGACGCTGAAGGTAATCATGCAGAGTGCGAGGACCTCCATCATCTGATACCGTACCAAAGGTCCCTTTCAATTCAGGAAGCCCTCTAGGGCGGACTTAGCGCTGCAATGTTAACAATGCATTTTCTATGGAACTGCAATGTTTTGCAAAGTGCAAAAGGGACACTGTACCCAGACCACTCCAATGAGCTGAAGTGGTCTAGGTGCCCACAGTGTCCCTTTAAGTCTGTTCAGCAAAAAGAGCACTTGTGAGGTCAGACACTGATGTTGGATGAAAAGGTCTGACTCATTGTAAACATCCCAATTCATCCAAAAAAGTTGTGTGGTTGAGGTTAGTGCAGTGTGTGTAGGGTGCTTGAGTTCCTCCACACAAGTGTCCTTGTGATCACTAATCATCACGGTTTAATAGATATACCCCAAAGTAAACCTGTATGCATTTAAAGGCACACTATAGTCATCAAAACAACTTTATGATTAAACTTCTATCATAAGAGGTGTCGAGCTGGACAATAGTGGTCTTGTGAGATGTCTTCCTGGAGCTACTGCTCACATTGACAGGAGACGTATTTGTAATATTATAAAAATTCGGTATGCCTAGTGCAACACACAGGGTTGAGGGAGTCTGACTTCCAGTGGGTCGCTCAGAATACTGGACAAAAACAGGAATTCACCCTATACACACCATACATATTGTTGCTATATTTGAAGAATTGTTGCAAGTCATTCTATACACAAGCCATTATTGGGTAGAACAGCTCCTGGACCCTTTGAACTGTACCTAGGTGCGATTCTTTTGGACTTATAATTGTATTTGTAATATTGTTAAGTGAGCAAAGCAGGAAGATGAATTGACATGGCTTGCAATGAGGTTTCAGAGGTAAAGGAAGTTTTTTGTGTTTTTGCCAATGATATACGGCAGGTTGCTTCCACACGGTCATTCTCTGAAGTTCTGCCTGTGCATAAATCAGAAGGAGGACAAATGAGTCATTTGTTACATGTGAGTTTACAAAGGAAAAGGTTCGCTTTCAACTGTCAAAAGTAAAGACAAGTCATTGGGACCTGATGAAATACACCCAAAGTTATTAAAAGAGTTTAGTGGTGTACTAGCAAAACCATTAACAGATTTATTTAACCAATCATTGTTAACAGGAGTAGTCCCAGAAGATTGGAAGTTAGCGAATATTGTGCCCATTTACAAGAAAGGTAATAGGGAGGAGTCGGGCAACTATAGGCCAGTAAGCCTTACTTCAGTAGTGGGGAAAGTAATGGAAACCATGTTAAAGGATAGGATTGTTGAACATCTAAAATCACATGTATTTCACGATCAGAGACAACATGGGTTTACTTTAGGGAGATCATGCCAAACTAAGCTTATTGATTTTTTTTTTTTGATTTTTTTTTGATTGGGTAACTAAAATTATATATCAGGGTGGTGCAGTAGACATTGCTTACCTAGATTTCGGTAAGACTTTTGACACTGTTGCACACAGAAGGCTTATCAATAAACTGCAATCTTTAAGTTTGGATTCCAATATTGTTGAATGGGTAAGGCAGTGGCTGAGTGACAGGCAACAGAGGGTTGTAGTTAATGGAATATATTCGAAGCTTGGACTTGTCACCAGTGGGGTACCTCAGGGATCTGTACTTGGACCCATTCTCTTTAATATTTTTATTAGTGATATTGCAGAAGGTCTTGATGGTAAGGTATGTCTTTTTGCTGATGATACTAAGATATATAACAGGGTTGATGTTCCAGGAGGGATAAGCCAAATGGCAAATGATTTAGGTAAACTAGAAAAATTGTCAGAGTTGTGGCAACTGACATTTAATGTGGATAAGTGCAAGATAATGCACCTTGGTCGTAAAAACCCAAGGGCAGAGTATAGGATATTTGATACCCTACTAACCTCAACATCTGAGGAAAGGGATTTAGGGGTAATTATTTTTGATGACTTAAAGGTAGGCAGACAATGTAATAGAGCAGGAAATGCTAGCAGAATGCTTGGTTGTATATAACATTGTAGTATTTTAATGAGATTTGAATAGATGGTAAACTATACATCAAAGAAAGTATTTATTTTTTCTAGATATTACTACATATTTGACTAAATGTTCGTATAACTGTCAGCTGATATCTTAAAAGAATGTATCCAAACCTGAAATAATTTCTCTTGTGGTAGAGATAGATTAGCCTAGCTCGCTATTGTATGCATTCTGTCAACAGATGCAGCCTGGTGGGGGAGAACAAAAACTAAAACTAGCCTAGTCATGTCCTCATAAAATTATGTTTACACTAAATCGCCCTTATGTAATTTTGCAAACCTAATGTCACTGTCTTTTTTTTTTTTTTCTCTTTTTCATTTAATAGAACAACAACAACCTGGATGCTTGCTGTGCTTTTCTATCCCAAGAAAGTACTAAATATCTATATGGTGAAGGGGATCTGTCTCTCTTGGATGATCCTAGCATTGTGGGGCTAAGAAACCATATGACTTCGCTGAATTTAAATTTGGACTTGCAGCCACAAAATGTGTACTGTGATGGAAGGGATGGAAGTAGGATGAATGGAAGCAGTAGGACTTTGACCCACAGCATCAGTGATGGACATCTCCAGGGAGGACAGGCCAATGATGAGCTTTATCAACAAGAGCCACATACTGCACCTCCACATCCTAACTTTAATGTCTTTGGAATGACCAATACAATTGGTTCTTCAAGCCAAGGGCATCAGTTTGGACTTCATGTAGGCAGTAAAAGTTCATCAGTATTACAAACACCCAGGTTCAGCCCTATTATGGTGACTTTGGCTCCAAACATCCAGTCTAGCCGTAATACCCCTACATCTTTGCATATACATACTGTGCCTCCACCTGTAGTGAATAATCCACACGGCAATTCTATCTATATTAGGCCTTATATTACTTCTCCAGGTGGGACAGGTCGACAGACACAACAGCAGCCAGGGTGGATGTCTCAGATTCCTCAGCAACAAGTCTACCAACAATCCCAGTCAAATCCCTGGACGTCACTTCCTTCCTCCAATACTCCGCCACATACCTCATTGCAACAGTCAACGCAATCAAGCCAGCAGGGTCACCAGACTTCCCATGTCTACATGCCTATTAGTTCACCCACTACTCCTCAGGCACCAGTTCTTCATTCATCTGGTGGACTGTCACAACCCTCCACCCAGTACAATATACAGAATATCTCAACAGGCCCTAGGAAAAACCAAATAGAAATTAAACTTGAACCACCACAGAGAAGCAATTCATCAATGATGCGTTCCACTGGTTCTCGAAGCTCTACCAACCCTTCTTCCAACAGCCATACAAGAAACCAGCCTACTGTTTACATTGCAAGTCCTCCGAACACAGAGGAAATGATTGGCCGCACTCAGCCAAAGGTCTACATTTCTGGTCCAGGTGGGGATGACCAGGTTGTTAGGAACCAGCCTACACTTTTCATATCCACAAACCCTGGATCTTCTTCCACAACACGGAATGTTTCTGGACAAGTAAGCATGGGCCCTGGACCTGCTTTTATCCACCATCATCCACCCAAGAGCCGAGCACTAGGCAACAATACCTCTGCCACATCTCCACGTGTGGTAGTGACTCAGCCCAACACAAAATATACTTTTAAAATAACTGTGTCACCAAACAAACCTCCTGCAGTTTCTCCAGGGGTAGTATCCCCAACGTTTGAGCCCAAAAATCTCCTTAACCTTACTGATCCATTTGAGTCAGAAGGTATGCATCATCTAAAGGACCCTGTTTTACCACACGATAGAATCAGTGATGCACGGAAACTAAGTGTTGGATCAGATGATGCAGAATATACACAAGGTAACGAGTAATTTTGTTTAAAGTCTAAAATATGTTCTGTTATTCATGCATTTGACACAAATAGAATTTTGTTTGTAGATTTTTTTTTTTTTGTCACATTTCTCATTTCTCTGAGTTTTCATGTGAAACAGGTGAGATCAGAGTCTGTCATGTGAATACTTTTTCTGTAATTTGTATAGCCCAAAAATGTTAATTCTTTATTTCATTAGTGGTATTAATGTCATATATGTAGTTTTACTCAACCCAACACTATAGAGTTCCTATATATGGAAATACATCTACTTAAGTTTTTATAAAGAAAAAAATATATCAAAGTTTACATTAACTAGTGGAGGATATCGTTTTATATGTTTAACATTTTACTTCAGCATTATTTGCAGTTATCAATTTTTTGTAGAAGAACTCTTTAATTGGGAATATACATGCTCAGAGTGGTAGCACTTGTAACTGAATGATTCCATAAAAACACAAAGCATGAACCAAATGTATTTGCAATATCAGTCTAAATTTCACCATAGAAGTGTAGAAAAATATAGGTACTTGGGAATGTTAAAATTCATTGAGAACATGAAGGCAGAGACAAGAGTTAAACCCAGGACTGTGTAGCACCTTGAGAAAGCAGCAAGGATAGAGAGCTCATACTTACCTGCGCAAGGCTATAAAAGGAAGCCACGGCTAAGACGCCTAATAATCTGAGGTAGACTTTCAGTAAGCATGAATAGCTTAAGGGGAATTTGTAGTTCTGAAAATAACAATATTTTTTTCGGGACTTTAGGTTTCATTCTCTCCCGTTTGTCCACGGCACTTTGCTTTTAAAAAATAAGTTTAAGAAAACATTACCTCCTTATCATCATAGAGAAGCATTGGATTGGAGCTTCATATGCGTGGCGAAACACAGCGATCACATGACTCCAATTGGCTGCTTGGGTTTTCCGGCTAGACCCCTGATTTGATTGACCACTAAGATAAGGCTATCCAGAGGGAGGGCCCGGTCGTCAGGGTGTGCTTTGCAGCCATATTGATGTTAAAGTTCTCCTTTTGTAGGACGGCATAGCAAGCCCTAAACAGAGTGATGGGTTTAAACAGAAAATATATCTATATAAAGACCAGCAACTATTCTTTGAAAATATTATGTGGTAAACTGGATCAGCAGCCTTTGGCACTCCAGATGTTGTGGACAGCTCCCCTGATGTAAAAACTGCAACACCTGACGTGTGTGAACTTTGTTTGGCTTTGGGTTTTGTGGTTTTGTTTAATTTACCAATTTTATTTTTAATGAAAAATACAATACACTTATTGGATGTCGGGACAGTCCCAGAGGGAAAGATATATATCACATGAGGACATTTTAAACTTGACACGGAGTCCAGATCGGGGATGCTCCTCAAGAATCTCGTCAGTTGATGGTATCTGAAGCGGAGCAGCAGGTTGTGTGGGGTGTTTGGGACTATATCTCCCAGAGGTCTGATAGTGCCCTGTTTGTATACATCTTTCAATCTACAGGTAGTCCCAAGGCCGTAGTGTAGCGGGGGGGACATCGCTGGGTAAAATCGTGGGTTGTGTGATATGGGACATAGTGGTGATCGCTCTGGGGCCATACACTACATTCTCCTCCAGACAGTCATAGTGGCGTTCAGAGTTGGATGTTTACTCGGTAGCCCACAAGCCATGTTTTTCTGTAGCCATGGGAGGAAGGATAGGGACGTTTGCGAGAAGCTCGCCTCTATAGAGATCCAGAGTTTGTTTTTCGGGTTGTGTGTCCATTCAATCAGTCAATGGAGGTGAACAGCTTGCCGATATTTTGTCAGGTCTGGTAGTCCCAATCCCCCATGTTGCTTGGGTTTGGTGAGGGTAGCAAAGTTCAACCTTGCCTTCTTGCGGTGCCAGACATAGTCTATAATCGTTTTACGAGTCTGTGAGAGAAACGTTTTGGGAATGTGGATCGGTAGAGTTTGCAGGAGATACAGGATTCGTGGGAGTATGTTCATTTTGAGTACACGGATCCTCCCTAGCCACGTAATATGGGGAAATGTCCATGAATCTTGATGCGGTAGATGTCTGACAGGTCCGCCGATAGCCAAACCCCCAGATATTTGATTGCCTCCCCACACCATTAGAAGGGGAGCTCGGTCTTCAGCGTGGTCACCAGTGCTTGGGGGCATCCCATGTGGAGGATTTCGGATTTTGAGAAATTGATTTTCAAATTGGACAGTCTTCCGTAAATGTTGAATTAGTGCATAAGCTCCCTTAGGGAGGATTCTGGATTTGTGATGTTATCAGCAGGTCATCCTCATATGCGGAGACTTGACTGTTCCCCCATTGGCCTCAAATTCCTGCTATTTGGGGATGAGCTCTTATGGCACTTAGAAACGGCTCCAGGCTGATGACAAAGAGCAGGGGTAACAGCGGGTATCCCTGTCTGGTGCCATTTTTAATCTCAACACCAGAATCCCGTTGACCTGTACTCGAGCGGCCAGGGCGATATACAAGGCTGAGATCCAAGCCATCATGTGCGGCCCTATGTATTCAAGCATGGACACCAAGAAGAACCAATCAACCCTGTCGAACACCTTCTCCCTGTCTGTCGAGACCAGTAAGGCGGGCGAGGATCCCTTTCGTGCAGCGTGAATCAGGTTAAGTGCTTTGATCGTATTGTCCCAGGCTTCTCGTCCCTCAACAAAGGTCGGGGTTTATGAGATCCGGCTGTAGGGGTTGAACTGGCGCAGGAGGAGGGGTCTTTATTTTCCTTTAGCACCAAGTCTAGTGAGCCTCCGTGTTGGATAGTATTGTATAGGGCTAGCAGGTGTGGAGTTAGGGTGTCCGCGAACATCTTCAGAACCAGGAAAAAGGGCTCATCTTAAACCATACAGAATATCTTCGGCTCCCAGAGAAGCTATTCAAGCAGAGGTTAAAAAAAATGCTAGATCTTGGGCTAATTGTGAAGTCACAATGACTTGAGCAGTCCAATTGTTCTTGTACCAAAACCTGATGGTACAGTACGGTTTTGTAATGATTATAGTAAACTGAATGCAATTTCTAAGTTTGAGCTAGTGGAAAGACTTGAGAGCTCGGTATATAACTACACTAGAGTTAACCAAATGTACTACTCAAAGAGCAAAAGCAAAAAAACAAACACATTTCCTACTCTTGATGGCCTTTTTTGGTACTAAGATTTGCCTTTTGGCTTGCATGGTGCCATTCCAAAGAATGATGGACAGAATACTAAAGCCATAAAGCCGCATACTTGGATGATGATGTGATATACCGTGAGGATTGAAAATCTCACCTTCATAAAAGTACAGGTCCTTTTAAACTCAATACAAAACGGTGGCCTAACGGCTAACCCCAGTAAGTGTATGATTTGCCTAAAGGAAGCCAAATATTATGGGGAACTCTATTGGTAGGGTACTAGTGAAGTCCTAGGTTGCTAAAATAGAAGCCATAAGAAATTGGTCAAGATCAGTAACTGTCAGGATTACGAATTGATCTAGCACGTAGAATTGTATTACCGGGCCTTAGAACGTACCAAAAAATAATCAGAATACTTGCCGAGGTCGAATTATATCACACCTTACTGGGCCTTAGAATGGCCGGACTTAACATAACAAAGAATAGTCAGAATACTAGCCAAGGTCAGGGACACAGAATGGGACACAACGATTAAGGAAAGCCAAATGTCAGGGATACCAGAATACAGGAAAGTCAAAACTAAGCCAAAGTCAATAACCAGAAATAAACACTCAGGAACACACTCTGACAACCACTGAGGGAAACCACGACAGGACAATGAGGAGAAGTAAAATTGCGTTTAAGCCCCTTACAAATCTGATTGGCCGAAATCGGTCTTTGACCCCAGAACATGCACGCCTGACGTCACACGTACGCCGACGTAGGACTATAATTTAGCGTGGACCGCAGCGGCCGGCGTCCATTAACATTTTGCAAGAGTCAGGTACACTGACGCATGGCCGCTGAGGGCAGATACCGCAAAGTGAGGATGAATATGTTACAGTAAGTAAGAAACGGGTGAAACATCTAGGTCTCATTGGATATTTCAGTAGCTTTGTATCCAATTTTGCTACCATCGGAAATCTATTAACTGACATACTAAAGCTAATGCTCCTTTAGTGGTAAAATGGTCCCTGGAGACTGAACAAATGATCAGAATGCTGAAAGGGCCACTGTAGGCGCTGTGTCTTCATCTCATTGTATTTATCAGGGCACGACTGATGTCCTATACCGGCATTACTGCAGGGCACGCAAGGGAGAAAAGCAGGAAGATTATAGCTCCCTCGCCGCCTGCCTGCATTCACACTCTGCATCCTCCTCCACTGAAGGGGCTGACAAATAACCAAGCATCAAGACATGTCTAGTCATTCAGCAGCATCTATTGAGTTAGAAAATTCTAGACAAATGCTTAAGTGAAGCATTACATTTTAGTTGACTGTAAAATTATATTTAGTCAACTAAAACTAAATGGCATTTTAGTCAAAAGACTATGACTAAAACTAAATGAAAATTTGCTGTCAAAATGAACACTGGGCTGTTGTGCTTTCTATCTGAAGGCTTGTGTGAAATTAGGTGCACCAGGCCAACCTGCGTTGAGAGTGATTGAGTCATTTTCTGAATGGGAGTGTGTTTTTAAAATAAAAAAAAAAGTAGTTGATGTATTCCTGGGTGAGTATGGATTTATAGAGCAGTATGTTCCCTTCTAATGTCTCATTTTGAATGGAACATATTCTGTGTAGATAATAAGCTGCTATACGAATACAGTGGTTTTCATGTTGAAGTTGGAATCTGCTAGAAATATGAAGCTTGGTTTCCTCAAACTTGGATAATGCCTCATGTGCAGAGCTGTTAATATTACTTTCTTTTACTTCAATGAATTATGCAGGGCTTAGGCAGTGTTATTTGTCCCTTATTCAAAAAAACAAAACAAAGTCCACTCACTCTCTTTTGCAATATGTTATGAGCGTGTATAACACACTTTGATCTGAATTGGACATAGTAGTACTATGCAAATAGATGCTTTTACCTGAGTCATGTCTTTTTTTTTTTTTTTTTTTTTTGTGGGTTGCTATAATTGTGAGCATTCATTTATGGACATTAAACATGTTTCATTGTGTTATAGAGAACAGGGGTTTTACAAAATGAACCTTAGGACCAGTCCACCTTAAGTAATTTAAATATGGCTGCTTGACCATTTTTCATTTTACTATTTTAAAATTTTTTTTGAAGTGATCACTGGTTTAACTATTGCGGCCATCTTTGCATCATTGGACACAACAATTTTTTTTAATACAGATGCGAATGTAAATCTAAATATCTCTGTCCAGGATGGTCATTGCCTTTTGGACAACAAACCTTTATCTATAGAGCACATTACATGGCTCATGTACATATATGAACATTTTGCATCTTCTTGTTTCTTAGAACTTGGAGCTTAAAGGGACACTATAAACACCCAGACCACTTCAGCTCATGTAAGTGGTCTGGGTGCAGTGTCCCAGGTCCCTTAATCATGCAAGGGTACCATATTTTTCGCTCCATAAGACGCACCTCACCATAAGACGCACCTAGTTTTTAGAGGAGGAAACCCAGAAAAAAAAAATATTCTGAACAAACTGTTCCATAGTGTTTCTTACTATGGGACAGTTTGTTCAGAATATTTTTTTTTCTCCCCTGTCCCATAATGATCTTTAACCCCCCTTTCCTCTGTCCCATAGTGATTATTAACCCCTCCTCCCCTGTCCCATAGTGTTCTTTAACCCCTCCTCCCCTTGTCCATTAGTGTTCTGATCCCATAGTGTCCCCCCTCCCATTGTCCCATAGTGCACTTTCCCTCCCATAGTGTCCCCCCTGCCCTTGTCCCATAGTGTCTCCCCCTCCCCTTGTCCCATAGTGTCCCCCCTCCCCTTGTCCCATAGTGTCCCATAGTGTCCCCCCTCCCCTTGTCCCATAGTGTCCCATAGTGTCCCCCCTGCCCTTGTCCCATAGTGTCTCCCCCTCCCCTTGTCCCATAGTGTCTCCCCCTCCCCTTGTCCCATAGTGTCTCCCCCTCCCCTTGTCCCATAGTGTCTCCCCCTCCCCTTGTCCCATAGTGTCTCCCCCTCCCCTTGTCCCATAGTGTCTCCCTCCCCATAGTGTCCCCCTCCCTTGTCCCATAGTGTCTCCTCCCCTCCCCTTGTCCCATAGTGTCTCCCCCTCCCCTTGTCCCATAATTACTTACCTGTCTTGGAGCGTGGGCCGGCTTCACAGCGCGCTCCGCGGTCCAGGAACTTCTATTTCAGGTTCCGGTTTCCGGCGGGACTGAAAGGAAGTGTGCACACTGAGTGTGCACTTCCTTTTAGTCCCGCCGGAAACTGGAACCTGAAATAGAAGTTCCTGGACCGCGGAGCGCGCTGTGAAGCCGGCCCACGCTCCAAGACAGGTAAGTAAATCTTCACATTCGCTCCATAAGACGCACAGACATTTCCCCTCACTTTTGAGGGGGAAAAAATTGCGTCTTATGGAGCGAAAAATACGGTAATTACAGCAGTTTCTTAGAAATTGCAATAATTGACTTTGAGTGTTAACTCCCCCTCTAGTGGCTGGTAGACAAAAGTAGAATTGTATCGGGTGGTTAGGTGACTTTGTCACCTAACTGACGCTGGGCATCTTTACGTTATCCATTAGGACATCCAGCATCACCCAAAATCCAATAGGAAAGCATTATATAATGCTTTCCTATAGTGAAAGTCCTAATGCGAATCCTGCCCATGCACATTAGGTCCGCACTAAGGATCGGAGGCTGAGCTTGAGCCAGCGCCAGGGAACATTAGCGCTGGAAATGGGTAAGTGACAGGAAAACTTTGTACCAAAAACATGTAACTTTTATTGTTATTTTAATATTGGAAGTGTTCAATTCTCATTCCTAAATGTTTGTTTATATTAGGGGCTACCTTAGTAAGTGTAATGTGCATGCTGAACATTTAAACTTTGAGGTGCTTTTAAAAATAAAAAATATATATAAAAAGGTGCAGATTTCAATATAAATGCACACTTGTAAAATTAACCTTATTACCCCCTCACCTGGGATGTCAGGCAACTGGTTTTGTTACTTCCGGTTTGTTTAGTTCTGTGAGAGTTAGCAGTTGTTCAGCGTATCTGCCTTGCAAAGATTTTTCTAAGCTGCAATGTGCAAGCTGATTTTTAGATATACCCCACTGAAGATTTGCATAATTAGATGTGGGTTTTTTTTTATTTATTTATTTTATTCAGGGTAGATCTACTAAACAGTTTTTTCCTTTCTATTTGGTCAGCATGCCCTTTAAAGCCTGGTTATGCATTTAAATATTTAGCATATATCAGTTACAGGTCATATAGTACAATACTCCCTTTCAATACTCTTTTCAAGCTATTGGTTTGCAAAATTGTTTTCGTATGCATTATGTTTAAAGGAACACTATAGTCACCTAAATTACTTCAGCTAAATAAAGCAGTTTTAGTGTATAGATCATTCCCCTGCAATTTCACTGCTCAATTCACTGTCATTTAGGAGTTAAATGACTTTGTTTCTGTTTATGCAGCCCTTGCCACACTTCCCCTGGCTATGATTGATAGAGCCTGCATGAAAAAAAAACTGGTTTCACTTTCAAACAGATGTAATTTACCTTAAATAATTGTATCTCAATCTCTAAATTGAACTTTAAAGGACCACTCTAGGCACCCAGACCACTTCAGCTTAATGAAGTGGTCTGGGTGCCAAGTCCAGCTAGGATTAAGCCATTTTTTTTATAAACATAGCAGTTTCAGAGAAACTTCTATGTTTACAAATGGGTTAATCCTTCCTCCAATTCCTCTAGCGGCTGTCTCATTGACAGCCGCTAGAGGCGCTTGCGTGATTCTCACTGTGAAAATCACAGTGAGAGCATGCAAGCGTCCATAGGAAAGCATTGTAAATGCTTTCCTATGCGACCGGCTGAATGCGCGCACAGCTGTTGCCGCTCGTGCGCATTCAGCCGAAATGGGAGGAACGGAGGAGGAGAGCTCCCCGCCCAGCGCTGGAAAAAGGTACGTTTTTACCCCTTTCCTCTCCCCACAGCCGGGCGGGAGGGGGACCCTGAGGGTGGGGGCACCCTCAGGAGCACTATAGTGCCAGGAAAACGAGTATGTTTTCCTGGCACTATAGGGGTCCTTTAATCACATACAGGAGGCTCTTGCAGGGTCTAGCAAGCTGTTAACATAGCAGGGGATAAGAAAATCTTTATTAAACAGAACTTGCAATAAAGAAAGCTTAAATAGGGCTCTCTTTACAGGAAGTGTTTATGGAAGGCTGTGCAAGTCACATGCAGGGAGGTGTGACTAGGGTTCATAAACAAAGGGATTTAACTCCTAAATGGCAGAAGATTGAGCAGTGAGGCTGCAGGGGCATGTTCTATACACCAAAACTGCTTCATTAAGCTAAAGTTGTTCAGGTGACTATAGTGTCCCTTTAATAGTGGTCACCTAATCAAACTGTGACAACCCATGGAATTCATGTTTCATGTAACTTGCCACATCGCACACTACCACACTTGGTTCTGATGTGACAGGGTGAACTCTACCATCAAAAGCTGCCACCACCAAGGACATTATAAATGGGCACCTTTAATTACCCACCAAAGACCGAATTAAAGTAACATTTTAATAAGACATGTTACAGAGTGCCAAAAGGACCAAAAATAAATATATTCAAAAAATCATTGCCAGTGGGACTTAAACCAAACACAGAATATACATGAGTGGAAATCGCACTAGGAATCTTGCAGTAGGTCTAGGGGAGCTCCTAGATAAGTCTGGTCCAATGTTGATTGATTAAAGCTCAAGAGGAGTTCAGTTTGATCTGGGCTTTGGGTTTCTTCTTTTTTTTTACTTTTTCTAACAAAGTCACCTCCATTGCCAGTTTATGATGCCTGGTTGATTTAGATTACCATGTGCAGTCAACTCTTTGACATAAAGGATTTGACTATTCTATATTAGGGCCCCGAAATGTTTATTACAGAGTTCTCGCTGCAGTAACAGCAAGGATTCTCTATAATGGTCACTCCACAACAGAAATGCTTTTCTGATTAAAGGGGCTTTCTTTCCTGCCAGAACCATAAATGCTAAACACAAAACATGTGAAATCGTGTTGACTCTGGATGCCAAAGAGAAGACACTGGCAACTCAGGTTAACCTTTGATAAAAATGGGGATCTCTTATTTGAATATCACACATACATTTATTTTATATTTCCTGAGTTCATCAGTTGGGGGGGGGGGGTGGAATGGAAGTTGGCATGGTGATTAAGCACTGTTTGTTTCTTGCAAGTTAAAAAAAAAAAAAATTATTCTTAAAAGATACACACTCTATACACTGACAGGTTCCTTCACAAATGCGACTAACACAGTCAACAATCAACATGTTACATGTATCAAAACACTTTTATTAAGACCACGCTCTAGTTTCATTATCCTGTCTTTTTATAGTGTGGTAAATGTGGGTTCACAAACACCCGCAGACCAAATGATCAATCCAACACATTGCTAAATGTGCTAGATGACCAGGTTAGTAATTGGGCCTTTACCATCAATTCGAAATCAGCCTCTAGGGTTTCAAAAATTATAATTATCTTGGAAACTAAAAGAGAGAAACCCTTGTAAAGGTTGGACAAAATCATGCCCACTATGCATGACAACCATTTTATCACTATTCTCTGTCAAGTCTGTCATACACACTAATCGGATTTGATCATCCACTAAATCTTCTAAAGACAGGAATACATCACAATTGTAGTTTGCCAGTTCCTGGCAATGTTATAAAGTTAAAATAGGGATGGTTCTGTCTCTGAATCCACATTTGATTTTTGCCTAGAACAAAAACAAGTAATCTAGGCCGTGTCAATTGTGGCATATTGAGTATTTCAGTTTGGTTTTAAACTCTTATTGGCAATATAGAGTGACAAGCAAGATCTTTATTGTCAGTGATTTGAAAAGTGGTATAGTAAAACTTGTAAATTGATATGCATGTGTCATGATAATTTTTATGGAATCAAAAACAAAATCCAAGCAAAATAGACAAAATAATAAAGGGCAAAAAGCAAAGCAGTCTAACGATATATACTCTCTTTTCCCTGTTAATATCAGGCCAGTGTGGTGTCACGTATTCATCCGCACATAAAAATGTGGTTAATGGCATTTACTGTCCTGACAGGAAATGTTGTGCCAAGCAACATTACTGTCCTGACAGGAAAAGTTGTGCTGGGCAGCAATCAAATCCACAGGAGGGTTTGTGCTGAGCAGCAATCATGCAAAAGGAAACCTGGTAATTGCCTTTGGGGTCAAAGGCCGGTTACAGCCAATCGGATCCACAGGAGTGGTATTTAGGCCCAGTTCTCCTCTTGCTCAGTGCCCTGTCGTGGTTTCATGCCTATGGTTATCAGAGAGTGTGTTCCTGATCTTGATTTTTGGTATTTGACTTTGGCTTTGTTTTGACTTCCCTGATATCTGGTATCCTTGGGTTTTGGCTTTCCCTCATCTTTGTGTCTGATTCCATGTCCCTGACCTCTGCTAGTATTTTGCCTATTCTTGGAGACGTTAAAGGACCACTATAGTGCCAGGAAAACATACTAGTTTTCCTGGCACCATAGTGCCCTGAGTGTGCCCCCATCCTCAGCGACCTCCTCCCGCCGGGCTCTGGGGAGAGGAAGGGGTTAAACTTACCTCTTTCTCCAGCACCGGGCGGGGAGCTGCTCTCCTCCTCTTCGGCTGAATGCGCACGCGCATTCAGCCAGTCCATAGGAAAGCATTCACAATGCTTTCCTATGGACGCTGGCGTCTTCTCACTGTGATTTTCACAGTGAGAAGCACGCAAGCGTCTCTAGCGGCTGTCAAGGGACAGCCACTAGAGGCTGGATTAACCCTAATATAAACATAGCAGTTTCAGAGAATAAAAAAAAGGGTTAACCCTAGAAGGACCTGGCACCCAGACCAGAAGTGGTCTGGGTGCCTATAGTGGTCCTTTAAGTCCGGCCATTCTAAGGTCCAGTTATACGTTATCCTTAGTCCTAGGTGTGACACAGTACTGTGTGCTGGATCAACTTGTAATCATGTAAGAAATATGCTTGAATCATATTGCTATGGGGGTTGGCCCGCTATGACCCTGGTTAGATTTCAGTCTTTGAATTCGAAACTAGCTTAAACTTTCAACTTAGTGGAATTCTCCATTGAATTAATATATGGTTGCCAGATAATTATTTTTTCATTGGAGTGCTTTTATTGAGCAGGCTTCTATCCAGTCCATGTGGAATAGGAAGGACAGCTTTGTGGTTAGTAAAGATATTTTAATGGGGGAGAGGCAAATTAATTGGCATAACATGCTATTCTGTGCTGCAGCTAGGATCATGTGGGTCAGTTTAGAAACCCGGCATGAATTCTCTATCTCCACCCCCCAATACTGCCAGTGTTGGAGAGATGTGAAAAGATTTGCCTGTATATGTATTTTACTACTTGTATCCAGAACGTTAAATTTTTTACACATCCCTAGGAACGTTGATAAAGATCTGCTCCGTCCATCCCACACTTTAGACAGGTGGCTGAGTCCCCTTGTTTTAGCAGAAATTGCTTTTGAGACGAGAACATGGTGTTCTGATGTTTGAGAGTTGTACTTATTAGAGTTCCTTGGGTTAGTGTTGGAAAATATGTTGTCCTTGATATACCAAATTGTGTAACTGTGTAGTCTAGGGTAGGTTGAATTTGAGTGTAAAGTGAGCTTATAGAATATGTGATGGAGTCCCATAATCTTTCTCACTAGACTCCATGTTTGGTTGATGCGAATAGTGGATAAATCCCATCCCTCATCTGGAAGAGAGACTTATGGGGGTGATGCAAGTTAAAGCCACTCCAGGACTCAACTGCTCTTCTATATTTATAGCTGTGAATTGTCCCGAACCTCATATCGAATCTAAGGCATGTCTGTAGTGTTCTGCTAAAAAATAGTTTTAGGTTTGGTATATTTAAATCCAGGTTAAATCTAGGTTGGAAAAATGTATGCATTGCTATTCTTGCCTTTTTTTGTTTCAAAATAAATTTGGAAAGAAAATGGCTTAGGAGTTTCTCATCTGAATGGGAGAGTAATATAGGCAAGGCCTATAAAAAGTAGAGGAGTTTGGTCACTATAACAGATTTTAAAATAGTGCTTCTGCCAGAGAGAGATAAAGGAGATGGTTTTTACCTGCTCAAATTATCCTTTACCACAGTAATAAGTGGTTTGATTTTATATTTGATATATGGTAGATATTTTAGGGTGGATGTGGACTAAAATATTTGATGTGTTTAAAGTTGTCCATGATAAAGTGGTTGGTGACCCTAGGTGCATTGGAGGACCCAGACCTAATCTCAGTGCCATCAACTTTGATCAATAAGGTTGAAAGCCAGCAATCTGTCTATCGAAAAGAGTTGTGTTCGGAAGGGATGTGACAGGTTTGAGAGATAAAGTAAAATGTCTGCAATGCCTGCAAGTTGTGTAGTGTGGGGGCCTAGTTGGATTCCTCCAATACTTTCTGAAGTGGATAAATCTTATAGGTGGCTCTATTGCTAAATTAAAAATGATAGGTGATAACAGGAATCCCTGCTTCACTCCTCACATGATTGAGTTCCTTTGAGTCCTGGCCGTTATTGTTTTTTGTGGATTGTTGAGAAATAAAATTCCAAAGAAACATTACTTTAAAATCCTCAAAAGGTGCGGCCAAAATACTTGGTCAAAAGCTCTGTGCTTATAACTCAATAGTACAGCTTATTTCTTATCCTATAATGAGGCTGCAGCAATTGCTGTTCTAATACCTTGGATCGACTGCCTGCCTCTGGTAAATCCCGACTGCTGGAGGTGCAAGATTGAGGGGAGAAATTGAAATCTATTAGCTTGTATATTAGTGAGCAGTTTGAAATTATTTAACCGTGTGATAAGCCTGTAGGAGATCTTGCACTGAATTGTTCTAGATGGTGTCAGGGGTTGTATTTTTTTTTTTTTTTTTTATCTATGTAGACTGCATTAAATAAAGATGTTAACGTACTAATGATGTGCCCTTTAAAAATGTTATAACAATCGATGGAGAACCCATCGGGCCCCAGAGCCATTCCTGATTTTATAACCCACACCGCCACCTCCATCCTGATTGGGGCATTAAGACCTATCTTTGCTCAATTGTCAATCTCTGTGGGTTTCCCCTTAATTAGTTCCGTTCCTAACCCTGCATCGCCCAGCAGCAAGGTAAAAATATTCGAGAAATGGACGTAGAAAACAGCGTTTCTCTTTAGAGTCAGTAATGCGTGTCTTGTCAGATTGTTGTTTTTTGTTTTTTTTATGTCAGTTGGTGCAGCCATGTATGGTAAATTTGCTAGATCAGTATTGCGTAAAGTATATTTTTGGTTCCATTGCTTTTTGTAATTGGAGACATATGCTATTATTTGGCCTCATATTACTGCCTTTGAAGTTTGCCAGAATAACGTTGGACCGTCCACACTGTCCAAGTTATCATCTACTAGATTGGCCCAGACTTCTACCAACATATTACTAATATAATAGTGTGGTTAGGTATTCAGAAACCTCCACTGTGGAGTGAAAGGGAGGGTAGGATCTCTGTTTAAGACTAAATCAATGGGTGCGTGATTTGAAATCAGAATTGTATTCTGACTTGTACTACCTTTGGAACCAACTCGAGTGAGACCAAAAAGAAATCTATCCTGGATAAGGTGTCAATGAGCTCGGTATGTTTGTGTATAGTTCCCGACCTCCATGTTCCGTATCCTCCAGATGTCCATTAGGTAGAGGCTCCTCTGGAAGTGGAGAAGTCCTGATCCTCCTTAGTGTTGGACAACAGAGCAGACCCAGATCTGCCTACCCTACCATCCATAACTGGTTTGGAGACTGCAAAGGGAAGCAATAGGTTACGCAATTTATTTAATAAATTTATTGTATTGGTCAGGGTTGTTAATGTTTGCCAGAGTGTAGCAAGTACTCTCAAGGGTAACATCTAAGATGATGAACATCCTTTTTGGGGCTACAATTTGTGTATGGTTGGGCTTATTAAGCAGGATAACTCCCCTGGAGTTTGAATGATATGGGGCTGAAATGTATTTAGTCTTTTTTGGAGTTGGAGGTCTTTTTCCAGTGAGTCTTCTGTAGGAATACCACTTGAAGAGTGTTTCCAGAGCTTGGAAATTATTGTTTTTCTTTTAATAGAGATGTTAAGGCCATTAGTACTCCTGGATAAAATTTTATGCCCCTGGTTATTTACGGGTGTTGGTGTTGAGGGGTGGGACATCAACAGGGTGAGTTGTGATAAGGTTACAATCATAATTTGCCCACTGCCCATGTCCCAGCTAACAGGTAGGGCAGGTAGGTGACCAGAAGTTATTAGATCCTCAGACCATTCTATATTTTGAGCATTGCGAGAGCATATATAAATGAGTAACATTAGTAAAAAACTATAAAACCTGAAGAACTGTGTCTATACTCCCGGCAAGCAAGGCATTGGGTAGTTTGTGTGACGTAGTCTCTTTAAGTGAGTTAGTGTCACTGTCAATTCAGGTTAAATAAAGAGTGGTGATCAAAGTCCTGCGCAGCAGCAGGGAGATCAAGCTGATAAGAATTGTTTTTGTCAGTAAATCAGAGTTTTGCACTGGTCAGGAGCTATAACTTTTTTTCTCCACTAATGTAGTGCAAATCTGAGAGATTTCATGCCTTCTGGTTGCCACTTTTTTTAGTAGTCTTGGAATGTGACAACTTTGTTTTTTGTTTTGTTTTTGTTGCAAATTACACTTGTTTTCCTGTATTCTATGAGTATAGTTTCCTTGTCTCAGAAATTCAAGAGACAGAGAATTCCCGTGTGGTCAGTTAACCAAAATTTCACACAAGATATAACATTGTTTTGTT
The DNA here is from genome assembly GCA_933207985.1 of Pelobates cultripes. Taxonomy (NCBI): domain Eukaryota; kingdom Metazoa; phylum Chordata; class Amphibia; order Anura; family Pelobatidae; genus Pelobates; species Pelobates cultripes. The sequence continues at coordinate 216,166,435 of OW240913.1, read as the reverse complement.
TTTTTTCCAGTACCTTTCACAAACTTTTTATTTTCGTGGTGAGTTTCACAGGCCGTATGTGTTTTACGATAAAACCCCCTGATTTGTATTATACAAACTTTATGCAAAATAAGTTTGTGGGAGTTGTAAGGTGAAATAACAGACTTCCCAGTATGTTGTGGGAAATTATAGATGTTCCCTAATTTTGACTTGCCTTTTAGCTTTCACCCCTGTACCACCTGTTAACTATACAGACCAGCATCATACCTTGAGGCCATTCAGTATTGGTAGGATCTTCATGTACTGGGAGTCTAGCATATCTTCAACATGGCTCTATGAAAATGGGTAATGGTGCCAGAGTGATTGGATGCCTGGTGCAGCCACTGGGACTCTTGCTGGAAAGCCTCTTTTTAGAGGCATCCAGGAATAGGCTTGATCTGCGAGAATTTAAACTATATTGGCACAGGGTATCTGTTATGTAAGATCTGATTATAAAAATCTGTTTGTTAAACTGATGGCTCATTAGTGCCTAATTGAAAGAGTGCTCTAATCTCATAGAAAAAAAAGTTTCTTCATTACAGTACATAATGCTTTATATGTAATAAGGAAAAACTAGCACAGTGTTAGACACTGGTACAGCTGAAGGGAAGAGGAAATTTAATTGCTCTGTTTGTTTTCCTGGGCTCTCTACTCTTTAGCTATTACTAATATAATGTGGATGCTATATTTTGCAGCTTTATTGGTACATCAGAAGGCAAGAATGGAGCGACTACATCGAGAGCTTGAGATGCAAAAGAAGAAGCTGGACAAACTTAAAACGGAAGTCAATGAAATGGAAAATAATCTCACACGGAGACGTCTAAATAGGTCAAATTCTGTTTCACAGATTCCATCAGTAAGTTACCCTTAACCCCCAGATTTTTAAGAAAAGAAAAGGCCCTATTTCACTGTCATTTAAAGGGACACTCCAAGGACTAAAACAACCAAAATCCAAATTGAGTGGTTTTGCTGCCTGCAGTCTGACAAATGTAAATACAGTGTACATTTATCAGTGTTCCTCTAGTAGCTGTCAGATGAGTGGCATTTGTAAGCAGTAGACACTGCACTATGATTTACATTTACATCTGCATGATTGTCGGACATCCCTGGGTGCAGTGCATTGTTATATGAACATTCCTTGCACCATAATACAGCAAGGTCATGGTGCCAGGAGTGCCATGACCTTGTGAAAAAGTTTGCAAATGGTTTGACCTAGGGTCTGTCGAGCATTGGTCACCTGCTCCAGGAGTGCCAGACGTTCTCTTCACTTTAGCTCACTTGTTGAGAGCTAAAATTCAGGGAAGCTAATGAAACATCTGTGTGGGAGATTTTAGCTATCCAGGTGACCCCAGGTAAGTTGGCAAAAAGTTTGCAAATGATTTAAAGACTTACACAGGAGAGTGGTAGGGCATGTCTGGTACCATAACCACTATTATGGAGCTTGGAGTGTTTCTTTAATCCAAATAGCCAAGTGGAAATTTGTGTGACTAAATATAAAAAGTCCAGTCAAGAGGTTTCATTGTTCAATGAAACAGTGGAGAGGATACATGGTTTAGTGCAAAAGGTGCTTACCAACTTGAATGTTCACTTCAGCAGTCTGTAGATGTTACAGAAATTAAAAACAAAATTACACAAAACTGAACATATCTCATGAGAAGCCAGTGATTAATGAGAAAAGTTAGAGAAAAATGCCTGATATTTGTAGAAACTCTACAAATATCTGCATAATTTGCCTTGAGCTGAAAATGGGAATTAATGGAGAATATTGTGGGATTTTATAATCCATAGTTATATGCTTAGTAAGTCACAACTGGCTGAAATAGTTATGGAACCTCCACCTTTTGCTGAAGATTGGCAATTAAATAGCTCCTTTACTAAAAAGAGCTTTTCAAAATGGTATGACCACCTTTTAAGGTAACAATGAAGCATCTAACAAACGTTCTTATTCGGATAAGCCAGGGTTCAACTAACCTGTCCAGACACATACAGAGTTTAGAATTTTGTGATAGCTTTACTTTCACATACACCAGTTTATCAGTGGTTCAGTCCTTTTTATTGGGGTGTTAAAATGCCATAATAGTGAACATAGCAAAGCTGAATAGATATTAATTTGATATTAATTGCGCAGAGTGTTTTGTGTAGGTCAGGAAAACTTTGTTAGAGAGACAATTAAAAGTCAGCGCAGCAGCCTAGACACCGGCCAAGAAACAGCGGTTGCCCGCTCAAACAGTGAGTCTACAGACGGTGTGCAATGGTACACCGTCTGTAGCATACCGGCGATTTAACCCGACTACCGTGGTCCCAGACGGCGGGTTATACAATTGCCGCACGTAGCTCAGACCTCCCACAAACTCACAACGGAGGTCCGCGATTTCCCCTGCTAGAGGGGCTGCTTCGGCTCCTCTTCAACGCCAGCCACACGTACCGGGTATACAGACGGTTGCTCGGGTACTCCGTCTGTGCCATGAAGTAAACCCACACAACCCAACAAGTTTTCCCGTGGTAAAAAGTCACTCTATCCACATATCTGTATTCCTTTGCTATAGCTTTACATACGTCTTAACAAACTGTTAGCAATTCGGGTAGTATGAAAATCAGTACACTAGGTGATTATAGAGCAACTCAACTGGTTACTCTGCAATCTCTGGACCCCATTAATATCTCACCTAATATTCGATCGTGTATTCACACTTACACTATCCACACGATACCCAGATGGTAGCCTACTAACACATACTTCAGCCCCTCCTTGGTGCATCATGTTCATATACTATTCTGCTTACTTGGACGGTGTATGCGGCTGGAGCCACACATCCATACAGTCAACACACTGAACCCACTCTCTATTTTAATATACATCCAATAAGACGGGTACTACCAATACGCGGCCACCTTACCTCCCAAGCATTACGCCAGGGGCATTGCAGAGGGACCAAATCCTCTGTTTTCGTGCGTCTGTCCATCCCCCCCCCCCCATTAAGCTGTTACATTGTTATGTCATGGGCAACCAGGTCACCTATCATTACACGTACCAATTTGTCGCGAGTCGTTTTAGTTTACGAAGTGGCTTGCCCTCAGCTCACAGGCGGCCGTCATTACAGCATACAATTCCATTTTGCCTACCCCCGCCCCTGAGAGTCCAGCACATATACCAGGGATCTTATACTGTTCCCAGGCCTTTTTACGGCTCCCACAATCTCGGATGCTCAACTGACCGGAGCCACGCACAAAAATATAAATCTGTTACGGCACGTCACACAGCTGGTCAACTCCTACGTCAGTTTCAGCCACGAATATCACATACCACTCTACTATATTGCGGCAACCAGGCAACCATTACTCACGACCTCCCACCATATGTTCCAAACAACCTCCACATGCTATCCAACACACCCACTTTACAAATCCTCGTAGGGCCAATCACACATGGCATAATCTCTACATTTTGGCACTTAGCTTTCAGTAATACCACCATGCGCAGCTTCGTCAGGCCATCACTACATACGTTACATACGGCCCTCCGCGGGCTATCGTTACGACGCTATTACGGCCCCTCACTTGGGCAATAACATACTACAGCGGGATCATTAGACCCACTCAAGTCCTCGTAGAACCCTCTCCACACTACAATTATGGGTACAGTCACAGGCAATTCTTGCATATCTTATCTTGCTTCCTGACATTAAAGTTAAGACATGGGTCGAATACTGGCTTCAGCTCCTTCGGGAATACCTCTATATGCAGCCCTCAATAGGTAATCACTGCCTACGTAACATACGGCCCGCGGTGGGCTTTTCTCTACGACAATAGAACGGCCCCTCATCCGGGCTCACATACATCCAGGGATCCCTTGGACCCACTAAATTCTTTGCACGTCCTTCTCTCTCTGCATTTCTAAGTTCAGTCGCAGGTTTAAGGAATCTCTGTAGTTCACGTAGTGTCGTCTTTAAAAACAGGCGTCAGGTCCTCCAGAAAGCCTTGTATGCGACCCTCACTTGGTTGGCACTTCCTACGTTACATACGGCCCTCCACGGGCAATCCACGTTAAATCCGCTCCGGCCCCTCACTCGTTACGATTATACATACTACTGTTGCTTTATTTGGCTCTCTGTCACCCATGAGCCTCTCTCTACTCACACCTAAGAGTCCAGTCACAGACTCTCAACGAATCTCTGACCTATATCCCTATAGTAAACCAGAGACATTGTTCAACTAAATATCTCAGGTCCTTCAGACATACCTCTATACGCGGCCCTCATGGGCCACCTCTTCCCACGTTCCATACGGTCTTCCGGGGGCGATTCACCCCAGACACGATTTCACATACGACCAAGGCCTCAGTGAGTCTACTCAGTTCCACGTGCGACCCTCTCTCCGCATCGTTGGGTCTAATCGCAAGCGCTTTTGTATCTTAGATGCGTTCCTTGGCAGCAAAATATAGGATTCGGGTAACACAAGTTCGGGTCCTTTGGAAATGCCTCTTCACACGACCTCACTGGGCCATCAGTTCCAATATGCGACCACGGACTCACGCATGGGAGAATTCTCGAAGCCGGAACGTTGCTGCCTATACATAATCTCTGTGGCAGTCACGGAGTTCCAAAATGAAGGTATGTACCATCTCATCAGGCGTCAGACATTTGGGGCCAAGATTAGCCCCGAACATTAGACAAGTCCACAAAAACACTACGCGAGCACTTCCAAATACGTGAATCACAGCCTAGTAGCAATACGCTACCCCAATGATTTCCTCCAGATCGAGGTTCCCAACAGTTCCCTTCAAAACATCATCGACACCGTGGCAGTATACGCCTCATCAGGAGTCTTCCCTACCTGGCGAGAAATAGGGCCTTCCACCCAGCTAACCTTTAGGTATCCTCCTGGACTCAACCACCAGGCTAGCAAGGTTAACTGACGATAAAGTATAACGCATCGACGAGTGATAGGGTCTCACACGTGAGTAACCGCTCCCGCAAGGACCTGCAATCACTACTTGACTCTCACATTTGCATTTCGCGCAATGCCACTGGGCCGCTCAATTTGTACTGCGACTACCTCACCTCCTACCAGAGGCTCCACATGAATGACACTGCCTCTATTGGCTCTCACGCAAACGGACCATTGAGATGGTGTTGGATTCTTATGTATCGAAGGGATTTCTACGTTCATCCCCCCACCGGACGTAGTAACACTGGTTACGGGAATCGATGAAGCAGGCCATTCAGTATTCACGGCCTTACGCCAAGATTGGTGGTTCCGTGACCTATGGCCCACCGACTCCCTGACACTTCTAGCCGCCTGCATCACTTGTCACACTATTCCGACATTTAACCCATAAGTTGCAGCAGATCACGCCTGGGGTTCCTGACGGGAAGGCAAACCATCACATGATCTCCAATAACAAGTCGCTCGCGTAGATATAAATTGAGGGTGTTCTCCCTCACGGGCACTCATTAGGGGAATCATCTAGTTGGCGGTGTCACATAATTCTGTATGGTAAACACACATGTACCCAGATGGTAATATCGCGGCCAACGCTCTATCTCATTTAAACGTTTAGCAACGCCTCGTGGCAGACATATAAACAATATACACCCAATCGGAGGTCCAGTTCTATCCGAACCATGAAAGTAGAGTCCAGCAGTATGGTGGATGCATTTATTGAAATTTTTTTTGTCTCTTTCTCACAGAGAGACAAAGCAAAACACACCTAATCACAATATATACAACAAATCACTCGCTACGGCATATTCATGGACTACATAACGACCCGGCTACGACTATAGGCTAGGTCCCGTTGACCGTTATAGGTCAATCCCCCTAAGATCGGTGCCACATATGTTGCTTCCATCAGGTAAGTACCGGCACTCCTTAATCAAGGAATTACGTAGATGGGAATCAGCTGCTTACAAAAAGTAAATTCCATAACCTAAGAAAGAACTCAGGAAGCCTTCACAGAATGAGTCAGGCAATCGATATCAGCATTATAGCGTTACGATTAAATCTTTTTGCCCTCATTTATTTCAGGTCTACCAGATCGTCTGTTTAGGCACACCACAACACACTCTCATACATAGCCAACGGTGTTATGTATGGCTTATTATCCCCGACTACAAAAAAAAAAATATATATATATATATATATATATATATATATATATATATATATATATAATATTATGCTAAGTTTGCAAGGTTTGTAAGATATATATTTTTTTTTAATCTTTGATTTTGAACAATATAGCAAATGTAAGATTTAAAAATACAAGGCTGTATTTGTTTTTTGTTTTTTTTTATCTACAAGCAAGTTAACATATTTCCCCACTTTTTTTAAGCTAGAAGAGATGCAACAGTTAAGGAGCTGTAACAGACAACTGCAGATTGATATTGATTGTCTCACCAAAGAAATTGATCTGTTCCAGGCCAGAGGTAAGACCAGGAGGACTGAAAATATTTAACTTATACAGCTTGTATTAACCACAAACTACAATAGTTTTAATGAACTGAGTTATTTAGCAGATAATATGACTGTAGTATTTTTAGCGCAGTTTTTTTAAAAATGATTTAACTCTTGCCAAACAATTTATATACAAAAATTCCCATAGACAGACATTTCTGTTGAGTTGCATAGATTATTTGGAAAGTGTTTTTTTTTTTATGAGATTTGAATAATTTGAAAATTAGATCCAAAAACATTAGTCCATAGTTTGCTGTATAGAAATCACTAATAACTTTCAAAGGAACACTCCATAAACGCAAAGCAATTTAGTGCCTTCAAGAAGCCCCCGATCTCTCCCAGTTGAAAGTGCATGTCCACCTGGAGCCCCACCATTTCCGGCTGTGTAAGTGATGAGATGTACAATATTTTGGGGAAATAGTAATTTTCAAAAGTAGAGTAGCTGCCAAAATCTTATATTGGATCCACTAAATTAGGTTTTGAAGATGTGCATTCAGTGTTACATAATTGTCACCCAGTATATTCTCCCTCTGAGCTGTAATGTGGGTGCCTAAGGAAGTGAGGGCTTGTGCCTGCCATCTAAAGGGAAAGCTACAAATGTAATACAGTGCTATCATATACCCAGGAAAGCTAGTCTGTAAGTGATGCACCGGTTTTATTAAGTGCTTCACATTTAGAATAGTTAATTTTAAATCCAGAGTGGGCCCCAAACTCATGCTGCATACAATACAAATTCGGCAAAGAAATTGTGAGGTTGGTCAGGGCAAGATCATAATCATCTGCAGATAAGCTCAGTTTGTATTCCTTTACCCCCTGACAAAACACACATATATGTGTGTGTGTGTGTGTGTGTATATGTGTATATGTATGTATGTATGTATGTGTATATGTGTGTTTGTGTATGGATATAGAGAGAGATAGATATCAGGACTCTCCTATCTTAAGAGTCAAGGGATTGATAGCATGATTAGCAATGTGAGTAGAGGGCATCCCGGCTGAGTCCCATTCCCAGTAATATCCTCAAACCCATAGATCTGTAGGGTAGCCAACAAATAGATACACCCGGTCAAAGTCCTTCTCAGCAGCCACTGAGAGAAGCATTGCACTTGAAGTCTTGACTAAGTGGAACAATTCCACAATTCTCATTCATAGACATTCATATTTTTTTAATGTTTCATTATGACAGTTGGGGAAAAAAAAAGTAAATGGTACAACAACACTGGAAACAAGCTAACAAAACACAGTAAGCAATAGCCCTGCAAGCAAGCTTACAATTTTGTGGAAAGAACACATTTTCCATTTTGATAACTTTGTAGGTAACTGTTCTTTTTAGAATCTTATGTTTACTGTTCATAACTGCAAAATGCAATTAAAACACCTATTGTTTTTGTGTTCCAGGACCACATTTTAATCCTAGTGCTATACATAACTTCTATGATAATATTGGATTTCTAGGTCCAGTGCCACCAAAGCCTAAAGGTACAGTATCTGTTGGAAATAAAGTTTATTTCCGCGTCTAACGCCTTTATTTTTATGGGATATTTTAAAAGCAGTTTGAATTATATAATCTATACTATTGTATACAGTTGTTAGAATGTACAGTGCAGCATCTTGATTTATTTTTGCACTTTATAATATGCTTTGTATTGTATTTGTGATAGATATCCATAATGCAAAGCTGTAGGAACATGTCATAATAACGATGATGATGATGAACATTGGTGACCTCCTAATCTATTACTCATATGAAATATTAAAATGTCTGTCAGCATAATAAAATACTTTGTTATTGTTGTGTTCCAGAGATCTGATCTAAAATCTGAATGAAAGATTTAAAAAAAATATAAATTTTTTTCATAGCTTCAGCTGTAAAAATAATTCATGTGGGGCCAATGGATCAAGAGGTCTGGTTTCCATAAAGGGAGTATGGGGGAGTATGGTGCCTGATCTTAAAACACCATTCCCCACCCACAATTTGCTTTTGTAGTACAAGATCCTGCTAATTATTTTGACATTGCTAAACATTGTGACTGCCTTATTTAAAAAGTAGAATGTGTTTTCTAAATATTACATTGTTTCCTTAAAAGATTTTATTTTTGTTTGTGCAGTAGAAGCCCTGCTTAAATTTAGCTTAATGATGCAGTTTTAAAAATCACTGTTAATGCAGCCCTATTTAGTAGATCCTGAATACATATCCACGTTGAAATACTTTAGTTCCCGTACCGACTTTTGAAGAAAGCTGATATCTTTGGCAACTAGAAAAATTTATTCAATCACCGTCCTCTTCCCTGCTTATTTGTACATCATCAAAAGAATTTGCACTGAGCCACCGCCTTTCCTTATACTTCCTTTTTAGGTGGCCAAGTAAGAGTTGGACAATCTAATTTTTAATTAAAAAAATAAATATGCATAAGCTAGTCAAAAACCTATGATACTTGCCACAATATTAGAGAATTATAGTGGACTATATCTTTTGCAACGTAAAGGTCATAGATCATTATAAACACAATTTCATAACTGCTTATTCTTCAGATGTACAAATTGTTGTTTAATATTATGCTATGACCTAGGTTCAAGATAGGTCGATTGTCCACATGGTTTAGCAGCCTTATTTAAAAAGGTGGGATAAACATCCCACTTGTGCATCCCCTTTATGGGGAAAGGGTACTTTTGGCGTAATAACCACTACAGCTGTAGAGATTATTATGCTAGTAGTAACCCTTTTAATGTTTGTTTTTATGCTATGTTCAGTTGTTGCAGGCTAAGCTATTTACTTACTTTTCTAGACTATTATTAGAGGTTAACTCAGCGGTTCTCAAACTGTGTGCTGCTGCGCCCTGGGGACAGGCACACAGGGGCGCAGCAGAATGTTTCCCTGGTGCTATGATTATAGCACCGGGAAACATAACTGCTGAACAGGGGCCCGGTCGGGTGCCGCTGTCCTCGAACACCCCGCCTCTGTAACATTGACCGGCTGTCAGGAAGTGACAGCCTGTCACTTCCTCCCAGCATCATGCAGTGAGACCGCTGCAGCATGAGGAGAGAGGTGCACTCCATATTTGCTCCTGATTCCCAGCAGCAGCAGCAGGACCAGGACTCCAAGCCACCTACCTGGACACACAAGGTAAGCTAACAGGAGGGTGGCTGGAGATATTAAAAATGACACATGTGTCTGGTTGTGCATCTGTGTGTGTGTGTCTGGTTGTGCATCTGTGTGTGTGTGTCTGGTTGTGCATCTATGTGTGTGTGTCTGGGTGTGGGTGTGTGTGTATATAAATGTATGTAAGACACAAACGCACGCATCCAAGCAGTCATATACATGCTTCTGCAGTGGTCTCTCTTCTGGCTGGAGTTGGGTCTGAACTGTCTTCTAGTGGCTGCAGCTCCGCGCCTTAAGACTCCACCGCTGCTGGCTTGCTTGTGACTCTTATTGCCCTGAGAGTCCTGACTGCCGACCGCCTGTGCTGCTCTGTAGGTTTTCTTATACGGAGGGCATTCTGACACTGTGGCCTGGTCGATAGCTTAGCCAGCCCATGACCACAACCCCAGCACTGCCGCAAAGTATAAAGTAAATCACTGAAGTTCTAACAGCACAGCAAGAGGTGTTAAAGCGCCAGAACTTCAGTGAGCATAATCCTGAGAGCCCAGCAACCACAGCTCAACCTCCCTCTCATGATGCCACTGACTTGTTAGAATTTTGGGCGGCCTCATAGCCCACCCCGGCGGAGGGGCCGATCAGAGTGATGATCTTTCCCCCAATGGTAATTATCCTGGTAGATTATGACAGGGGCGGCAAATGGCCGCCCCTGTCAAAGTGCCCCCTGGAGCCATAGTCCCACCAGGACGGGCGGCCCTGCAAGCACCCATTTAAATGGCAAAACTGTATATTACACTATAGCGTCAGTAAATACCGCAGCACTGTACAGATATACAACCTAGAAAGTTTGCCTTGGAAAAAAATATTAAGGGTGCCTTGAACCTAAAACGTTTGGGAACCACTGGGTTAACTGAATGTAGACTTTTGCAAACTCTGTGCTACTTAGTTGCACCTGTAGAGAAAGCAGAAAAATCTGGACAAAAATTCCTGCTTTGAATTCTTGTTACCACTATAAAGTGTATTGTGGCTCCTCTCCCTCTTCGCCCCCAAAATGTTCGCACATTAGTTGTAAGCTCTCCGCTGTTTCTAAAGCCTTCAGCAGAGCACAGCACAAAACCCAGATACTTGATATACTATTTTCCATTAGTACCTCATGGAAGAGCATTGGCTCAGAAAGTGAAATTTGTAGCCAAGTAGTTTTTTTTTTTTTTTTTGCAGCTTCCCTGTTATTGTACTTTTATTTTTAGAAATAAGGTTCACAAAAATGTACTTCACTTACTGTATTTGTTTATTTCAAGTGGATAATGTAGCAATTTGTCTTCAGTCCTGCTCATGACATATATAGTCTGTATGTCTGTGTATTAGGAGAACTAGTAATAATCCATAAATAATTTTGTCCTCCAAAATTTTGTTTACCCATTTTATTTAATATATATTTTTTTTTTTTTAGTACCGACATATTTTATGATATTGTATAATAGGTATAGAAATGTCATAAGAAAAAATTCTTGACATGAATAACAACTAAAAAATTAGGCCTTGTTTAACTTTAGTCAAGATAAATTAAAGTGCAACTATAGAAAGCATGAAAGTGCAATATATATAAATGACCGAATGTATAAGGAGATCAGATATAGTAACTCTGTCCAAAGTTATGAGGTGAAGCCAAGGTTAGATTAATGCAGGGTGATTTAACATTGGAAGTTTCTTTTCCTAAATTAATTTTTGAACGATTTTTAAACTTGTGAGTTAGTTGCAGATACAAATGGGGGAAACGTGTCATGGACCAGGCAGACTAACTAAGAAGATGTGTATTTTTAAATGAAGATTTATAATTTGAAGTAAAGGCTTGGTGATTTGTAAAAATGTTGATTTTAAAGCTGACCATGTGTAAGGATTGACCCAAAAAAGCTGTAGGTTATAATGTGTGTAGTAGTGATTCAAGTACCAGACTTTCAGCAGTGTTCATTCAGACAATAGGAGCATGCAAAAGTCGTGAAATGTTGATTATAGGAATGTGGAAAGAAAACAAATGTGTTTAAAAAAAAAAAAAAAAAACTGTTTTGGGTACATCCTGTGTTAAAAGAAAAAAAAACACATGTTTTGGGAGGTATTCATTCTTAAATTGCCAGTATTTACAGACTGGATATGTGTAGCCAAAAGAGGGTCATGGTCAAAGGTAATGCAAAGCCATCTTTGTAGTAAGGTAATGTTAATAGAAAGAATCCGAACTAAGACTGACATTGACAAACAAGTCTACTCCAGGCTAGAAAGGGATTTGCATCAGAGGGCGAAAGGATTAAAAATCACTTAATTTACCGTACAAGCTGCAACCACCATAACATTTTAAAAAAGGGAAAATCCTAGGTTTACCCCAAACAAATTTGATTTGGGAAAAAAAATACAATTTAGCAAAAATTTCTATGAAACCACAGAATTGTTGTACAAGTAGCTTTGTTAATGTTATTATTGTACCAAATGCAGAACTTAATAAAGAGACATTTATTATGAACCAGTTTTCCAAGCAATTTTCCAATTAATGCTGTCCAAACTTGTAAAAAAAAATGTACAATGCGATATAATTATGTACAAATACTCCTATTCTCTTTAACAGGCCAGATCATCTTGGTGAATCCAAGCAAATTGAGACCAAATATGATATACATTGTGAATATATATATATTGCCCCAAAAATAAAAAGGCATCTACAAACACTGCCCAAATTTTAAGTACAGTATATGACCCTTTGTCGAATTTACAATTTATTTTACACGTTTTGTGTTTCTCAATCTCCATCTGGCAGCTTGGGTCATAAAAAGTAACAAATGGCACCAACATTATCACCCCTGTTGTAAATTTCTCAAAATTACTTCATCCAGTTTTGTGTCTTTTTCAGAGGTCATAAACATGATAAAACACCACAAATGATACTGATAAAAAAAATAATTGTGCATCACCTGCATATTTTAAATTTGTACCTGCATAAATACAGGGTAAAGTCTGAAACACAATACCTATGTTTGCTCATTTGCATGTCCAGCTGGGAATTTTAAAATAGTTGTGAAAACGTGGATTTATGGAATTTCTGTGGCCAGGGTAGACTTTGAGATATGCAGGTAATGAACAACAGTATTTATTTATTTATATATTTATATATATGTAGTGTGCGCATATAATTTTATTTTTTTATTATTGTATTTGTCTGAATTTCGTAAAATGACTTCTTACAATGCATTTATCTTCATGCTTCAAATTTCTGTGAAGTGGTTGTTTTTTAAGCTTTTCAATATGCAGCTATAGACAGGTTAGCATGTTTTGTGTATTTTTTGACAAAAAGTGATTCAGTAATGTTTAAAACTAAATAATGTTATGTCTTTATTTCCCTTTCTCATGCATTTTCTTATTTGCAGATCAAAGGTCCATCATTAAAACACAGAAGAATGTGCCAGATACAGAAGAAGATGAGGGGGCACAGTGGAATTGCACTGCATGTACTTTTCTAAACCACCCTGCCTTAAACCGTTGTGAACAGTGCGACATGCCCAGGCATTACTGAGCCAGTAGGTCCTTACATGCGTTTAATTTGGGAATTAAAAGAAATAGACCATTTCTGGATAATACGAATACATAAATCTGAAGGTGTGGCCATTCGGTGTAATTTTTTTTTTTTTTTAAATGTAAAACATCAGCCCACAGAGATTAATACCTCAGTGTTGTAATGTGCGCAGTTGGGATGTTTTGTTTTTGTTTTTCTTTAAAATCATCTGATCAGTGATGTGCTGATATACTTGGTTCCCAGCTGCCTGTACCATGTACAGTATTACTAACCGGCCAAAAAGAATCCATCGTCTTGTGTGCAGTGTTCTGGGTCCTTTCTTCCAAACAGCATAACAAATGTACTGATGTGTTCTGGTCCTTCAGCAGAAGAGCAGAGCAATGGATTAAAGATTTATTTTATTTTCCCTCAGTCTAAAAAGCAAACTAACCACAAACACACTACGAACACGGAGGAATTGCAGCTTGCTGTTACGCGTTGCTGCCACAGGACTGAGGAAGGACTTACAGTTCAGTGTCTTCAGCGCCCAGGAACCTCCCTTGACTTGTGAAGCCAGCTTTTATAAAGTCAAGTCCAACAAAGAAATGGAAAAACTGCATGCATTGTCTGTATGATACAGTGAAAATACCAACAGATTTTTCAGTTGTACATAGCTCAAAAGCCTGCTTTAAGTGATTTTTTTTTTTCTCTTCAGTTTCACTGTTATCCCCTGTAATTCTATATGTATAGTGTAATAGGGTTTTGTTAACTTTTTTCCTTATTTGAAAAAATGATTTTAGCTCAGTCATTGCCCTCCCCTTGTAAGCGTTTGTCAAAGAATTGGTGCCTTAATTGGTGTGGGAGGGAGTAAAGCATTAACGATATGAAACTATGCACATTTATCTCTCTACATCACAGCCTATTGGTCTTGTAAATGTTAATGACCTGTGAAGACCTGTAGAAAAAAAATATAGGCTAAATGTTTAAGGGTACACAGATTATGTTTATGTACATATTGAATCTTACAGTGGGTGACACAGCCTCAGAATGTACACTATGTATTCTTCCAATTTGTGAAAGTTTCAGCAAGCAGGAGGAATGACCTTTCCATACATTTTCTTCCTTTAATATCTGATACATATATCTAAAAACAAAAGCTCTTTAGAAATGTGCTACAAGGTGGTTATTAAAATTTATGTAAAAACAATGGAAGTTACATTTGAAGTTGATAATTCCTTCCATGTCTCCAGTATGAAATTGTTCATGTGTTTGAACATTCTCAAGCTCATTAAATGCAGGTTGTATTCCAGGAGTAACTGGATATACAATTTATATATTAAATTATAACAGACTAAGCAGTCTGTTATGTGCATTTCAGTCACATGTTTAGGCTTTGTGGCTTGGTGTGAGCTACATTTCTGGTAAACCTTAAACATGTAACACACATTTCTATAGTCTGTGGTTTTTTGTTAAACTTCTCATCATTTGTTTTAATTAATGATATACAAAGTCCAAGTATATGCTGCTTTAGTTTTCAAATGAAGGTCAGTTAGGGTAGAAACTATAAACAAAGTATTTTTCTTAATGTCCAATTAATTGCAAGGGAAAAATAAACCAAAGAAACTAATCAAGTGTCATCCACTGTAAATGATTACATGAATTTAATCATTGGTTTCTTGATTTTTTTTTTTTTTTTTTTTTTTTTACCAATGATCTAAATAAATGTGAAAAGCCTTTCTTCTGAAGGCTTCTCATTTTTTGTGTTGCAGGATATTATCCCAGGTAACTAACCCGTCAAGTGTTACAGAGAGAGGCGTGTGATGTTTTAAGGCCTTTCCAGCACTGTAATGGGGTTCAGCAGCAGACCCAAAGCACTTAACAAGCAATACTTTTTGTTAAAAAGACATTTTTTTTCAGCTTCATCTGCAGTTTTCTGTGAAGATTGACAAATCAATTTTTACTTGTTTTATTAATAAAACCTAATTTGGATATCATGAGTTTATGGTTTTGTGATTTAGCTGGGTAAACAGTCTTTGTAACAGATAAGTTATTTATAAAAATTAAAAAAAATATATATATTCTAACAGTTTTGCTTTGTGAATTTGTTTATAACCTTCTACGAGTAAACAAATTACAGTTGGTCTTTTTAAAAATATATATTTTAAAATACACCATTTTCCTCTTATGAGCAATGCACCTCATGCATACAGTAATATGTTACAATGTGCTGTTAAAGGGTGTAGTCACTTCCACGTATTTTTATGTTGACAAATCTCTTTAACAAATTGTTGTGTGGTCCAAAAGATCTAATCAAATCCACAATTTTGTGTTCTCTGTTTTGCAGCTGTGGTCCTCCATCTTTGTTCCCTGTTAGTCATTATCTGCTCTGTCTTTTTCAGTTTTCAACCAGCATAGAGAGGAGGAGGGGCAGAATCAATTATCTTGGTCAGGGCCTATCCTGGGTGGGTGCACAGCAACCATGTGCTCTGTGGGTAGAGTTACATCGTGTCAGTAAGTTCCGTCCACTCTTATTAGGCCCCACCCACATGCACTCGCCTCCGTGGACAAAGTTAGCTTTAAACAGGGGAGGACAAAACCTCACATTTTACACCAGACCACCATGGCCCAAGGTAAGCCTCATTAAGGAAGGAAGGAAGGAATATTAGTGCTTTTTTCTTTAGCCCCACTACAACTCCCAACCCCTTTACTCCAAATGCCGTCCGTACCAAAAAAAAGTACTTTGTCCCCCAACTGCAGCTCCTAATACCCCACTATAGCGCCCTTATACGTAAACAGCCTTTATCCCTACTACAGCCTCCAACTCCTCACTACAATTCCTTACCTCCACTGAAGCCCCTGTCCCAAACTACACTCCCTACCCCCCAAATGTTGCCGCTATCACCTCATTATAGCCAATTTCAGTTAACATCTCCCTAATACAGCCACTAACTCCTCTACTACAGCCTCTGTCCTTTGCAATCCTTGGCCCATACTACAGCCCCTAATCTCTCTTAAATCCCATACACCCCACTACAGCATATATTTCCTTACTACAGTCTCTACCCTCTTCACTACAGCCCATCTAGCCCTCAATTGCAGCCCAAATTGACTGGCACTTCAGTCCCTAGCCCCCTAATACAGGCCTAAACTCAATTATAGCTTACTACCAGTGTCACATCTGAGATTAGGTTCTGGACCTGCCCCTGGCACTGATATGCTATGGACACAAAGGTGGCACTGGTAAGCTATTTTGAGACAAAGATGGAACTGATGAGCTATTTTGGGACAAAGATGGCACTAGGAAGCGGTATTGGGCAAAAAGATGGCACTGAAGCATCAGTGACCCTAGGATCGGCCCTGCCAGGTGTACTAGGCAATGCATGGAAACAGCAGTAGTGAAATCAGGAAGACCATCACCAATTTGAAAAACATAAATGTATTCTAGTAATACGCCGTTAAATTAAAAGCCAGTAGGGCAACAATTAAAACAATTCAACAGCAGTGCACATGCCTAACATGCTGGCAAACTCAATCAACAACAGAAGTGAACTTTTTTTTTGTTTCCATAAATACTTGTGCGTGCGTGCGTGCGTGCACAACAGGACACATATGTTACACAGAAGAAAAAACACAAGCACCACTGAATCAAAAACTCATAATAATGTCTGTCATATTTTTAGATACTTTTTTTTTTTTAAATTGTATAATATTTTGGAAAAATCCTTTTAAAAGTTTACCCAGAAATATTAAATCGGGTCCAACTTAGCAACTTATGTTGCTTAGACTGTCACCATTGCCATGAAAGGGTGTCCATGGTCTGCAACAGTCTATAGGTAGGTGTTCCGTGCAGTGGTGTATCCTGGTTTTGTGCTGCCCTAGGCATGCCTTCTCAGGCACCTTTTTTTTTTTATATTCAACCCCTTACCTTGGAAATGCTGGGGGGGTTCTCCTTTTTCCCTGGGGTCCGGTGGCTGCTGGGATGCGCTGGCGAGGGAGCACTGATTAGATGTCATGATATGATGTCATATTCCGGCTCCCGGCATCACACTGCGGTGCGCGAGGGAGCTGAGCAGAGCGCTCAGGGGAAAGTGCTCCCTCGCCAGCCCTGCCCAACCAGATTTTTAGTTAGACGTGAGGCTAACAAAACATTTGCCCTGGGCGTTTGGGGGCAACTTTTTTTGCCGCTCCCTGGAAAATGCTGCACAAGGCAAATGCCTTGTTTGCCTCACGGCTAATACCTCCCTGGTTCCTTGGCAACGGAACATCTACTTGAATGCCCAGGACCCAAGCAGAACATTGTCCAGAGCAAGCATGTCAAACTTGCGGCCCGTCTGCCCTGGCGCTGCTTTGTACTGTGACTGCGACCAGCTGGAAGACAGAAAAGATTTCCTGTCTGATTCTTGCTTTCCCTCCCACAGCCACAAGAGGGCAGAGTGGCTACCTGTCTGCTGAGCAGACCAGCCACTGCTCCTTCTCACCTGCTCGCAGTGCCACAGGAGCGTCTGGCTTGCTTGAGAAGAGCAAAGCTTGAACTGGAGGACTGGCGGCTCATCTTATGGTAGGGAAAGAGGGACTTGGGAGACATTCCTGTGTAGTGTGTTAAATTGGGGAGGGTGGGCAATGTTATAATTTGAGGGAGGGTGCCAGTGGATTAAATTGGGGGAGGGTGTGGGGCATTGTGTTTAATTAGAGTGGGAGGAGCAGCATTGTATTAGATTGAGTGGAGGGGGACAGTGTATTGGATTTGTGGGAAGTGTATTAGATTGGGTCTGCATGGAGGTGCTGATTGGCCGTGCAGCTTTTTGTTACACATGCACAATAGCCTCCTAAAGCATTGGATTGGCTGGGATCATCAAGTTTGATGATCTCAGCCAAAGTGAAGAACATACTTACAGGACTTCAAAATCAACAAGATAACATTTGTTTTTTACAGCTGTGCAACAGCATACATTTACCATTTCAGTCCCATTTCCAAACTTTTCTTAATATGTCAAGGTAGTTGGACTGAAACATTGGTTAAATGCAAATGCACGTCTCCTTAAAATAAATTTGCTCTTTTGTTTATTTTGAAGCCCTACGACATGAGGACATCCAGTGTAAATAGTTTTTTTTTAGAATGTACTTTTCGAAATATATCTTTGTTTCTATGAAAACTGAAGTTTTTAGTTTCTTTGTGGTCCACATAAACTTAAACCTTGTTTATTTGGCCCATGTTAGCCTTTGAGTTTGACATGCTTGGTCCAGAGCATAACACTACCAGGTTGCTATCTTTCCATAGTGCTTCCAGCTGTCATCTCTTCCTTAGGTAAATGACGCACAGGTATTTGGCCATCCAGCTGATCCAGGGGAGGTCAGTGTTCGCTGGGGCATAACAAGGGGACCACACACCAGTCATTCGGGAGACGAACAAGGGGGTACGGAGAACCGAACACAAGGGAATAGAGTCTGCTACAGGGTGCTTATAAACATATGTGCTATATGCAGACACTGGGATTTAGAATATTTTACCACCTCTAACGCTCGCCTTCAAGACTTTTCTAGGGCTGCACCTCTTCTGTGGAACTCCCTTCCCTTCTCCGTAAGAATTTCACCAAGTCTCCACTCCTTCAAAAAAATCATTGAAAACTCACTTCTTCAAGAAAGCATATCAATTAAACGGTTACCCGGTTTTTATCCCCCACCCCCCATGACTCCTCTCCTGCAACTGTCAAAAATTACCTACTAAGCCCTCAGTGAATACTTTTCAAACAACCTACTTTGTACCCCTACTTTTACCCTTTGTGTATATCCCACTCCCTCTAGAATGTAAGCTCATTGAGCAGGGCCCTCCACCTCTCTGTTCCTGTACGTCCAGTTGTCTTGTTACAATTACATGTCTGTTAGTCCACCCATTGTACAGCGCTATGGAATCTGATGGCGCTATATACAAAAAAAAAAATGACTTGGCACATCATGGCAATCTGTTTTAGATGCATACAATTGGCATACTATAGCATCCAGCTTTAGATGCATAAACTTGGGACATCATGGCAGTCAATTTAGATGTATAAAATTGGCATAGCTCAGCAGTTTGAGGCATAATTTTATGGCAAGACAGGCTTCATATTTACTTATTTTTCTTTACTGAAACTCCCAGCAGCAAACAAATACTTAACAAAGATTGTAAAAATTCAACCAGAGTGCATAACAGTAATATGTAGTGCCCCCAGACTCCTCCCACTTCCTCTTTCTTTGCCGTTATTTATGAACGCATCGGCTCTGACGCGGCGCTCCACCACCATTTTCACGGCAGCCGTTTTGAGTCAGTCATCTGTTTCCAGCCCTTTCTCTCTGCGCAATTACAGGATGGATCTGTGGGCATAAAGTTCAGCTATCCGGATTAGGTAAACTTTACTAATATTTAACAACTAAACCTTTTAAGTTAATCTGCCCATACCTTCTTCTGAGTTGCTGATTGCCCTATTTCTTTTCCTACAGATTCCTCTAAGAATTTTCAAGACCTGCCTGCTCGTTAAGGGTTTTTACTGTGGGTGACCCCCACCTTTTCTCTATTTAAAGGTGTATCCCACCTATGCTGTGATATTTTGTGGCTAACACCACTCATTAAAATTATACCTGTGTGGCTGACACTACCTCTGTTTTATTCTGTGGGTGACCCACACCACATAAAATCATACTAAATGTGGCTAACACCACCTCTGGCTTACTGTGTGGGTGATCCCTACTTTATGATTAACAGCATGGTTTAACCTCACTAACTGTATTGTGGCTGACCCCCACCGTGCCTGCCTTTTACCTTAAAATTCACTTTTTTTTTTTTACTGCCTGTGCAGTATTTCTCTACATTTTAAGTAACTGAGAATGTATTCTAGCCTCATTATCACATTGTTATTTTGATTTATAATTTCTTGGAAGACATGTCTGATCATCAAGACCCTGCCATTTCCGCAGAACTACAGGCATGGCTTTTCTCCACTATTGCTGAGTCCATACCCAAGGCTGACATACATACAAACACATACATGCACAGACATACATACTGAAATACATACACACATACATGCATACATACTGAAATACATACACACATACTGACATACATACATTCACACAGCTAATTTTTACTTTTTTTGCAGGAGGGTGACTGTGGCTGATGGGAGTTGGCGTGGCTCTTTCGGCCTCGCGGCCTGTCTTTCTTCCCTCCCATGCGGAGGGAGCTGGGAGAAAGTGACGGCTGCACTACTTTGCGGCTGCAATTTTTTAAAGGGGCCCATTGACGCTATTGCAGGGCTACCGCGGGCCATAGTTTGAGGACCCTGCTCTAGAGGGTTCTACTTCTCGATTGACTGATCATATGATGAATTATTATGATGCTAACTACTCTGATGAGGATCCCCTGGCGAATGTGCCCCAGGATTCCTCAGCATCAGAGTTTGTTAAAGCGACTTTTATCACACATACCAATTATACAAATTCGGGTAATTCCCAACATAAAGAGCCTTCTTCAGACATCCTCCTGCTTCGGGCCTCTCATTCTTTGATCCAAGAGTAATTTGACATCCATGATCTGCTGAAATGGGCCCCTCCTGATCACATTGCCAGTTTCTGTAAAATTTGGCTACACAAACACTTAGAGATGGAAATTAGAGCTAAATTGTGGGCAGAATTCCCAAGGACAACTATTCCAGGCTAAGTTGCCTCCACACTGGAATTTTAACCCATGCTGGTCACCTTCTTAACCAAATCTGGCAAAGACCCTCGTAAGGGTATTGAACAAGGATTGAATGCAACCCCTGGCAAACTTCTGGATATTGCACATCCTATTATCCAAAATTTTACCCTAGCAAATGAGGCACAGATGAGTTTGATTCACACACTGTACGAGAATGGGCTCAGAGAGCTTTATGTCTACTAGGCAATGCCAATGTGGCAATTTCTACTGGAGCCTAACCACCAATGGAGAAGGACGTGTGAAACCTGTGCTCTCCCGCCTAGGAGCTATAATCAGCTAAAATCCGCCACTTTTATCAGGCATCCAGCCCTACAAACAGGTTACCAGACTCCCCCCTATGATACCCAACAGACAAATATGGGGGACAACAAAAAGGACATGCCACCTTCAGTGTCCACAATATTGTGCGCCTCCGAAGAACGGCAGCCATCTTTGAGTCAGGACCCACAGGACTCTGGCTCAGAATCCGACGAAAGTGAGGCCACAGAAAGCTTACAGACTCCACTCGCCAAACTCGACTTCCGCCAAATGCTGCGGGAAGCGATAGAAGGGATCAAAACACATACTGCCGCATGCTCACTAAAGAGCGGATCATGACCTCCGCCAGGGCTACACAGCCGAAATATAAGGCCCACACACTGGCCTTCTTTCAAGACCTGGCACCCTCCACCCTAAAGAAAAGAAGGGACCTCAAATCTCTTACCATGGCTCTAGCCCAGAAGGGACTGTAATATCGATGAGGCCACCCCTTCAAATTACAAGTGCGCCTGGGAGACCAAGAACATACCATTCATCACCCAGCTGAAATGGAAGACTTTGTAGCAGCGCTGGGCCTCCAACTCCTCACCTTAACAGCAGCAGGGGACAGACGCAACACCAACCCCAAGAAGAACTCCAATTCCCCGCTCCAGCCTAGACAACAAACGAGGAAGAGACCACAACCCAGTGAAGCAATGCCAGCACAGACATGATGAACTTTGACTATGCAGCCCCCAAGCTGCCAAGCAGGGTGGCAGGACTTGCATTCTCATTCATGCAGGTTCAATCTCTCTGTTAAAAGGTTTTAAAGGTTTCATAATTCCAATGCATAAAGGTTAGTCGTTTGGGTTTACACTATTACACAGGACAGCCGCTCCTCCTCCCCCCTGACGCCCTAGCCCCCGGGGCGACACACACTATGATGGAATACTGAGATCACCCCCCCCCCTTGAAAAAAATAAAAATAACTTGACACCCGATCGTCCCCATGCCTAGTGCAATGTAACCGCAAGACAGGTACTGGAGACGCACCCCTCTCCCTTACCACACGCAACAGCCCACCGCAACACCCCACAAGAACTGACCCACGCTCCGCGCAAACCACCCTGACCCCCCCCCCGGGGACTGACATCCAGTCTGGACCCGCTGGACAGGAGAGGCCTCCCCTTCCACTTATGAGAGCCCCCATCTGCAGACGGGACCAGACTCGGGGGTCACAGTACCGGGGCACCCCAATTGACCACAGTCACTAAGAACATCTTAACGGACGGGAGAGTGCACAGGACCTCACTTGAGACCCGCAGATCACCCCCGGGTACAGGTTGGTGACATCTAGTGTTTACTCAGGAACTGTGTAATTAACGTCATGTATTTCATTTATTGGGGTCACAATTTCAACCAGCGAACGAGAAATAGAACCTGACTCCCACGCAATGTGTTTATTTGGTATTTGCTCAGGAACTGTATTGTAAAAAACATGTATTTTATTCACTAGTGCCACAATATCGCCAGCAAACGAAAAATAGAGTAACCTCCCCAGATCCCAGACAGGCTGCCAGCGTATCCCACGGGTCATAGGGAACTCCCACAACAACAGCCTACCCCGCGCCTCCACTAGAGGACCCACCCAGCACCCTATGAACCCGCACGCCGGCCCACAGGGCCCAGTGAAGGAACTGGCCTCAGGGTCCACAAAGCAGTACACCTCCCAGGCCCCTCTAGTCGCTTCTACAACCAACTACCATGGGCATACTCCCCTCATCCACCACCCTAGGACCACTCCAGATTCCCAGGCCCACAGCATAAACCTACAAGGAATCCACTAATCCTTCCCAACCAATTGGGAGCCCCTCCAGGCAACCCACTGGGCGAACCGGCCCGAACGCACAGCCCATACTACCTTAAACAAGGCTGACAGCTTCACATTTAGTTTTGTTAGTCTGTTAACTAAGTTAATTTCTATCCTAAGCCATCTTAAACTGGCTGCTTAACCTCTTTGTAACAGGTGCCAGTATTGCCTAAACGCCACAAATGGCGAGTGAACCGGTTAGGGATGAACCCTATTTAGAAAAAGAATTGCATATACATGTTTCATATGACAGACTGTTCTGAATGGTTATACAAAAATCAGCCCACTATCGGCCCTACTGGGCTCCTCTACAACAAGGACTAACAGGCCACAACCTCCCGGCTAACTCAAACCTACATACCTGCCCCAACCATGACATGATACCGAACCCAAATACGCTACCCCCGAGACCATCCCCACATTTCAAGATCGGATCTCTTTTAATGAAAACTATGTACTGACTATTTGTTAAAATCTTGTTACCACTGCAGAGAAGCTGAGCCTGCATTCCTTCTACTGCCGGCTGCCATACAGCAGACCAACCTGAGCATCCCTCCACCTTGTACCGACGAAGTTGCTACTCAAACATACTGCAGGTAAAACTCATACTGCTCCGAAAACACAGGAGAACAGTCTTCAGCTCCTCCCGACACAAACCACCCTACCTCCACACACATACAGGCAAGCCAACACATAACCAAGAATCCGACCCGATGGCCTGCAACCACCGCCTATTAAGCGGTGAAGGGAGAGGCACTGGTGGGAATCCGCCACGAGCGGGCCCCCCCCATCCTCCATACCCACACGTCCTGGCAATCTAGGTGTCAGACCAGGAGAACCTCGCACCCCTCGACCCTCCCCTGGGGGCACTCCACTTCCTCCCCCCCCACCACAGGGATAGTTTATCCTCCCCCTCCAAGCACTCCATCTTCCCCTCTAACCTCCTACCCTCTCGGAAGGAGGACGCACGGCCGCAGCACCAACAGGGCGACCGCAACCTCATCATTCCACAACCATAAACTGTAAAGGCCTTAGCAACCCCGCTAAGAGACAACGACTCATGGGATAGGCCAATTGAACTGGAGCTGACCTTGTAGTCCTCCAAGAAACCCAATCCAAATGTAGCAGAGATGCAATATTCCCCAGGTTATCTCCGCTTATGATCCAAGTGAGGCTCAGGAACAAGTAAATAATAAATCCACAGGCAAGGTTTCCAGCAGGTAAAATAACAGCAATATCCCCACAGCAATCCCAATAACTGGACGACACACAGTTTCAGGAGCAGAACTGAAAGCTTTAATCCACAGTGGCCTTTTAAAGCATGCTCCCATGCAAGGGAGGGATTTACACTCATTAGTACAGTAGCCAATCCTGTCCTGGTAACCTCCCACACATCTCCTCCCCTCAGCCAGCATCATAATCCCCTTATCCAGTCTAGCAATTCCCCCTGTTTCTGGATGTACCCCTAAACGTAGGGGTACCCCTTTAAATCCTACATCCCCTGATAGCCCTGATCTGGGTGAACAACATATCCAAAAATCACCCAGATCAGACCAGGGGTTCGGGAAATTTATGGAGGGAATAAAATGACCGACCGCACTGACTGAAATAGCCGAATACAGTTCCATGCGAATGGGCCCTGCGGTCGGTCCTGGAATAAGGGAACAAACTGCACGAAAGCTATAGAGGCTAGGGAGGGTTCGCCTGAATCCCTCGTTCGGTTCTTTCTATCTACCGAACGAGGGGCCGTTTGGTAGTTTGGAACCGAACGGACCGGGCTTGTGGAGGTTTCAGCGGTGTTCAACTAGTCGAGTGTCCGATTTGAGTTCCAGACACTAGATGGCAAAACACCGCTGTTTGGGAGTTTTAAAATGGCCGCCGCCACGCGTTCGTTTGTCGAATGGCGGCCACCCCTGAGAACAAAGGACGGCTACTTAACTTGTCAATTACCCATTCGCAACAATGTTGCAACGGGTGATTGAGGACACACTTAACACAGGGGAGGTCTGATTGTTCGGTAGTTTCATTCCCTTAGTTTATTCGAATGATTCTACCGAACAATCAGAGGAATACAATTCTTTTAAAACACATAGAAAACTAGCAGATCACACGAATGCAGTTATTTCAAAGACATTTGCAGGACAGCCCAGTGCCATCCGCTACACTGCTCCCCCTTGCCCACAAGCCGGCATACACAGTCTGATCCAACACGGATCGGCTTGGGGATGTCCGGGGACTCACGGATCATTTTTCCAGGTCAGTTTGTCTCGACAACCCGTCGGCATTCCCATTCTGTTTACCCGGGCGGTACTGAATATTAAAGTCAAAAGGCTGCAGCGCCAAACTCCAGCGCAGCAGCCTGGCATTGTCCCCAGCCACCCGGTTTAGCCATACCAGTGGGTTGTGATCCGTGAGTAAGGAAAAGGGCTGTCCATATAGATACGGCTGCAGTTTCTTTAAGGCCCACACCACAGCCAGGCATTCCTTCTCGATGGCGGCGTAGCTTACTTCTCGGGGTAACAGCTTGCGACTGATGTAAGCCACGGGGTGTTCTCCGCCATCGGCTCCGACTTGGCTCAGTACTGCTCCCAATCCAAACATAGAAGCGTCTGTGTGAACAAGAAAACGTTTAGTTGGATTGGGAGCTGCCAAGACAGGAGCATTTATCAGTGCATTTTTCAGATGTTGGAATGCCTGCTCACACTCCGGGGTCCAGGTCACCTGGCGGGGCAAATTCTTCCGGGTAAGGTCAGTGAGGGGCTTGGCGAGGGCGCTATAGTTAGGGACAAACTTTCTGTAATACCCAGCGGTCCCTAGAAAGGCTAACACCTGGGTTTTAGTCCTAGGGGTGGGCCACTGGGCCACGGCTTCTACTTTGGCTGGTTCGGGCTTCTGTTTGCCGCACCCCACTCTATGTCCGAGGTACTGCACCTCGGCCATCCCTATGCTGCACTTGGCCGGTTTCAATGTCAAACCAGCTTCCTTAATCCTGTCTAGAACCGCTCCTATATGGGCCAAGTGCTCCTGCCACGTATTGCTAAAAATGGCAATATCGTCCAGGTAGGCACAGGTGTAGTCTTGGAACCCATCCAGGAGTCGGTCTACCATCCTCTGGAAAGTAGCTGGGGCGTTTTTCATCCCAAATGGCATGACCTTAAACTGGTACAAGCCAAATGGGGTGACAAAGGCCGACTTCGGGATGGCCTCTGGGGCCAGGGGGATTTGCCAATACCCCTTACATAAGTCAATGGTAGTGAGATATTGACCCCTGGCCATTCTGTCCAGTAGCTCATCTATCCGTGGCATAGGGTATGCATCGGACACAGTTTTCTCGTTTAATCTCCGCTTCGGTACGAGCACTACCGGAGAAGCCCAGCGACTATCTGAAGGCTCAATCACCCCCAGTTGGAGCATCTCATCGATCTCCTTGCGCATGTTTTCCCTTACCGCTTCCGGGATGCGGTAGGGGGTCTGGCGCATGGGGAGTTGCCCTGGGGTCTCTACCCGGTGAGTGGCCAGAGGGGTGTACCCAGGTACATTAGAGAACGTGTCTCGTTTCTCCTCCAACAGCTGCTGTACCTCGATACGCTCCTGCGGGCTCAGCCGGTCTCCCAGTGCGATTTCCCCTAAATCCCCAGACAGCTGCCCATCTCCCAGCAGATCTGGGAGTGGTAAGCTGTCAAACTCGTCAGAATTGGGCGCACATATGGCGGTTACCTCCTCGGAGCGCTCTTGGTAGGGCTTCATCGTGTTCACATGGAGCATGCGTCGCCCTCCCGTCCCTGTGCAGGGGCCAATTATATAGGTGGTGTCACATCTCTGTTCCACCACCCTATAAGGTCCCTGCCAGGCGGCCTGTAGCTTGTCATGTCGGACAGGTTTTAAAATTAGCACTTTCTGCCCGACCTGAAAGCTACGGTCCCTGGCTCCCCGATCATACCATGTGCGCTGGCGGGTCTGTGCCGCCTGAAGGTTTTCCCTTACTGTCCTAGTTAATGCTTCCAGGCGGTCTCGGAGGGCCAACACATATGGTATGATGGGAGTGCCATCTGCGCTCCGATCTCCCTCCCAATGCTCTCTTATAAGATCTAAGGGGCCTCTGACTCTCCTCCCAAATAGCAGTTCAAATGGGGAAAACCCTGTGGATTCCTGCGGCACCTCCCGGTAAGCGAATAGGAGATGCGGCAGGAACCGCTCCCAGTCCTTGTGGGTCTCTGCGAAGGTTCGGAGCATTTGTTTCAATGTACCATTGAACCGTTCGCAGAGCCCATTAGTCTGGGGGTGGTAAGGGGCACTGATAATAGGCTTAATGCCACAGATCCTCCAGAGGTGTTGGGTGAATTCTGCTGTAAATTGGGTACCCTGATCCGTGATAATCTCCCTGGGTAATCCCAACCGGGAGAATATCTGCATGAGGGCATCCGCGACCGTTTCAGCGTGAATGTTGGTCAGAGCCACTGCCTCTGGATATCTAGTAGCATAGTCTACTACCGTTAAAATTTACCTTTTGCCTGACGGGCTAACTTTCTTGAGGGGGCCTATCAAGTCTACCGCTATTCGGCTAAAAGGTTCCTCAATTATGGGCAGGGGGTGTAGTTTCGCCTTCCTCTGGTCTCCCCTTTTCCCTACCCTTTGGCAGGTATCGCAGGTGGTGCAATACCTGCGTACCTCCTGGCTGATCCCTGGCCAGAAAAAACTTTGGGTCAGTCGGTACCTAGTGCGACTGACCCCTAGATGTCCGGATAGCGGGATATCGTGCGCTATCCGGAGTAGCTCTGCTCGGTACCACTGCAGCACCACTAGCTGCCTCATCACTATTGGGTCTGACCCAGCAATCTGCTTGTCTGTCTCCCTGTACAAAAGCTGCTTGTCCCAGACAAATCTATCTCCCCCAGGAGGGTCTGCTGTCACCTTGTCCCTATACACCTGCAAGGTGGGGTCAGTCACTATCTCAGCTGCAAATTCGTTAGGAGGGGCCCAGGGAACACAGTCAAGGGAAGGGTCTCTTTCCTGAACCTCCGGAAGTGTGTTGTAGTCCTGGGTGCGGGCCTGTTGCCGGGTGACCACCGGGTGAGCTTCTCCTGTGGTGGGTGTCTGGGGCTCAAAAGCAGACGTGAGCCTTCCCAGATCGTTCCCCAACAATACCTCCGCCGGTAACTGCGGCATCAACCCCACCTCCACATGCCCTGCCCCCGCTCCCCAATGTAAATGTACCCTTGCTGTAGCTAGCCAGTACACTGCTCCCCCGGCTACCCTGACGGCCACAGTTTTACTCAGTTTCGCTTGATCCGACACCAGGTGACTCTTTACCAGGGTGATAGTAGCCCCTGAGTCACGTAGTCCTTGTACCGCTTTACCCTCCAGGTATACGGTCTGCCTATGATGCTGTCTGTTATCAGCATTGGCCTGGACTGGATCTGCCTCGTGCAGTACTTCCCACTGTTCCACGGTGGTTATGGGAATGGCTGACCCATATGGTGTGCCCACTATATCTTGGTAGTGGTGGGCTGCGGCTGCTCTTGGCAGTGGTGGTGGGCCGAGGCGAATCCAGGTGGAACGATCCCTCAGCTGGGGACATTCCCTTTTATAATGTCCCCATTTCTGGCAGTGATGACAGGGGCCAGAAATGGGCTGGCGAAAACGTGGCTGTGCAGCGGGTGGTGGTGGTGGTGGCAGTTGTCTCGGTGGAGCTGGGTTGTAGCTGTTTCCCCCAAATGTTTTAAAGGTAGCTTTTGGGGCTGCAGGTTTCTGCTGCCTGCGTGCATCCAGGTACTCATCTGCCTTCCTGGCAGCTACGGTGAGGGAGGTAGAGTTTCTGTCCCTCACCCATTCCTGTACATCGATGGTTACCCACTCATAAAATTGCTCCAACAACACCATTTGCAATAAGTCCTCCATGGACCGAGCCTTATTGGACTGTACCCACCCCAGGGCGGCCCGATGTAACTTGCAAGCCCATTCCACATGAGAGTCCTTGTCATTTCTCTTTAGGTCTCTAAACCGCCGCCGATATGCCTCTGGCGTGATTGCATATCGGGCCAGGATCACCTCTTTTACTCTGCGGTAATTCCGAATTTCCTCATCAGGTACAGTTCTATAGGCTTCAGCAGCCTTCCCTGTGAGCTTCCCTGCTAAAATAGGCACCCACTCGTCTGGGCTAATACTATGCAATGCACACAGCCTTTCAAAGTCTTGGAGAAAAGCATCTATATCCTCCTCTGCTTCTACATACGTTTTAAAGGCTTGGTAAGGAATTTTTGTCTTACCCTGTGTGATGGTAGCTGTGGTAGCATTCCTCTCCAGCTGCTGTAGTGACCTTTGACGCAGTATAAACTCCTGCACCTCTGTCATTGTCCTGGATATAATATCCGCTGTTGGATTCTCTCCATAAAAGGACAGCCTAAACTGCAGCTGTCTCTGGAACTCCTCTTTTTCAGCTCCATCTGCTGCACTCTGCTGCTCAGGGATTACCCTGTCCTCCTGCTGGTATTCAGCCATCACTTCTGCAATGAGGGTTGCTTTCCTTTTGTTGCTGGCTGCAATACCTTTCGCTTCCAGGAGATCTTTTAGCGTGGATCTTTTTAGCTTGGCATAATCACTCTCCATCCGTATTCCATTAGTCCTTGTTCCCTTGTGAGTCTGGATCCCAGCGCTGCCAACCAATGTAGCGGAGATGCAATATTCCCCAGGTTATCTCCACTTATGATCCAAGTGAGGCTCAGGAACAAGTAAATAATAAATCCACAGACAAGGTTTCCAGCAGGTAAAATAACAGCAATATCCCCACAGCAATCCCAATAACTGGACGACACACAGTTTCAGGAGCAGAACTGAAAGCTTTAATCCACAGTGGCCTTTTAAAGCATGCTCCCATGCAAGGGAGGGATTTACACTCATTAGTACAGTAGCCAATCCTGTCCTGGTAACCTCCCACACATCTCCTCCCCTCAGCCAGCATCATAATCCCCTTATCCAGTCTAGCAATTCCCCCCGTTTCTGGATGTACCCCTAAACGTAGGGGTACCCCTTTAAATCCTACATCCCCTGATAGCCCTGATCTGGGTGAACAACATATCCAAAAATCACCCAGATCAGACCAGGGGTTCGGGAAATTTATGGAGGGAATAAAATGACCGACCGCACTGACTGAAATAGCCGAATACAGTTCCATGCGAATGGGCCCTGCGGTCGGTCCTGGAATAAGGGAACAAACTGCACGAAAGCCTCTAGCTATAGAGGCTAGGGAGGGTTCGCCTGAATCCCCTCGTTCGGTTCTTTCTATCTACCGAACGTGGGGCCGTTTGGTAGTTTGGAACCAAATGGACCGGGCTTGTGGAGGTTTCAGCGGTGTTCACCTAGTCAAGTGTCCGATTTGAGTTCCAGACACTCGACGGCAAAACACCGCTGTTTGGGAGTTTTAAAATGGCCGCCGCCACGTGTTCGTTTGTCGAATGGAGGCCACCCCCGAGAACAAAGGATGGCTACTTAACTTGTCAATTACCCGTTCGCAACAATGTTGCAACGGGTGATTGAGGACACACTTAACACAGGGGAGGTCTGATTGTTCGGTAGTTTCATTCCCTTAGTTTATTCGAATGATTCTACCGAACAATCAGAGGAATACAATTCTTTTAAAACACATAGAAAACTAGCAGATCACACAAATGCAGTTATTTCAAAGACATTTGCAGGACAGCCCAGTGCCATCCGCTACACCAAATCAGACACTACAGGGAATGCCACACGGCCAACTCTCCCACTACCAAGCAAAACGGGGTTGCCATCCTGGTATGCAAATCCTGCCCACTACATCTAAAGCAAATCAATAAGGACCCCCAGGGTCTATTCATCACACTTGCTGGCCATGCAGGAACCAATAACTATGCCATCACCTCAATCTATGCCCCAAATACCCCAGATCCTAAGTTCTGGGACACACTACACGCACATCTGGCCTTGACCCCGGCCCACCACAGGATCATCGGGGGCGATTTCAACGCCACAATGTCGCCATCAGTGGACCGACACCGCGCACACCACCGCAGATAATCACCCCCCTCCCCGTAGCCAAATCAGATAAACTGCTCCAAGCCTTCGCCTCACACCTACAGCTGGTGGACGCATGGAGAATGCTCCAGCCAACTACGCGGGACTATACATATTACTCCCACCCACATAACACATACGGATAGACCTCTTTCTCATCTCCCCCTCCCTTCTACATGCAGCTAAAACAGCCACCATTGGAACCATCTCCTGGTCGGACCACGCAGAAATCACACTGACCCTATCAATCCCACTTGTCTCTTGCCCATGGTTCTGGAGACTGAACCCCACCTTACTCCACATCCCTATATTGAAAAACACTATCCACACAGACCTGATAGATTACTTCTCACTTAACGCCCCATCAGCACCCTCACCAGGAATATTATGGGCAGTCCACAAGGCTGTGCTGAGGGGAAAACTGTTCAGCATTGCCTCACAACACAAAAAAACCCAAGTGGCAGAACTTGCGCACTCCCTCACAAACCTCAGGGTCCTTTAGACCCATCACAAACGGAACCCCTGACATACTGACCCAAATATTTGAATACCGCAACAAAATTAAAGACTTTATGGCTAAAGTCTCAGCTAGAGCTCTCCAATGGACAAAACAGACATACTATGAAAAATAAAACAAAGCTGACACCCTACTAGCTCAAAAACTGAAACGCCGAAACGATGCAAAACGCATGGACAAAATCCAGACCCCAGATGACCAAACACACTAACTGCCTTCAAAAATATTGGAAGCTTTCCAAACATACTTTGGTAACATATATGACCACAGCCCTAACACTAGACAGCAACCAGAGATGACACTACAATCCATAGAGACATACCTTCAAGCCAGCCCCTCCCGGCACTTAAACCAGAAGCCATCACCAAACTGAGTGAACCCATTACTATAGAAGAAATCTCCAACGCCATTAAACATTCCAAACCCAACAAGAGCCCAGGACCAGACAGATTCACAGGCCTATACTATAAAACCTTCCCTGCAATACTACTCCCCCACCTCTGCAACCCCTTTAACTCTACGCTTCAAGGACATCCCCTACCCCCAGATATGCTACCAAAGCCGAACAAAACCCACACTGAACCGAGCCACTACCAACCAATCTCTTTACTGAACGTCAACATCAAACTACTCACAGAAAGGCTAAACCCCTACATACACAAACTCATCCACCCAGACCAGGTAGGATTCATCCCCTCCAGACAAGCATACGACAATACGAGACGGACATTTGACCTCGTATGGGCTACGATGCATAGACAAATCCCTACACTTTTCCTATCCCTAGACACCAAAAGGGCATTTGACCGCCTACTCTGGCCCGTCCTGATTGCCACTCTCCGCAAATTTCGAATCCCTAAATCCTCCTTAACGCACTCCATTCCCTATACTCCACCGGAGGCAAACCTCCTGGTAGCCAACACGCACCCACCCTCCTTCCGCATCTTTAATGGCACGCGACAGGGATGCCCCCTATCCCCGATCCTATTCACACTCTCATTGGAACCCCTTCTCCAGGCCTTAAGGCTAAACTCTCACATCACGGGAATGCGCATCTGGGGGGAGGAATATAAAGTTGCTGGCTATGCCGACTACCTCCTCTTAACTCTCACGGATCCGGAACGCTCGCTCCCACTGCTACTACGCGCCTAAATACCGCCTAAACTTAGACAAAACAGAGGCACTATCGGTCCAAATACCTGACAACACGAGGACTGCCCTCCAGGCCACTTACCCGTTTTCGATTTAACCTAACATCCCTGCGGATGTCTCCCAAACATATAATTTAAACTACACCCCATTACTACAGTGGGCAACAACTGACCTCAGGGCATGGGAAAACCACTCCATCTCCTGGCTGGGGAAAGTGGCATGCATAAAAATGAATCTACTGCCAAGATTCTTATGTCTTTCAAACATTGCCGTCAAAGCCTTCAAATGCCTTCAAACCCAGATAGACCAATTTATCTGGGCCAAAAAACGAGCATGCATAAGGAGAGACATCCTATAACTTTCCAACTAGATCAGGGGGACTAGTCCTACCACGCTTCTTACACTATTTCCATGCAGCCCAGCTAGCCCAAATTCAAACCCTACATGCCCCCGGGACTAAAAAGATGGGTAGACCTGGAGCATGATATGTTCCTTTCCTGTACATTTGGCTTCCGAAACAAGCACGACCACAGGCCCCACACACCATCCCGGCACTAACCACTTCCATAGCTATCTGGAACAAGCTTTCCCCGAAACACGCGCTCACGACAGACCCATCGCCCCTCGCCCCAATCCTGAGGAATGAACAATTCACACCAGGTATGACCGCGCGAGCCTTGAGGACACCAATCTACACAGAGTCTACCGATTCTTTCAAAACCAACAAATAATACCGTTCGCAGACCTGCCACAAACCACACCACTCACCACCTACGACCTCCAAATACGAAACTTCTTAGACACCCCTGACTACAAACGAGCGGGACAACCCTCCCTCACTATTTTCAAACAAACTTGCATCCATAACCCCGTACAAAAACGCCAAAGTTCTGCAATGTACTCCCCGCTCGTCAAAACGACCCGACCCTACCACTGACATACATTTCAGCCTGGGAGAGAGACCTGGGCCCCCCCACGGACACCACAGATTGGGCGGCCATATAAGAGGTCAAAGCAACAGTGACCATTTGTATTAACCACAAGGAACAGGCCTACAAGACACTGATGCGGTGGTACCACACACCCCTGAAACTCAAACAAATGGGACTCTCCACATCAGATAGATGCTAGAAGAGCTGCGGACAAAAAGGGACATATTACCACTTTTCGTGGGGATGCCAACACATAACGCAAATCTGGAAAGACACAGTGACCCTAGCATCGAAAATCCTACATGACACTATACCAAGGGACCCCTGGCTATGGCTGCTATCGAAACCATTGAAAGACATACCCAGAGTGCAAAATAAACTACTAGCCAAACTAGCCTTAGCAACCAGAAGGGCAATAGCCACACACTGGGGCACAACCACCGTCCCAACTATAGCGGAGGTTTAAAAAAAGTTGGATGGAGCTAGGCAAATGGACAGCATGTCGGCCCTCATCCACGACACCACAGCTCACTGTGACCAGATTTGGGATCCCTGGCTCACTGAACTGTCGACCCCTACCTACGTCATGAACATAGCAGGGGCACGGCCGTGCAGACTCTGAGAACCCAAAATCCACCTACCTGACCCTCCTGCCCCACCCCCCCTTCTGCCATCCCCTGCCCACCACCCACCAACACAGATACAGCACTGCCACACCCACACCAAACCCAAGATGCCAATACTAACTGAAGGACAGAGACCCACACTCCTGGCATACTCAGAGGGACAAGAAAAACCTCTGCCCATGATCCACACCACCCCCTGGCGGACAGGGACAGCACACCTTACACCTGTACCCATTGGGCACGCAAATAACCCAACAAACAGCCCCAGAGCTGGCAACACACATACCAGGTGAACGGAACTTAACTTGAGCCACCTAACGCCGGGAATACTGGTGAACGCAAAGAGACCACACCTCTGAAGCCCACCACCAAAGCCACCACTCGCTAATGTTCTCACCTAACGGCCGATAAGGGCAAGGGGTGATGGATAACCAGCACCACAAACTATCATTCCCAGTCGACCAATCAAAGACAGGTGGGCACGACAGGGCCTCATCCAGAAGTGTGATGCTGGTGATAATCATCTCTGTTCTGTAACTTGTCTCTCCCCCACCCCTCCCTTTTTTCTTTTGTACCCCTTAAATTGTTGTACACCCACCGCTGTTGAACACTATGTGCGATATCTGAATGTATCATTGTTGGAAAAAAATATATACGAAAAATAAAGAATGTTAAAAAAAGAAAGACAAGTTGCGGCACTTAACAAAATCGATGCTAAATTTGTTGATTTGAGTTCCAAAGAGTTGGGACCAGAAACCAATGGCTTATTATTTGGTGCCAATTTTATGCGAGACCTCTCTAAGCACGTCTCTGCCTTAAACACATTAAATAAAGCCCAATCCTTAGTTTCCAAACCCATCATTTTACTGGGTTGGTCGCTATAAGGACTGAGCTACCAGCAGAGCAGCCTTCACCGGTTACAGGCCTCGCCCCACAGATTATTGGTCTTCAGGATTCTATCAACCATATCATTGTCAGTTCTTCAACAACAGAGGATCTATTCGAAGACGTGGCTCTACTTCCCTACGTGGACGCACTGCATCAGGTAATGGACCTTATTTATTTCAAAAATGTACCAATTGCAGGTCGATTAACACTTTTTTTCCAACAGTGAAAACTACTTTCTCAGGATCAATGGATCCTTCATACAATCAGGGGTTTCAAGATCGATTTCCTCACTCACCCCATACAATACGTTCCTACGACACCTCTATGGATGTCAGAGGCAAATGAGCTAACCTTAGACTCAGAGTTACACAAACTCCTGGTGAAAAGGGGCGATCGAACAATCGTACATAAAAAGGCGTTTATTCATCCATTGAAAGTACATCAAAAATATTTTGACAGAAAGAGAGTGCATATCCAATTTTTAGTACCAATACCACTATAATAGAAAAGTGCTAAATGCAAACACCCATTAAAAAGGTATACTGACCAAGAGCAGGAGAAATGAAAACCCAGACGTTTCGGCTATGAAGCCTTCTTCTGGAGGTCCTCTCACTGACTGATCTATATTCCCACTTATATACCCTGTAGATACAGGCTAATAAACCTAAAAACAATCAGCTGGATAAAGGGAGGTACTTGCTATTAATGTAATGTGTGAAATCTTCTGCAGAATACCGGAGGTTACTTCCGGGTATCAATGATGTCATGATGCACATGCGTCAAATGACGGAATCATGTATGAGCGTGGTCACGTGTACTAGGTGGTGCAGAAAAACTACAGGAGAATGAAGTGGCCAAAATTGTTATAGGTAAATAGAGAAAATAATTCTAATGCATAACGGCTATTTATAAACTTATTAAACGAATGGTACATTCCATATCCCCTGCAGCACATCATATGAGCATTGTGTATATGCAAATATAAGCTATACATAAAATCTATGCAATATAGACCAGATTATCCCAGAATTTAGGCAAGCACTATTCGACACAATACCCCACATTATAATAGATCCATAATACACAGTGTTAGACAATATGATACATAACATGGATTCAGCAAATTGCAGATTATACATACACTATTCCATAGTTAACCATTTGAGGAAATAGTGGTATAAACAATGTTAGCATGTAATCATATATAAATAATAAACATATTATACATAATGAACATATAGGGCCCCATATATAACACAAAGCAATATATATAAAGAAATAAAATAAAGAAAAAAAAAAAGAAAAATATGTGTAATAAATAATAAACTAAATATATATATATATATATATATATATATATATATATATATATATATATTAAAACGAGTGTGGAATACCAGACCCATGGGTCCTGGGGAAATTCCCCGAGATCCATGGATGTGTGTATCAACACCCTCACAAATAGAAAAAATATAGTCAAAAAGTAAAATATATAATATTTATGTAAACCAATCCATGAACTCAGGGCAAGAAATAACCAATCCCGAGTTCATGGTATGGGTACATAAAAAAGTAATAAACAATATATAAATAAAGAGCAAAAAATTAACTAAACAAATCGTCGTATCTACTGTGCGTCTGTCTGTTTCTTTATGGACTGAACTTGAAACTCCCTATTATTCCAGATCTTGCTGATCACTGTCACCCTTCTCATGTGTGAAAAACTATAATATATATATATATATATATATATATATATATATATATATATATATATAAAAGTAAGTAAGAACTAGAACAAAAAAGACAAAGATAGATTTCCCAGCAAAAAAATGAAAAAAGGACTACCGTATATACTCGAGTATAAGCCGAGGCCTCTAATTTTATCCCCAAAAACTGGGAAAACTTATTGACTCGAGTATAAGACTAGGGTGGGAAATGCAGCAGCTACTGGTAAATTTCTAAATAAAATTAGATCCTAAAAAAAATTATATTAATTGAATATTTATTTACAGTGTGTGTATATGATGAATGCAGTGTGTGTGTATAAATGCAGTGTGTATATGAGTATGAGTGCAGTGTGTGTGTATGAGTGCAGTGTGTGTGTATGCAGTGTGTGATGCAGTGTGTGTGTGTGTGTGATGCAGTGTGTTTTTGTGTTGCAGAGCCTTGGTGGGGGGTGGGCATTTTTATAAAAAAAAAATTATTTACATTTTTTTTTTGTTATATTATTATTTTTTTAATAATTTTTTTATTATTATTTTTATTTTTATTATTATTTATGTATTATTTTATTTAGTTTTTAGTTCATTTTTTTGTTATATTATTATGTTTATTATTATTTATATTTATATATTATTAATTAATTTATTTATTTTTTTGTCCCCCCTCCCTGCTTGATACATGGCAGGGAGGGGGGCTCTCCTTCCCTGGTGGTCCAGTGGCATTGGCGGTTCAGTGGGGGGAGAAGGGGGGCTATCAGAGCTGTTACTTACCTCTCCTGCAGCTCCTGCCAGCTCCCTCCTCCTCCACGCCGGTCCATGCAGCTCTTCTGTCAGCTCACACTGTAAGTCTCGCGAGAGCCGCACTATGACCCCGCGGCTCTCGCGAGACTTACACTGGGAGCTGACTGAGGTGCTGCACGGACCGGCGCGGAGGAGGAGGGAGCTGACAGGAGCTGCAGGAGAGGTAAGTAACAGCTCTGCCAGCCCCCAGTCTGTATTATGGCAATGTAAATTGCCATAATACAGACAGTGACTCGAGTATAAGCCGAGTTGGGGTTTTTCAGCACAAAAAGTGTGCTGAAAAACTCGGCTTATACTCGAGTATATACGGTAAATATATTATCTAAAGCAGGCAAAATTCCTATCATTATTCACCCACAGGTATTTTTAACTTGTCACAGAAAAATTAAAATTTAACCCAAACAAATGTTCTTAAACGAGGCCTTAAATTTGCCCATACAAAAACCTACAATTCCTTTCTCTTGTACATAGAAATGAATACATTTGTGAGGAATGCCACCTTGAAACGTTTTTTTTTTTATTTCTAAGTAAAATAACACACATGAAACAACCAATTCAGCCTCAAATACTAATGTAGAGGAAGTATACAAAAAAAGCGGTCTCAAAAATAAGTCCTCTTTTTATCCAGCACACTACAAATCCTGCGCTCTGGATATTTTTGAGAATATGGTTTGTAAAGACCTTAAGACTTTAGAAAATAGAATTGGAGAAAAACCTAATTTGAATAAAAAACAGAGACAAGCATTGAAAGATCTGTACAATGATACTTCAATAATAATTAAACCAGCCGGTGGTCTTGTAATTTTATAGAAAGAAAAATATGAAGAAGAGGCGTACAAACAGCTTAACGATCCAAATACACATGCGAAACTAACAGCTAACCCTACACCAGACATAAAATGTAAACTTAAAAATTTTTGGATAAAGGATTAGATGCAAGAATTCTGGACCAAAAAGAGTATCATATTGTGCATCCTAGGATTCCTGTAATCTATTTCCTGCCTAAAATCCATAAAAATCTGAACAACCCCCCAGAACAACCAATAGTTTCTGGAATCGGGTCTCTCCTTTCAAACTTATCTGAATACATCAACATTCTCTTACAGCCTTATGTCATCAAGACCAAATCATATCTCAAAGATACCATGGACCTTCTCAAGAAATTAAACAACAAAACCTGGGAAGATAGTTTTATATTGATCACATGTGATGTACAGTCTTTGTACACTATAATACAACATGACAAAGGCTGTAGAGCAATTAGATCTATATTAGAAAAGGACGGTTCCATGAAACAAGAACAAATACATTTTCTCATTGAAGGCAATTTGATTTTTAAAAATAATTAATTTTGGTTCAAAAATGTTTTTATCTGCAAAATAGAGGTATTGCGATAGGCACCAGATTCGCGCCCAGCTACGCCAACCTCTACATGGCAGAATGGGAGGATAGATATGTTTGGAATGAACATAGCTGGGTAAAGAATCTGGTGTCCTGCTCCAGATACATAGATTACCTCCTTTTTTTCTGGAGAGGGTATTACGTCGGCACAGGATTTTATATTTCTTTTTTAAATTCTAATGAAGAAGGAATTATTTTAACTGCCGATTTTAGTGAAACCGAAGTCACCTACTTAGACCTCAATATTTATATTAAAGGCAAAATATTAAACACTTAAACACACTTTTAAGATGTACATGTGAACAATTACATATATATTAACAGTTGCCACAATAAAATATGGCTAAAAAACATACCCAAAAGCGCAATTACCAGACTGAGGAGGAACTATTCAGAGACCACTGTGTTTTAAAAAAACAAGCAGAAAATTTACCCCAAAGAGATTTACCCCAAAAGGATATAGAAACAACTATAAGCCAAGCTCTGCAATTAGACCAAAAAGATCTCATATATAAAGAAAAAAAACTCAAAATAAACAGGATTTTTCACTACGAATAGTGTTAGATTATAACAATAAAAATAAAGAACTTTAAAAAATTCTTAAACACTGCCACTTACTAAAAGAGGACGAGTTATTGAAGAATTTAACTTCAGAAAAAACGAAAAAAGTATTCAGAGGTGTACCAAACTTAAAAATGCGCCACACAAAAAATTATACCAAAGAGAGTCCTGAAAAAATCAGCAGTTTCCTAAATGATAAAAAAAGGTTTCTTTAAATGTAACTGTTGCCTGGCTTGCAAGAGAACCAATCCAAACACAAATAGAATAAGAACCACTTTTAAATCCAATAACACAGGCAAAATATATAATGTAAAGTATATCATCACATGTAATAGTAAAAATGTGATCTATTTATTGGAGTGCCCATGTGGCCTCCAATGTATTGGACTCACCATTAGACCATTAAGAATTAGGATAGCGGAACACTGCAGGAACATAGACAAGGGTTATAAAAATCACTCTGTTTAAGCACATTTCTGTCTACATGAAAACAATTTCAAGCACCTCACATTCACTGGAATTGATATTTTAAAAAAACATTGGAGAGGAGGTGATTTTATTAAGAAAATTGGGAAAAAGTGAATACACTACATCCAAATGGCTAAAACGTAGAATTCGATTTATATAACCTTTTTATAAAAGACTTTTGATACCGTATATAAAAAGAATTTCTGCTAATTTTAAAACATCATTTTTAAAAATATATATTTCTTCTTTTTTTTTTAAATCTATTTATATTTTAATTTGGAAAGTTTTTTAAATCTAAATTTTGGGTCCTATATTAGCCATTATACCCACTCGCATTTCCTGACTACCAGTTTTCTTTACGTTCAATCTGTGTATTATCTGTGACATGCTGTATATAATATTCCAATACTATGTCATTCTTGTATGCATTTTATTTTTTTATATGTATTATATATCAATGTTATTCCGTTTTCATATACTATTTTTTTCTTTGTATGACACCAAAGGTTCCTCATATGATCACCTCTGGACATCTATTTTTACACACATGCCATGTAGTGATTAATAATATTCCTGTTTTCCCTTTTGTTTAACCTATTATGGCTAACTTTCTGACACTGAGTTACTCACTTCTTACGAGTATACTATTGTATATATTTTCTAATATAGAATGTTTGATTATTATGTCAAACTATTATCATGGTGCCATGTTTATATTTTTCCCTTCCTTCTTCCTTTTTCCACTGTTTGCCCTGTCTAAATATGGCCAAAATGGCAATTCTGGCATGTAGATACAAACGTATTGAAAGAAGCGTTATGTCACTTCCTATATGACATCACGCTCATCTCGAACTTTTATTTATATACCATAAACTCATACAACCGACTTTTTAGTTCATTATACTCCACGAGCATATAAACCTATGGACTACACTGTATATAATATTGCTCTACCATTAAAATATGATGACAACATCCTATTAATATTATTGCACATCTGATTTTCTTTTCCTCCCTTTTCTTTTATCTCATACGCTGCACCGCACCAATATGGCTGAAAGAATATTTCCGGTACAAGTACACCATAAGAAGGGTCATGTAATTTCTGCTATGACGTCACGCCCATCTTGGATCATCATTTATGCATTTAGCATACTTATATAAGTGCAACATCACGGAAACCACAATACACCACCTATCCTTGCGTTTCCTGCCTGTGTGTCTGTCTGCCTGTGTGTCTGTCAAATGAAGTATATAGGTCAAATGAAGGGATAAATACAAAAAGAATACTCCAATGGTGAAATAAATATATGTAAATGTAGAGTGAAACAGATAATGAGATCCTGTACGGCCGCATAGCTCACACATGGCCAGCCGGGATTACAGGAGCCTGAGCAATGATAAGGGCTGTCAGCCCTTTTATTTTACCATTCATCACTTCCTGGTATCATCATAACCCTGGGTGGGGATTATACCACCAACGCTTTATATACCAGAGCAAGTCTTGCTCTGGGAAATGTGAATACGTTACATTATCTGTTTCACTCTACATTTACATATATTTATTTCACCATTGGAGTATTCTTTTTGTATTTATCCCTTCATTTGACCTATATACTGCACTCTGTTTGAGCCATTTGGGACACCTATTCCTGCACATAACCTTAGATGGGGATTGTTCCGTCCATGCGCTGAAACAGCTGAGCTCTGAAATAGCTCAATTAAATCTGAGTGTAATCACACTAGATCACTTATCACTTACTTACTGTACAGATTGTATTGCACTATAATAGTTCCTTGTGTTTTATTTGAGGTCCAATACGTGTATAATCCCAAAAGACATGTGTACGTATTAAGTCTTGTACATAATCCTTGGGCGCGGTTACTTTCTCTTTTTTTTCTCTATATATATTATTTATATATGACCACATTCTAACATGTTTATTCCACTATTTCCTCAAATGGTTAACTATGGAATAGTGAAACTATGTTATGTATCATATTGTCTAACACTGTGTACTATGGATCTTTTATAATGTGGGGTATTGTGTCTAATAGTGCTTGCCTATATTCTAGGATAATCTGGTCTATATTGCATAGATTTTATGTATAGCTTATTTTTGCATATACACAATGCTCATATGATGTGCTGCAGGGGATATGGAATGTACCATTCGTTTAATAAGTTTATAAATAGCCGTTATGCATTATAATTATTTTCTCTATTTACCTATAACAATTTTGGCCACTTCATTCTCCTGTAGTTTTTCTGCACCACCTAGTACATGTGACCACGCTCATACGTAATTACGTTATTTGACGCATGTGCGTCATGACATCATCGATACCCGGAAGTAACCTCCGGTATTCTGCAGAAAATTTCACATAACATTACATTAATAGCAAGTACCTCCCTTTATCCAGCTGATTGGTTTTAGGTTTATTAGCCTGTATCTACAGGGTATATAAGTGGGAATATAGATCAGTCAGTCAGAGGTCCCCCAGAAGAAGGCTTCATAGCCGAAACGTCTGGGTTTTCATTTCTCCTGCTCTTGGTCAGTATACCTTTTTAATGGGTGTTTGCATTTAGCACTTTATTATTATTGTGGTGTTGGTACTATAAATTGGATATACACTTTCTTTCTGTCAAAATATTTTTATGTACTTTCAATGCATGAATAAATGCTTTTTTTATGTGCAAACTTTGGTGTGCCTTGGGATCATTACTTTTCCTATTATATGTATATATCCGGTGTGGGAACAGATTTCTTCCTTAAAGAGCACCCAGTACTTTTTATACCACATTACTTATCACCCACTTTCAGTTGAGCTTTTCCTATAATTATATATTTGTATATTGTTTCCTATGTCAGGCCTCACAAAACCGGTCTCTTCTTCCACGATTGCACACTGGATCAAATGGTTGCTCACTCAAGCAGGAATTGAGCAATTCCTTGGTGATCATTTCGTCAGAGGTGTGGCTGCATCCTCTGCTCTTCGTGCAGGCAGTTCACTGTCAGATATCTTATCCTCGGAGGATTGGTCAAGAGAATCCACCTTTCAAACTTTTTATTTCATAAACCTACACCACATGCTGCGTTTTCTTTTATAGAAGAGCGTTTAAACAGCAAATATGAAGCTTCCTGTCTCGCCATAAAATTAGGGATTACTCTAGTTTGCAGTGACCGAATAATCTAAATTTTATTAAAGACAGGAGGCAAATATTTTCCTTCTCTTCGAATATTCTTCCCACCCTTCAAGGTAAGTTTCTCCAATTCTTGCCTCATCGCAAGTTTATTAGAAAACGTACAATATTGTCTGCCTAGTGAATTCGTCCATACAATCTCAATTTATTATAAATTATACATTCAATTTTAATAGATTAACCTAAATGTTTGTAAATACTTATTTTTTCTCTTGTCTAAGAGACCATACTTTCACAAAGTTTCTCTGTCTTCTCTCCTAGTGTGAAGATCTTGCATTGATTCTGCTATGCATTTGCACCATTTACTGACGACATGTTCACATGGTTGACTTAATTACAATCTACTTGGATCTGCGGTTCCTGATTCGATAAAGTTTTTTTGTTTACAAGGTTGACTCTA
The DNA here is from genome assembly GCA_933207985.1 of Pelobates cultripes. Taxonomy (NCBI): domain Eukaryota; kingdom Metazoa; phylum Chordata; class Amphibia; order Anura; family Pelobatidae; genus Pelobates; species Pelobates cultripes. The sequence continues at coordinate 216,122,769 of OW240913.1, read as the reverse complement.
CTGCTCATCGGCGACACCAAGAAAGAGGAAGTAGGAGGAGTCTGGTGGCACTACATATTACTGTTATGCACTCTGGTTGAATTTGTACAATCTTAACTATTTCTTTGCTGCTGGGAGTTTCACTAAATATTCGATTCCGGTATTTAATAAAATTTAGATTATGAGGTCACTGTAAACTGGAATAATCCCTAATTTTGACATATGGCAGTTTTAGAGGCAGAAACTTGGTATATAATGGCAATCAAGTTTAGAGGCATTCAACTGCTTACTCATAGACCCACGCAGAATCAGAAGCGCTATGATTTGCGCTTTCATACAGGCAACGCAAGTTGAGTATCCCAGTGGTGAAACTAATGTAAAGAGGGCCCTGGTGCAAGTATGTTTTCTGCCCCCTCTCTAGTGCAAGTGTGGCCAAAAGGTAGGTCCCCCATCTGTCAGAGAACTTCAACAATGCTATGCCAGCTGGGGATCTACCATTTGCCCATTGTTGCAGGATTGTATATGTGAACAGTGATTGAATACTTGAATGTAAGCATGTTTTTGTATAAAGTATATGTGTGCATGTATGGGTGTATTTGTATGTACTGTTGCCATCGGAATGTAATGGTGTACTTGTGTGTAATGTTTGTGTTTAAATGCAGGGGTGTGTTGTATGTACTGTTGGACTTTAACTGCAGGTGTGCTTTTGTGTGTAGTGTTGGTGTTTGCATATAATTTTAGTGTTTTAATACAGGGGTGTGTTTGCATGTAATGTCTGCATTTAGTTGCAGTGCATGTATAGTGGATGCAGTTTGTGTATATTGTGAAAAATATACATATACACAATGTTTGAATGTAAAAATGTTTTTGTATGGAGTTTGTGTGTGAGTGTAGGTGTTTGAATGCAGTTGTGCAGTGTAGATACTTCCACACACACCGACACACACACACACAAAATGACACCTGGTTATCTACACACAGATGCAGAAATACACACTGACACACGAACACACAAATACACATATTCACACAAAAGCAGGGTGAGAAAGGGTTACATTTGGGGAGCAGGGTGGGAAAGGGTTACAGTAGGGGGGTCATGGAGAGAAATGATTGCAGTAGGGTGAGCAGGGAAAAAAAGGGTTACAGCAGAGAGGTGCAGGGTGAAAGAGGGTTACAGTGGGGGAGCAGGGTGATAGAGGGTTACATTGTTTGGGGAAGGGTGAAAGAGGGTTACATTGTTTGGGGAAGGGTGAAAGAGGGTAACAATGGGGGGGGGCAGAGTGAAAGAGTGTTACAGTGTGGGGGGCAGGGTGAGAAAGGGTTACAGTGAGGGGGTGGCAGGGTGAGAAAGGGTTACGGTTACAGTGGGGTTTGGAGCAGGGTGAGAAAAGGTTACAGTGTGGAGGGGATAGGGTGAGAAAGGGTTACAGTGGAGAGTGCAGTGTGAGAAAGGGTTTCAGTAGAGGGGGCTCAGAGATAAATTATTGCAGTGGGGTGAGCAGGGAGAGAAAGGGTTACAGTGTTTAGGGCAGGGTGAAAGTTTGGGGCAGTGGGGGGGGGGTGCAGGGTGAGAAAGGGTTACAGTGGGGGGGTGGCAGGGTGAGAAAGGATTACAGTGGGGGGCAGGGCCAGACTGGGAAATAAATTAGGCCCGGGCATTTTTCAATCAGAGCGGCCCCCTAAGAAGGGGGCGGGGCCAGAGAGGGTGTGTTTTGTCATCACTAATGACAAGCACGCCTCCTCTCAAAGTGAGCATGTTGGTTCAATGCCCAGAGCTGCGCTGAAGAGCTCTGGCATTAGAAAAAGGCCCTGTATTTGTTCTGCGCAGCGCAAGCAAATTTAATAACATGCTTGCGCTGTGTTTGCTTTTAAATTGTCTCTGGTGTCTCAACAAGTGGGATACCAGAGGACAAAAGGGCCAGGAAAATGTATGGTGCATGTGTTTGGAGCCTGCTTGTGGGATTGCGTGTGTGTAGAGTGTGGTGTGGTATTGTGTAAATAGGTCAATTTCATTTGTGTTTGTGGTGTAATATGTGTGGCTAGGGGCTGTAGAGAGTTTGTGTATAGGGGGCATAGTGTTATAGGGGATGTAGCGAGTGTGTGCATAAGGGCTGTAGTGTGTGTGTATAGGTGACGTAGTGTGTGTAGGGGTTGTAGAGAGGGTGTGTTTAGAGAATGTTGTATGTGTTTGCTGACAAGGAATGTAGTGTGTGTGTAGGTGGTGCAGTGTGTGTGTAGGAGATCTAGTGTGTAAAGGACCCAGAGTGTGTATAGGAGATTGTGTGTGTGTGTATAGAGGATTAAGAGTGCATATAAGGTAAGGGATCTAGCGTGTATCTGGAGCGTAATGTATGTAGTTCTGTAGTGTGTGTGTGTGTGTGTGTGTGTGTGTGTGTGTGTGTGTGTGTGTGTGTATATATATATATATATATATATATATACATATATATATTTGGACGTATTGTATGTATGTGAGAGGCGAGTGTGTGTGTATGTAAGAGGGGTGCTGTGTGAGGGTGTTTTCTGCCGTCACATTCTAATTTTCTTTGTCTGTTAACTCACTGAGGGTTATTTTATAATATATATATATATACATATATATATATATATATATATATATATATATATATATATATATATATATATGGCTTGAGGTGCTGTTGTCTGAGGGTGCTGTGTGTGAGTGAGGGTGCTTTGTGTGTGAGTGAGGGCTGTTGTGAGTGAGGGTGCTGTGTGTGAGTGAGGGTGCTGTGTGTGAGTGAGGGTGCTGTGTGTGAGTGAGGGTGCTGTGTGTGAGTGAGGGTGCTGTGTGTGAGTGAGGGTGCGCTGTGTGTGCCTGGGTGCGCTGTGGGTGCGCTGTGTGTGCGCCTGGGTGCGCTGTGTGTGCGCTGTGTGTGCACCTGGGTGCGCTGTGTGTGCACCTGGGTGCGATGTGTGTGTCTGGGGGTGATGTGTGTGTCTGGGGGTGATGTGTGTGTCTGGGGGTGATGTGTGTGTGTGTGAGTGTGATTTTTTTATTTAAATTATTTTTTTTTTTTATTAATAATAATAATTTAAAAAAAAGTTATATCCCCCCCCCTCCCTTCTTACCTTTAGCCTGGGAGGGGGGGGGGGAACCGTTTTGCCTGGGACGGGGGGGAGCCATGCTGGCTGATCCCTGGTGGTCCTAGTGGTGAGCGTGAACTCTAGCCTGTAGGCTAGAGTTCACTCTCGCGAGATCTGAGCGTTGCCGCGGTAACCGCGGCAACGCTCAGAATCCCGCGAGAGGACCTGGCGGAGCCGCTGGATAGAGCTCCACCGGTCCTCTCCTCCCTCCCTCACACCCCAGCAAGCAGCCGCCTGGAAGTGTCTCTGGGCCGGTAAAGGGAGATCTTTGATCTCCTCACCGGCCCATGGAAACACAGAGCAGGGCCGGCGCTCAGGTAGTGCTGGCCCTGCAGGAGCCGGCCGGGGAGATCCTGTGAATCCCTCTAGAATCCCTTTAAACGGAGTATTGTTTCAAACCTGTGAAAAAGAGGAAAAACTTTGAAAGCTTGTCTTTTAAGTATTATGTTAGTCTAATAAAAAAAAAAAAAAAAAGTATGTTTGCATACTGACTTTTTGCTATATACATACTTACATAATGTATATACATTATGTATATAGCCAAAAAAAAAAAAAAAACAGTGAAAGATTCCCTACGCGGCTCGCAGAGTTTCCCCTCACTCCCCTCCTAGTCATGCGTTAAGCCGGCCTCTGGCAGCTTCCACAAGGTCAGGCACATGCACACTCTGTTACTTCTTGCGAAATTGCCTCGTTCATTAGATTATTACTCTATGAAGCATTCACTCGCATTTGCACTAATGCTTCTTTCGTTTCCAGCCGCATTCTTATATTAATGTGCACTCTGCTGATTTTGTTCGCACATAGACACTAATAGGTTGTCAGCATTCACCTTTTTCACCTATTTTGTTCCTTTATGCCATATGTATTGTTACATTTGGCCATGTTCTCATCTATTACATAAAACAATAAATAGTTGAAGCGCACTCAGACTACAAAACAATATATAATACAAAGAAGGCTACTAAAATGCCTATCTGAGAATAAATATGGGGATTTAGTTCCACCATATGGCCATATGTTGTTAAGCCCACCACTACTTTCAAAGTACCCCAATATTGGTGGGTCCTACACTAAAAATGTGGGGAACAAATTAAATAGTACTAGTGTTGAAAATTACAAGTGTTAAATTAAATCCTGATAAGAGCATAGTGAGTATACAAAAATGAGTGATGAAAGCAATTAAAAACAGTGTAAAAACTAAACAAATAATGTGTTAGTGCTAAAAAGAGTATACTCACTATAGCAGATGATATCTGTGCTGACTAGAGAAAATAATAAAAGTGACTAGACTACTGAGAAACTCCTCCTATTTATACACACCTGTGGCCACCTCTAAAGGAGCCTCTGAAGTTGGGGGGCCTGGGCGGGGTGCTTAACCCCTAAGGAATCTGGTCTGGATTCCAAATATAATGTATACAGAAAAAGGATAGGGGGCACTCCCAAGACCTGCATTTTGTATCCCCATATTTATTCTCAGATAGGCATTTTAGTAGCCTTCTTTGTATTATATATTGTTTTGTAGTCTGAGTGCGCTGCAACTATTTATTGTTTTATGTATGAAGTTTGGTCACTGCGGCAGCACCTTCCATACAAAATGCAGGTCTTGGGAGTGCCCCCTATCCTTTTTCTGTATACATTATATTTGGAATCCAGACCAGATTCCTTAGGGGTTAAGCACCCCGCCCAGGCCCCCCAACTTCAGAGGCTCCTTTAGAGGTGGCCACAGGTGTGTGTGTATAAATAGGAGGAGTTTCTCAGTAGTCTAGTCACTTTTATTATTTTCTCTAGTCAGCACAGATATCATCTGCTATAGTGAGTATACTCTTTTTAGCACTAACACATTATTTGTTTAGTTTTAACACTGTTTTTAATTGCTTTCATCACTCATTTTTGTATACTCACTATGCTCTTATCAGGATTTAATTTAACACTTGTAATTTTCAACACTAGTACTATTTAATTTGTTCCCCACATTTTTAGTGTAGGACCCACCAATATTGGGGTACTTTGAAAGTAGTGGTGGGCTTAACAACATATGGCCATATGGTGGAACTAAATCCCCATATTTATTCTCAGATAGGCATTTTAGTAGCCTTCTTTGTATTATATATTGTTTTGTAGTCTGAGTGCGCTGCAACTATTTATTGTTTTATGTATGAAGTTTGGTCACTGCGGCAGCACCTTTCATACAAAATGCAGGTCTTGGGAGTGCCCCCTATCCTTTTTCTGTATATGTTCTCATCTATTGTCGTATGTTTCATTCTTATGGTGTTCGTGCATTTACTGAAATATGCTCCATGCCCTCTAGTGGCATCAATCTACATTACATCCTAGATTTTTAAAAAATGTTTATCCCTTTTTATATGGTATAAATGATGTCTATTTTATATGTATTTATGCTTGATAATTACACTTCATTGATTCCTCTGGTATTGTATGCTTAAATAGAATTCGGGACATTTAATTCATGTCTCATAAATTGTGTTCTTGGGTACATTATTTCTTGTTTAACCCCTTAAGGACGGAGCCAAATGTACACATTGTGAACAAAACAAAATGTAAACAAAACCTGGCATTTGCGCTACATGTCTGTCCAACCGTAATACACCTCTTTCATAGTAAATGCACCCACCCTTATTATATATCATTTTATTCAGGGGAAACAGGGCTTTCATTTAATATCAAATATTTAGCTATGAAACATAATTTAATATGAAAAAAATGGGAGAAAATACGATTTTTTTTGATTTCTTTAGTTCTAAATTGCATTTTAAAGGTCAGTGTCATAATACTCTTTGATTTTACTGCAATAAAATACACATATTTGTATTTAGTAAAGTCTCACGTGTAAGACAGTACCCCCTATGTGCAGGTTTTATGGCGTTTTGGGAAGTTACAGGGTCAAATATAGCACGTTACATTTGAAATTGAAATTTGCCAGATTGGTTACGTTGCCTTTGAGACTGTATAGTAGCCCGGGAATGAAATTTACACCCATAATGGCATACCATTTGCAATAGTAGACAACCCAAGGTATTGCAAATGGGGTATGTCCAGTCTTTTTTAGTAGCCATTTGGTCACAAACACTGGCCAAAAGTTAGCGTTAGTATTTGTTTGTGTGTGAAAATGCAGCGCCAATTTGGGCCAGTGTTTGTGACTAAGTGGCTACTAAAAAAGACTGGACATACCCTGTTTGCAATACCTTGGGTTGTCTACTATTGCAAATGGTATGCCATCATAGGGGTAATTTTCATTCTTGGGCTACCATAGGGTCTCAAAGCAACGTAACCAATCTGGCAAATTTTAATGTGAAAAAAATGAAACGCAAGCCTTATATTTGACGCTGTAACTTTTGAAAACACCATAAAACCTGTACATGAGGGGTACTGTTGTACTCGGGAGACTTCGCTGAACACAAATATTTGTGTTTCAAAACAGTAAAGTATCACAGCAATAATATTGTCCGTGTAATGCTGTTTGTGCGTGAAAAATGCAAAAAACTTCACTTTTACTGGCGATATCATCGTTGTAATACATTTTACTGTTTTGAAACACTAATATTTGTGTTCAGCGAAGTCTCCCGAGTAGAACAGTACCCCCCATGTACAGGTTTTATGGTGTCTGGAAAGTTATAGGGTTAAATATAGTGCTAGCAAATTAAATTCCCTTTACTTTCGGCATGGGTTGTCAGGCAGGTCCCGCTAATTGTAATTAATTAAGATACCTAATTATGTAAAAATATTACATAAATATATATGTAGAATTAATATATGTATATATATACGTATGTGTATGTATATATATATATAATTTTTTAAATATTTTTATTTATATATAGGTATATATATAGTGATATATACGTATATATTTATGTATATAGATATATATATTATTTTGTTCTACGTGTATTTTGATATATATATATATATATATATTAATTTCACAATACAGTTAGAACGAAATAACACACATCTATATATTTTTAATTATTTATTTTTAATTATTTTTAATTTTATTTTTTAACGTATTTACATTTTATTTTTTTTATTATATATAAATATATATATAACAATAATTATATATATATTTAATCAGTATCAGTCTACGTGTAATTTGATATTAATATATATATATAATTATATATATATTAATAGTAAAATACACCTAGACGGTGTATGTGTGTGTATGTATATGTGTATATATATACTTAGATCATATATATATAATATATACATATGATCTAAGTATATATAATTATTTTTTTTTACACCATTAACTTATTTCATTTTTATTTTCAGCCAGCAGGGGGACCACCTGTCATTACAGGCAGCCCCCCTGCCGGCAATACAGAAGCCAGCTATCCCCGGCCATGTGATTGTGGGGTCCTCGCTAGGACCCCACTCTCACATGGCCGGGGGGCTTCAACGAGGACGGATGTGCCGCGGGGGGCTCCCTGGGAGTCCCCCCCACCGCGATCGCCGGCGACCGGGTAAGTTAATAAAAACCGGAGGGCGTACAATTACGCCCGGCGGCGTTTAGAGCCGCCTATTAGAGGGCGTAATTGTACGTCCTCCGGTTTTAAGGGGTTAAGGTTGTTGTTTATATTGTGTTTTGTTGTTAGATTACTGAAGGCTCGACTGGCATCGACCACAAATGGTGGTTTTCTTTAAACATTACTACTGGGATAGGTGCATATATTTTAGCTACGACTCTCATTAGCTTAGCTACTGTTCCCGTGGAACTCCCTTCCCTTTTCCGTTAAACGCTCACCCAGTCTCCATTCCTTCAAAAAATCATTAAAAACTCACTTTTTCACAAAAGCATATCAATTAAACTGTTAGTGGCTCCTATCTGATTCCTCTCCTGCAACTGTTATTAACGAACAAAACGAAAAAAACACACTAAGTCTTCAGTGAATACTATTCTACCAATTTACTTCCCTTACCTTTTGTGTCGCTTTATCCCACTCCCTCTAGGATGTAAGCTCATTGAGCAGGGCCCTCAACCCCTCTGTTACTGTGCGTCCAACTTGTCTGGTTACAATTATGTTTGTTAGTCCACCCATTGTAAAGCTCTACAGAATTTGTTGACGCTATATTAATATAATAATTAAGATATCGGTCTAAAATTTGTGCGAATGGTTGGGGATTTGACCAGCTTTGGCAAGGTAGCGACATTGGCTGTCAGCATTTCCGCAGGTAGGAATTTGGATTCAACGGCCGTCTGAAAAAACTTGGCCATATTGGGAAGTGGATGAGGGAGAACCTTTTGTAATGTGCATTGGGGAACCCATCTGATCCTGGTGCCTTGTTTAATAGTAGATTCTGAATAACTTTGTCTATTTCCTCATGGGTTATAGGTGCAGCCAACCAATTATTTTGTTTGGCTATGAGACATGGTAAATTGACAGTCGAAAGAAAGTCGGTTATCTGCGCATGTGTGGGTTGAGGGACTCTAGGGTCGCCCTTCAAGTTAAACTATTTGCCATAAAATGATGCAAATGCATTACAGATGTCTTGGGGTTTAATGGTCTTTCTGCCATTGTCTGTCACAAGATAAGATATTTTGGAGTGGGCATTCATGTCACATAGTCTGCTTGCTAAAACTGAGCTGGCTTTATAGCGACATTGGCTGTCAGCATTTCCGCAGGTAGGGATTCGGATTCAACGGCCGTCTGAAAAATCTTGGCCATATGGGGGAGAGGATGAGGGAGAACCTTTTGTAATGTGCATTGGGGAACCCATCTGATCCTGGTGCCTTTTTTAATAGTAGATTCTGAATAACTTTGTCTATTTCCTCATGGATTATAGGTGCAGGCATCCCATTATTTTGTTTGGCTATGAGACATGGTAAATTGACAGTCGAAAGAAAGTCAGTTATCTCCGCATGTGTGGGTTGATGGACTTTAGGGTCGCCCTTCAGGTTCAACTATTTGCCATAAAATGATGCAAATGCATTACAGAAGTCTTGGGGTTTAATGGTCTTTCTGCCATTGTCTGTCACAAGATAAGATATTTTTGAGTGGGCATTCATGTCACATAGTCTGCTTGCTAAAACTGAGCTGGCTTTATTCCCTACGGCATATTGACTGGTATTCAATTTTTGTAAAGTATAAGTAGTGCACGTTACATTGATTGCATCAATATCTTTTTACATTTTCCCAATCTGATTCTTGGTGTCCCCTGTAGGGTTTATAAATTGAGATGTCGTGTGGTTGCGCAGGCTCCACAGCAATGCCATCACTTGGGATTGGGATTGTTTTTTTTTTTTTTAAATGAGGCTTTCACTGCTCTCCCTTTGTAAATTATATTCCAATTCTTTTGGTTTCAATATTTATTTCCTTAACAGTATTACACTGTTTTTTCCATTGTGCTTTTTTTATATGTACCATATGCTTTAAATCCCATTTGGAGTACCAAAGGATATTATTTCTTGTAAGTTATCTATTTGGCAACTATTTTTTCACAATATTCACTTGCAATTTTTCACATATTGTGTATTATATTAAGTTTGTTTACACTTTTCTGCACTGGACACTTTTGATGCACTTGTTTGCACTTTATATTTTTAAAGGTACAGCGCACCTTTTTTGTATTTTTATTACCTAAAGTATATACAACATTGTTCAGCAAACCATCCAAAATCAGAAATCTAGCTTGTGAATCTGAGATTTCTGCAACAGCTCAAATGCTACAGTTATGTTTATGTATTGTGATAAAGGGCATGGTGTGATTAGTGAAGGAGGCTATTTTTCCCCTAGATTCCTCAGAGATGCATATGACATTTAGCCCCAGGGGGAGTATGTGTTGTATGCAACATAAATTAATGTTTAGATATGGGCCCCTGGGGTGGAGCGTTTGGAGAGTAGGGTGCGCCGTTTCTCCACTCCGCAGTTTATATACAATTGATAGAAATAAGGCCCAGGCCAGGGTTTTGGACTGTCTCCAACCCATTGCTCAGCTGCAGGTAATCAGCTGCAGCAGTGGGAATAAAACCCTCCCAGCTAGGCAGGTAACAAGAGATTTGTGGTTTCCCATTTTGGAGGTTGGAAGCAGCAGGCTGGCTTGGTGCACTGGAGTGCAGAAAGTTTACAGTCAAGGTGACTGAGCACTGGAGTGCAGAAAAGAGACAGAACATAAGGTTGGTAGAACCTGTGTTTTGTTAAGTTTAACCCTTGATAGATAGGGATCTAAAAGTCAGTAAGAGCTGAGGCGAGCTAGGTTTTCATTTGCAGGGAATTCAGTTTATAATATTGTTATTTTTGTATTGCTGCTGTCTCTTGAGTGGATTTTCAATAAATTGCCTGGATTGATGTTAAAACCAAAAGAGTGTACATGTTTCATACCCTAGAGGACTGTGCTAATTGCAATACAGTATCACAGTATATAGAAACTCCTTTGGATTTTGTTACATGCGCAGAGTGAGGTTGAGTTTGGAAGAGTTTCATTGCAAATTTTATAACATGACAGGAGGCTTCAGATTTGCTTAAGTCTCTCTTTACAAGAACTCCACAGCAGCACAATAACATAGAGAAAAACACCAGAGACAAAAAATAGGAGGAATATGGCAGCATTTATATAAAAAATCCAACAGTCTCCACCTTCTACTGTCTACCAAAAATTCATAAACCGTATGAAACCCTTACTGCAAGACCAATAGTGTCTGGATCCAACAATTTTACTTGTAAGGGCAGTATCTATGTGGACAGAATTCTACGTCCATTTGTAGAGTCACTACCATCTTACTTAAAAGACACAAAGGACACTCTTAAGTGTTTAACATCCTTAAAAGTACCAAAAGGGACAGTACTTTGCAGTTTGGATGTGGAGGCGTTGTATTCCTCAATACCACACAAGAGTGGCCTGGAACATGTCAAATACTTCCTGGAGAAAAGAGGACCACAACATACTATCCATACAAATTTTGTGTTGAACCTCTTACAATTCATCTTAACCCACAATTTCTTTCTTTTCCAAAACAAATATTACCACCAGGTGCAGGGGACAGCTATGGGAACGTCTTGTGCCCCATCATACGCTAACCTGCACCTGGGATGGTGGGAAAGAGAGATTGTGTTCTCAGGACCTAATAAGAAATATACGGACTATGTATACATGTGGAAAAGGTACATAGATGACATCCTAGTGATTTGGACAGGTACCCAAAAAAACTTTGAAGACTTTGTAGAATCACTCAACGAGAATGATTGTAATCTAAAATTCACAATGGAATTTGGTGATCAAATCCTTCACTTCTTAGACTGTACTTTAACGATAACCGAAAATTTAGAAGTTAAAACTACTCTATATCGCAAACCTACCTCAACGAATAATATACTTCGTTGGGAGAGTTACCATCCCATTCCCCTGAAAAGGGGAATTCCGATTGGACAGTACCTGAGACTAAGAAGGAATTGTTCATCTATAGAAGACTTCAAAAGTAAAGCCTTGGAACTAAGATTAAGATTCAAAGAAAGAGGTTATCCTAACAGATGCTTAAAGCTAGCATATCAAAGAGCACTCAACTGTGATCGTGAGACCCTATTACAAAATGAGATGAAATCAGCACCTGATCAACTTATCAGGTGCATAGCCAACTACGACGCAGGCTGGGAGGAAGCAAAATTAATATTAGGCCGATTTTGGCCTCTATTGACACAGGACCCTCAACTACGGGATACCATTCCATCAAAGGTATCCATCACAGCTAGAAGAGGCAGAAATATTAGGGAAATGTTGGTCCCGAGCCATCTATCGATACCTAGGACCAAAAACAGTAGCTGGATCACAGTAAATGGTACATATCAATGTGGGAGATGCGTGGCGGTCCCTTCATTGCCAAAGGATCTAAGATCCTTACAGATTCAGATAACACCAAAGAAATCCCTATAAAACAATTCTTTAATTGTAATACTGTAGGTGTAGTCTATTTACTTACATGTAAGTGTGGAATGAAGTATGTTGGTAAGACTATACGTCCATTTAAGAGACGTATAATGGAACACATTCATTCCATAACCTCAAACAGAGACACCTCGGTAGCCAGACATGTTAGGACTCATCATATGGACACACCTAGATGTATTAAATTTGCAGGGATTGAAAGGATTCAGATGGGTAAAAGAGGAGGTGACCTAGATCGGACCTTAAAAAGAAGGGAATGCTACTGGATATACAAACTTGACACCCTTTCACCAAAAGGCTTGAATGAAGGTTTTACCTTCACACCATTTATTGATTCATAGTATAAGCTCAGTATAAATAATTAACATCCTAATGTAAATATGTATATATGTTGGTTTGTATTTTAGCATAATTTAAATATCATGTTCTGCATCGAATTATAGGGTCTAAGCACAAGGGCACTTATCTAGGGCTTATATATATATTTATATGGTGAAACTTTACTTTATCTTTACCTTACCTTTATTTGCAGATTTCACCTGGGTCTCCTGGAGTTTATATATATCAGATAATTGACATATTAAGCGCTTATAGAATAATACTATGAGCCACTAGGAGTTATGTGATTAGCTTCAATAATAGAAGATTCTTGACAAACACCAATTTATCCTTGCCATTTATCAAAGAGAGAGTCTCTATAAGTCTATCTTGTGGTTGATGTACAATAAGGCTGAAAACCTTTTCCAGTGTTATAACAAATTTATCCATATAAATAATTGACACATTTATAGACCCTGTCAATTTTGACAGCAGGAAAAGAGTTTCTTATCTGTTTATTTCATAATGAAAATGTCATTTCATTTATATTTGGTCCATATTCCTACTGAGTCTTTTATATGCATGATATATTTATACATATGATTTAAATTCTAGGGGACCTTGTGTGCAGCAATAGTTTCATTATACTGTGGGGTTTCTTTCCCCATGTTTTGCGATGCTGTGCCTCACTAGTCGTGCATCTTTGGTGGCCCCTCCCTTATGGGAGGAGCCACACGACGATATGCCGGAGGTATACGCTACTCACATAGACGGCCGGAATTTGGGCGGGAAATGAGTAAGCACACCCACACCCGGTGATTGGCTGAAAGTGAAGCACAGCCCGGTATATATTTAGCCTTTTTCAGTGCCCTCTTTACCTTTGATAAAGGCGCTTTGCTAGCGCCGAAACGGACGTTAGGTTACATGCTGCTTTTTTATTTTAAATCACAGCACTGAGTTATGGGCTCACGGGGTGGGAGATTGAGATTCGGTTTGGTGTAGGGAGAATTTTATGTAGACACCTTTCACGTGCAGTTAAGATTTTTTGAAGATTCAACTTTACCTATCACTAGTATCCTTTATACTATATCGAGACTTTGCTGCATTTTTCAAGGCTGTCTATTGCTAGGACTTTCAGCAATAGTTTAGTTTATGGCTCTTTTGATAGGGATTCTATGTTGCCAACCTGCTTAGACAAGCTACATATAGATACAGTTGCTTTTTTTGCCCATATAAAATCTGAACCATTTTTTTTTTTTGAGTACACTGTTGCAATCTAGCTCACACATTAGTGTGTTTACTGTTTACTGTAGCAAGGGTTCCCTACTGGATTTTTTTTACCTACAAGAGGGGCAATCCGTTTTTATATTGCAACAACTCTCTATAGAGATTTCCTTTCTCCTGCTACTAGTTTATCTGTATCTTGTGTATATATAGCAGAGCTATTTATCACCTCAATTTTTCCTTCTTTGATGATACTACGAATACTCAGGGTTATATACCAAGAGAGTCACTGTAATATTATCCATCTATTTATATACATCTCTCTACCTTTACTTGGATTCCCTGAGTCTATAGAGATTTCCTATCATTATCATACTGCCTCCAGTCCGAATCCTCTCCTGTGTGTTTTAGTTTTGAAGTGTTGTTTTTTGTAAGTTTCCTTTCTTTTGGGGATTTTTTTTACCCTATAATAAAAGACTTTTTTATTTTAAGCAATTTTCAAGTGCAGACCCATAGATCTCTTCTTTCGGGTGCTCCCATAGCCTTGTGCATTTGGGATCATCCGTTTCCTTTTTTTGCTCTGTATCTAACTATAAGGGTTATCCCCTATAGGGATCTATGGACACACTCTAGACTCCTATTATTAGGATTCTTATTTACTTATTTAATGCATAAAAGGCTTCTCCCAACCAACTAACTCCTCTTTCTTTGCTGCTCTGCAGACAGTACAGGTCAGCGTACCACTGCCTCCTGTTTTATATGGGTGGTTGTGGGATATTTACTTTTACTTGTATTTGTTTTTAAGATTTGATTTGATTGTATGATTTTAATTTTTATGCTTTGATTGTAAGATTTAGTTTTCATGATATGATTTCAGGATTTGATTGTATGACTTGCTTTTAGGATTTGAGGTTAAAGGACCACTATAGTGCCCTGAGGGTGCCCCACCCTCAGGGACCCTCTCCCGCCCGGCTCTGGAAGGGGGAAAGGGGGTTAAAACGTACCTTTTTCCAGCGCTGGGCGGGGAGCTCTCCTCCTACGATTCTCCTCCCCGTCAACTGAATGCATGCGCATTCAGCCGGTCGCATAGGAAAGCATTATCAATGCTTTCCTATGGACCCTTGCGTGCTCTCACTGTGATTTTCACAGTGAGAAGCACGCAAGTGCCTCTAGCGCCTGTCATTGAGACAACCACTAGAGGATTTGGGGGAAGGCTTAACCCATTCATAAACATAGCAGTTTCTCTGAAACTGCTGTGTTTATAAAAGAATGGGTTAACCCTAGCTGGACCTGGCACCCAGACCACTTCATTAAGCTGAAGTTGTCTGGGTGCCTAGAGTGGTCCTTTAATGATTTAAATTCCATGATTTGATTGTATGATTTGATTTTCATTATTTGATAGTGTGTGTTGATTTTGGGATTTATTTTTTGACGTGAAGTCATCTATTGTGCCTTTTGTGGGTGTTTTCTTCCTGCCTGCTCTTTCTACCTCCCCCCTCCCCTGCCCCCCCTTTTTCTGTGGGGTCTGTAAGGGTGCCTTCCTCTACCCTTCTCCCTCTTTTTTTCCCTGCTCTCTTTGCGGGCATTTTACTTTCGGTTCTTTCTGGCTTCCTTCTGTTTTCTTCCTGTTGTCTCTCTGTTTCCCTAGTGGGGAGCGGTTCAGTACCGCCTCCCGTCCTGTCCAGCTGCCGGGACTCCGGCGGTCCCACATGGTTATCTCGCACGGCGCGCGGGAACTGCCCCTCCACCTGTCTCTCTCCCATGCTCCCCGTACTGCTGGGAAGCAGTTATCTTTCGCGGCCGCAGGTGGCGTGGGAGGGATGACCAGCCAGGTTCGAGTGATGGCTCCCGGCCTCGTTTGGCCTTCCCACACTGCAGGGCCCTCGGTCCGGGCGCCGGTGGGGAGGCAGGTTGTTAGTTTGCCTTTTGGAAATTCTAATGTCACTACTATAAATAAATTTCTGGAGTGTTGGGTTTGAGCCCTTTAGAGTAAGGCACTTCATCTCTTCAACCTCACTATCTCTGTTTTCCTATGGAAAGCTGTTTCTTCCACTCTCTGTTACAGTTCACAGAGAGTGTTAGGCACTATTTATCTAAAGAGCGTTATCTACGCAGAAGCATGTTGTGTGTAGCTACGCAGAAGCATGTTGTGTGTAGCTACGTAGAAGCATGTTGTGTGTAGCTACGCAGAAGCATGCTGGGTGCAGCTACGCAGAAGCATGCTGGGTGCAGCTACGCAGAAGCATGCTGGGTGCAGCTACGCAGAAGCATGCTGGGTGCAACTACGCAGAAGCATGTTGTGTGTAGCTACGCAGAAGCATGCTGGGTGCAACTACGCAGAAGCATGCTGTGTGCCATTAATCTGAAGAAGTGTTAGGTACATCTTCTCAGAAGAGTGAATTGTCCAATTAATCAGAAGAATGGAAGGTTAGTTCATCGCCTGTGCACCCCAGTTGGGCCTGACTTGTCTGTGCCCCATTGATTGGCCTGCGTTGTCTGTGCCAGAATATCTGCATGCCAAGCCTTGCAACTACATACTCACGCTTGGACATTGCATGTGCTGCCAAATTTGCCTCTGTCACTAGATGCGGTGCTGCCCTGATGCTGCTGCCGGTGACACTTGTCCGTTATACTCCTATAGGTCGCCTTGCCTTGGACCGCCCCACGGTCATCCCTTCATTCGCGGGAATGCACACAAGCGTTGCCTACTACGGCAGTGACCACCTTCTAAAGAAGGCGGGAGACTTGAAGGAGTCAGACCCCCCCTGAGGAGGGCAGGCAAGCGCGCATAAGCGCTACTGGAAGGGTGAAGGCCCTAAACCAGACACCCGGTAGATAGACTCCGGAGAAGCGTCTAACCCCGATGCAATCGGGCTGGACGGCACTGCCTATACGGCGCGAGGGAGGCGTTGTCCTTCGGACGCGGCAGTGACCACCTTTTTAATAAAGACAGACGACTTGAATGAGTCAGACTCTCCTAGAGGAGAGCAGGCAAGTGCGCACAAGCACTACTGGAGGGGTGAAGGCCCTAAACCAGGCGCCCGGAAGATAGACTCCGGAGAAGCATCTAACCCTGATATGATCGGCCTTGGCGGGCAGACTACACTGCCAGGTGGCGCAGAGTCCTCGCGACCCCACTCCCACCACGGCCGCCCTAGCTGAATGGCGGGTGGACCGGTCCCTCTCGGAATGAGAGGACGATGGGGGGTGGACTATGATGATGCCCCCAAGTGGCACCGCGGGAAGGAGAACAAGCCCACTACAGGGGCTCCAATGACTGTGGAAGAAGAGGTCGCCTTAAACGAACCCTTGTGCGACCCTCGACCAATTGCTAATTTCTTCGGAAGGGTCTCGGCCCGGGCACCTAGCACCATCGGTGCATTGCTGGAACCATAGATCGCTGGCTTGAGAAGCCTGCAAGATACTTGGAGTGGTATACCTAGCCGGGCTCCCGAACAAAGTAGCCAGACATAGACCCCGATGGGGCACTACGGCTCTCCTGGTGGCAACGCCTGTCTAGTATACAGGAGATCCGGAGTACGGCCCGCTGTGGTGCCTATACTTTACTTTTCAGTCCCCACTGACAAGCCAAGGGTTCTCCCCCACACGAGTGGGTTGTCCTACGGGACATACGGGGAAGAATATTGGGTCCCAGTTTTCATATGAAAAACATTACAGAGACAAATCTAGAGCTCCGACCCGTACCTGTTATAAGGGATTGGACCCTGGGCCCGGAATGTCACAGTTGCCTCCCCCTTCGGATGACATAACAGATGGGATCCCGAACCTGGGGATTGCAGGAGACAATTCGGACCGCTGAAGGTGCTTGGGATCAAGGGATCTGAGGCCTTTGGAGCCTGCACGAGACTACACTTGAAGGTATAGCCATTAGTTACTTTGAATTTAGATGCGGTCCTCAGAGAACTTCCAGGATCGCGGGGCCCATTCCTGGTAAGGCGGGCTCAAGTTTCTCTCTGGCGAGATAAGGACCTGGGGCGTCATTCATTTGGACGATAATACAGCCTGGCTGGCAGGTTTGGATGAATTTAGCACTTTCCGGCATACCAGAACTATCCCACGAGATCCTTCTCATTTTTTCCACGAGGCCGTTTTGCGGGACGGTCTACCCGGACGGGCTGGCTGGATCCTCTGCGAGTTGCCCCCCAGACCGAAGGAACAGAAGCTGTCTGCGTTTTCCTTGTTTGGGTCCCTGGAGTTCATGTTCAAACAAGGAGGTGTAGAGTCCTGGAGGGCGGATCGGACGCAAGGGGGTACCTCCTACGTTTTCCCCCTATCAGAGTTTCTCATACGATTGGAATAGTTTTCCAGGAAGACCCGGCGTCAAGACCTTAGCCCACGGAGGAGGACCCATTAAGCCCCGTCCAGTTTCAGCCGGCATACAGACCGGTTTGCTCATTGATGGACGTTTCCCTCCAGGGGTGTTCTACACGGAGACGCTGAGGAGGCCCCTCCATTGTTGTTTCCAGGACCTTACTACAAGTGTCTTGGTCTGCTGGTACCTTGGTTTTATGACCTCCGCATCTGCCGAGTCAAGACTAGTGCCCGGATTCCCTGGACCTGTCCCACTTGATCTCGGGGACCATAAGACGTTTGCCTGCATGGCGACCCTGACGGAGTTGGCTCTGGTACGGATTAACCGAAATTTTGCAAACACTGTTACAGGGTTCGATTATTGTTTGGTCGTTTTATTGACCGGGGACTGTCGTATCATTTAGATTAGCGGCGAGCCTCGCTCTGTTGGTATCTCCCTTCGAGCTAGACGTGCGGGTTCATAGGGGTGTGAGTCCTCTCGATTCCCGAGGACGGGTATTCATTTCCCCAAGGGGTACACGCGTTGTTTGTCATGCTTCAATCGCCGTTTTTTGTCTGTTTTTGTCCATCTCCGTTCTCTGGATTTGTTCCCCCTAATCATACCCCCCCTTTTTTTTTTTTTTTTCACAGATGAGTTTGGACCTTAGTTGTCTATTGGCTCTAGTTGGACCCGAGGGTTATACTCTTGTCTTGGTTGCGCGCCCCTCTTTTTTTTTTTATGTTGCAGTCGACGCCACCGTTTAGACGGTTCTTTTCCATTTCGCCCTGCATGTACCGCCCGGTGGTTGAGGGGGCGTACAGGTCTTTCGGTTCATTTCAGTCGGTACTCGGCGACTTCAGGCACCGTCATGGCAGGCGTTTTTCTCCAGGACATTGTACACTTTCCTGCCGGTTACGAAAACTATCGTCGCTAAGTTAGCTTGGTACGGCGGATCGTGTTTCTTTGGGCTTCGATGTCCGAGCGTTAAAACGTCAAATATTTCCCTCCCAGTTTCTCCCTACCCTGGTTTGTTGGTTGGTTTGACTGACTTTTTTTTGTTTATTCCTGGTCATCTGGGGGAGTTGGGGTTTATCTGGGATATGGTACCGTCAGTATGTTATGATGAGGATTCATGTTTTTTCAGTTTCTGGGATATTATACTGACAGTATTGACGATGGGGATTCATGGTTTTTTTTGTTTGTTTGTTTTTTTTTTAAATTCTTTATTTTTATCGTGCTTTGAGTAGATAACAAGCAACTCATGGTGCCAATAGCATTCCCCGAGCATATTTTTCAGACTTAACAATTGGAACAATGAACTTATCAGCACATTTTATAATGTTAAAATAATGTCGCTTAGAACAGGATGTTAGCGAAAACATGTTACATTAGCATGGGTTATGAGCAAAAGAGGTTTAATAAAATGTCTATCGTAGTTAGATCCAGCGATATCTGCACTCGAGTGTCTGAGGTGTAAGCTTTGCCCTCCTCCCCAGAGGCTTAGCCCCTAACCAAGGGGGTGGCGGGGGGTGGGGGGGGTGCGCTTCAATGATTGGTCATGTGTGGCTAGATGTAACCGGACTAGGGCCATAGATGGCGCAGCTTCGTGAGTGTTTGGGTGTAGTATCGTGAGCCTGGTGTCTCTATGCCCAGTGGGCCCAGGCTGAAAATTGTGTCCTCTAATGGGTGATTCTACCGCAAAGGACATAGACATATGGCATGAAAAAAAAAAAAAAGTAATACCACAAGAACAATCAGAACTTTACATCTCTACAACTTTGCAACTTTGCAGTCTAGGGCTGCCGGATCAGTGAGTCCCTCCGTTAGGTTTGGACCAGGCTGGAGATGTCCCTGCCAGTCAGGAATCAGGTGGGCAGTCGGCTACAGTTCTCGGCACAAATGGTACCACTCTGGATGGGTCCCATCCGTGAGCGCGATTTGAGTCCGTTGGTGCTACCGTTGCCTCTTGCATGTCTAGAGCTGCAAGGAATGCTGGGATATCAGTCCCCGTAGTTAGCCGTTGCGTGGACCCCTTGTACGAGACAAGGAGGGATCGTGGTGTTCCCCACCTGTAGGGCACTCCTGCTGCCCGCAGTCGGGTGGTGACAGGGTTCAGGGATTTTCGCCATTGTAGTGTGGCCTTGGATAAGTCCTGGTAAAAGGACAGTTGCGAATCTTCAAAGGGCAGTGGGGTCTTGTTTCTTACCGCTGCCATTATTTGCCCTTTGTCTTGAGGTAGTGCGCAGCTGAGTATGACGTCGCCGGGCGTTTTGGCAGTGGTTAAGGTAGACGTTGGTAGTCGATATAGCCCAGCGATGGTTATTTTTTAGCGGTAGCAGGTGGCAGTACTGAAGCCAGCAGCCTTCTGACGTAGTGTGGCAGTTCCTCTAGGGGGACCGTTGCCGGGATGCCCCTTATTTTAATGTGGTTGCGGCGGTACCTGTCCTCCTGCGCTGCCACCTGTAGTGTAAGGGCCTGTTGGGCTGCTTGTAGTTGGAGTATAGATGCCTGCATGGTGGAGGTGTCTTGGCTAAGCTCCTTAATATTTGCTTCAGTTGCCTCCATTCTGCCTGTTAGTTGATGCAGGGATGATTTTAGGATAGGCAGGTCCGCAGTGAGGAGGTTTTGAATGTCCTGCAGCATAGTGTACAGGGTTTGGAGGTCCTGTTTGGTTGCAGGTTCAGAGTTACCTGCTGATGCTGTGGGCTGTTGCTGTGAGCCCTCCGTTGTGTTCTGCAGCTGAAGTGTTGCAGGTGCGTCCGTGTGGGGAGCCTCTGAGGTCGGGCCTTCCGCGGCCGCCATCTTGGCGGAGGTGTGCCGCTGGAGCATAGCTCCTATATCCCTCTGTTCTGGAGCGTTACTGGGGGTACTCTTCTGATTTCTACACCCCATTGCAGTGTTAGCAGGTGATGTAAGGGTCGACCACTGCTGTGTTTCCCGTGGGGTCCCCGCCCCAGAGAAACTCGAGGTCGCGGTTGGCAGGTGTGTGGTAGGCCCCGGTCCTGCGTCTTGCCTTTAGATGCTTCGGGGAGTACTGGAAGGGCATCTGGGGATTAGGTGTGGTGTCCTCAGACTGTAGCTGATGCTTACACAGTCGGATGGCGGCTAGTCACCAGGATATCGCCCAGATTGTATGTGTGATCGACGGAGCTGGGAGGGATGGCGTCCGGTCCGGTTCAGCGCCAGGTTCCGCCCCCCCATGGTTTTTCTCAGTACATGTCATTCGCTAATCAGTGTTTTCGACTCTGTTTATCTCATTTCAGTTTAATGGTTCGGCTACAGTGCTTAGATCTGACTAATCTACAGGATAAAGGTCAAGGCTTCATCCACTGGTTCCACGTTTCCAATTTCGGATGCCATTCATCGTTATCTTATGTTTCTCTTGTTATTGTATTTGTGGTGTATCGTTCATGTACTTTATTTTGTCGCAGCATGAAAGCGGAATTAGTTGGGCAAAGCCTTTTATGGATTCCTGAGTTGTTGTTTTTTTGTTTCTGGTGGTTTTTCTCTCTTTGTTATGTGCTGCTGTGGAGTTCTAGTAAAGAGAGACTTAAGCAAATATTCGCCTCCTGTCACTATAAAATTAAGATTCGTTACACTAAAGCTAGTATAATCTACAATTATATTTATATTTCTGGAAAATGTCTCCTGGAGACATACAATGTCAGCTGAGTTTTTCTTTGCCTCCGTTAGTACCACTTGGCGTTTATAGGGCATGTTTAGCCCTTGGATGTGAGTAGATCCTTAGTGTGCTGTATAAGAAGGGCGCTCTGTAGTCTACCTGACATATTTAAATTTTTGCTCGGTTTTGAGGTGCTGCGTATGAAATAATCAAAATCACTGACCAAACATAACCAGGGAGAAAAAGTTATACTAATCTTTCCACTTACTACCATGTTAATGCCAAAAGAACAGATGTATGGGAAATATCTCTTACTCAGTCATGTGCCCATGCCACTTTTGGTTATTGTATTTATGTTATTGTCAATGGTTAGCTGGAATACGTAGGAGGAAGACTAAAGTAGCCAAATATGGCCCATCTCTAGGGTTGGAATCTGTATCCATGAGAATATTTGTGTTGTACGGGAAGGAAAGCCCAATAGAAAACTAGGGGGGGGTAAAATAGTATCAAATCAGCCAAAGTATATACAAGGGGTCCAATTTAAAACTAGGTACATGTGTAGACTGGAGGGCATGGTATAGGAGGTGGTGTAAAGTGAGATGGCCTGAGTTGGCATATAAATGGATTGTGCTCAGAATGAAATAGTATGTGGCACCGTCTATGATGGGTAAATTTTAAAATGTAAAGCCTCATTTTGACAACAGTATGTTCGTTTCTTTTAGAACGCAATTTGGCATTTTATTCGGATCGGAATTTCATTCTAATGAATGAAACTCTGATCCTATTCATTGCTGTGGCTGCATCTTGCAGCCGCTTAGTAGATAACTCCCTAATTCCCACAGTATCAGGGAGCTATCTACTAAAAGGCTGAAAGACCTAAATTGGTCT
>OW240913.1:216042791-216081828 GCA_933207985.1 Pelobates cultripes | reverse complement strand
CTCTTTATTTTACTAAGAAGGCTTGAAAGAACAGATCCAAGCCTAGCGTCCAAGCCAGGAATAATCCTGTTTGAATTTCCAGCAAGTCCCACTTTAGTGGTTAATCATATTCCTGTTGAGAGGTAAGGTGTAATTGTGCTCCCTGAACCACATGGATTGTCCCCACTAACCATTAACATTCCACCAGGGAATTGTCCCCAACAGTCATAGTGCAAGTACATGATTCGATGCACTCATGGTATGTTCCGGGCAAAATCAGATATTAAATGTGTGTGTGTAGTTGTGTGTGTATATATTTCAAAAAACTAAAATAACAAATCCAGTGAGATTCGGTAGTCCTGACAACTGTTATTTATGTGGATGTGACATACTTAACCTGACTCTTACTGTGCTAATAGAATCCTTGAAGGCACGTTCCAAGCACTATAACCACTTTGCAGCTCTGTAGTGTTTATAGTGCCATGACTGCCCTGACACCCTCAAAAGGTAAGTAGTCATCTTAGCTCTGGCATGGGCCAGCTCAATAATGGAGTCCTTCAACTGGGAGGAGGAGCACAGATGACCCGACTCAACTTGTCCAACCCTTCTCAAATGGTTTGACTACTAACTCTGGCAAGGCACCAGGGTGCTGTAGTGGTTATGGTGCTTTGTTTCTTATACCCTTATCATCACAGCAGTCTAATGAATGCTCAGCTGTTGAAATGATGACTACAGCTCTATTACCATGACATTCACCATTTTAAATGTTTAATAGCCCTATTACTAAGATAAGCAGAAATGTATTAAATGTGCTGCTTTCCAAAAACGTCAACCCATTCAGATGATTGCTGCCACTGTGACAGCAGCAGGGTTAGCAAGTCAAAAAAAAATCTGACCTGAAACAACAAAAGAGAAAATGAAGACGGCTCCAATTTGGCTCAATTTTCACATTCTGCCTCACAAAAAAGATCACTTAGCTGCAATTATCCTATTATCTCATTAAGTTATTAAACACCAAGGTGGCTATTACTAGTGTATAAGTGGATAGTGAATCCGCAAGTATTAAGATCTTCCAATTTGTAAGATTTTTTTTTTTTCCCGTTTTATTATGAGAAAGATTATACAGGTTTCATTTATCCAATAGGTTTCAGAGAGGTCAGTAATGTGATAGTGTTACCTGTAGAATGGAAGTGATTACATGGAGGTCTGAGGATGGTTTTTTAACATTGGTAATTCAAGTGGTTTTACTGAGAATTCCCTGTGGATTCCCCAATTTCATACCTCCCTAATTTTGAGGGGTATGATACATGGTATGCTGACCCCCTTACTATTTGGTGACCCAACCCTTCTGATGTTCTGCTCAGTGCAACACCATAAATATGTTCCCTATTTGTCCATCCTCCCCTTCTGCCACTAAAAACATGCTTTTTGATTATTGGAGCATCTGAGTCATGCCTAAGTGCAAGATCTAGCTTGGCACCATTGTGCTGTAATGCTATTATCTCATGAATACAGCCATTTTAACTGCAGTTTTATAAAATAGTTCTTTCCCATGTGTTCCCTACTTGCAGTGGTGTAACCGTCACTCCAGGGGGCCTGTCCGCCCCTGCGACCATGGGTCGCCAGCAGACCTTTAGGGCCAGTGCACAGCAGTACCGGCCGGGGCCCACGGTCGCAGGCTTACTGGCAGGAGGTGGAGCGATGTGTTTTGCTGTGCTGCTTCCCTCCTGCCGCCATGTGTAGCACGGCTGAGCAGTCTGATAGGAAGTGCTCACTGAGAGAGCACCTCCTGTCAGACTCAGATGGGTACCGCGATCGTGGGCAAAATGTAAGGGGCGGGTGAGCGGGTCTGCAGGGGCTGGGGCAATGGAGTCTGCAGGGGAAGGGGGCGAATGAGAGTCTGCAGGGGGGGCGGAATGGAGAGTCTGCAGGTGAAGGGCAAAGGAATACAGTCTGCAGGTGAAGTGGGGAAGCGAATGGAGAGTCTGCAGGGGAAGGGGGGCTAATGGAGAGTCTGCAGGTGAAGGGGGTGCGAATGGAGAGTCTGCAGGTGAAGGGGGCGAATGGAGAGTCTGCAGGAAGAGGGCTTAATGGAGATCTGCAGGAAGGGGGGAGGGAGAGTCTGCAGGGGCGCTGGGGGATGAAGGGTCTGCAGGGGAAGGGGGCGGAATGGAGGGTCTGTAGGGGAAAGGGGGAATGGAGAAATGGAGGGTCTGTAGGGGAAAGGGGGGAATGGAGAAATGGAGGGTCTGCGGGGGGGGATTAACCAATCATTGTTAACAGGAGTAGTCCCAGAAGATTGGAAGTTAGTGAATGTTGTGCCCATTCACAAGAAAGGTAATAGGGAGGTGTCAGGCAACTATAGGCCAGTAAGCCTTATTTCAGTAGTGTGGAAAGTGATGGAAACCATGTTAAAGGATAGGATTGTTGAACATCTAAAAACACATGGATTTCAAGATCAGAGACAACATGGGTTTACTTCAGGGAGATCATGCCAAACTAACCTTATTGATTTTTTTTGATTGGGTAACTAAAATTATAGATCAGGGTGGTGCAGTAGACATTGCTTACCTAGATTTCAGTAAGGCTTTTGACACTGTTGCACATAGAAGGCTTATCAATAAACCGCAATCTTTAAGTTTGGATTCAAATGGGTAAGGCAGTGGCTGAGTGACAGGCAACAGAGGGTTGTAGTTAATGGAATATATTCGAAGCTTGGACTTGTCACCAGTGGGGTACCTCAGGGATCTGTACTTGGACCCATTCTCTTTAATATTTTATTAGTGATATTGCAGAAGGTCTTGATGGTAAGGTATGTCTTTTTGCTGATGATACTAAGATATGTAACAGGGTTGATGTTCCAGGAGGGATAAGCCAAATGGCAAATGATTTAGGTAAACTAGAAAAATGGTCAGAGTTGTGGTAACTGACATTTAATGTGGATAAGTGCAAGATAATGCTACCACAAGAGGACATAGTCTTAAATTAGAGGGACAAAGGTTTAAAAATATCAGGAAGTATTACTTTACTGAGAGGGTAGGGGATGCATGGAATAGCCTTCCAGCTGAAGTGGTAGAGGTTAACACAGTAAAGGAGTTTAAGCATGCGTGGGATAGGCATAAAGCTATCCTAACTATAAGATAAGGCCAGGGACTAATGAAAGTATTTAGAAAATTGGGCAGACTAGATGGACCAAATGGTTCTTATCTAACGTCACATTCTATGTTTCTATGAGGCCCAGGGGCAATTTTCGCACCGGGGCTTCTAGTTATGCCCTGACTACTTGTGTATGAGCAGGGACAATGGTAGCAATTTGGAGGTGTTTATCGTAGGCAGGGGTTCCCTCAAAGGCACACAAGGAGTATACTTGAGCAGTATATTTGGGAAGTTATAGATATATATCTCTCTCTATCTTTGCAGAGTGCAACATACTTCAAGACCTCACACTGCACAGGCTCCTTCCTCTCCTCACCTTTCCCCTCCCTTGCCCCCCTTTTTCCTTACCTTTCTCGGAAGATAGTGTATAACCACTTTTGACTGTTTAGTCACAATGCCCCTACAAACAATATTGCAAAAACATGGGTGTCTCAATCTAAGCCACTGTATGAGTTGCTCCTATGAGATAAAAGCAAATGCTTCATGCTTAGCAACATTGTGATTGCCTTTTTTTGTTACATTTATTGTTACAGTTACCATCTTCGTTCTTGTGTCTTACTTTAGCTAAGTGACTCAGTGCTTTGACTACAAACAACCAATGCTCAGGCATTTTGACATAATATCTGTAACATTGGACATTTTTTGAGAATTCCTTTTTTTTTTTTTTTTTTTTTACCACTAATTAGGACCCACTTAGTACATACAGTGGAACCTCGGAACTCGAACTTAATCTGTTCCAGAAGGCTTTTTAGAGTTCCAACTTGTTCAAAAACCAAATCAACATTTCCCATAGGAATTTAATGTAAATTTGATTAATCCGTTCCAGACCCCAAAAATTACAGCATTAACCCCTTAAGACCGGAGGGTGTACTATTACGCTTCATTTTTGTAGGCTGCGTTTCTAACGCCGGCTTAATAGCAATGTCTTTGGTTTTTTTTACTTACCCGGTCGCCAGCAATCCCACGCCGCCGATCGCGGTTGGGGGGACTCCCAGGGAGCCCCCCGCAGCACATCCGACCTCCTGCAGCCCCCCCCCCCGGCCATGTGAGAGTGAGGTCCTTGCGAGGACCTCACAATCACATGGCTGGGTTAGCTGGCTGCTGCATTGCCAGCAGGGAGACTGCCTGTAATGACAGTCCCCCTGCTGGCTCAAAATAAAATAATGTTAAGTGTAAAAAAATAAAAATAAAAAAAAATGATACTTAGAATATATATATATATATATATATATATATATATATATATATATATATATATATATATATATATATATATATATATATATATAAAAAATAAAAATCAGTTCCTGCACTCACGCTGAATTTCCCTTCACGACCGGGTGCCAACCATATATAGCCAAAAAATACAAAAAATACAAATTAATGGTTGCACTCACGGTTTTTCCAATTAAAAGTCCAAAGTTTATTGTCAATTCATAAAAGCTGCGATCAACGTTTCAGTCCTACCCAGAGGACTTTCATCAGGATCATAAAAACAATAATCACATATACAACACAATTTATATAAGACATAATTGATTAAAATAAGTAAATTAAGGTGTGTAAGCTTACCCCCAGTGAATGTGACCGTCTGCCCGGCGTCCCAGCGGCCCGTGTGCGCATGTGCAAACGTGCTCCGCCCCGCGTAGTGACGTCATACTACGCCGGCGTGACTGTCCGTTACCATAGCGACGCGAATACATACACACGTCGCTATGGAGACATAATACAAAACGGACAGCAACCTTGTAATTAAGTTGCTAGTATTGGAGTGATTTATACACTGAATCTCTATCTACAAAGTGCAGGGAAATGAAGAAAATTGGTTCATTGAAAAGTGCATTACAGTAATCTGGCTGATCGCCAGTATATATAAAAGTGCAATGTGCAATGATATATCAAGTGCTAAAATTAAGTTACTCAGTAATGACTCATAGTCTGTGCAGTATACAGGTACCTAAGTAAGCAGTGATCATAAAAGTGTAAAGTGACAACATATTTAAAGTGCAATCAAGTGCTTAAAGTGGTATGGTGCTGAAACATGCTAAGTATATATTGCACAAGGGTGATAAGTAGTGTGTAATCTAAGTACATAAGAACCAATAATATGCATAAAAAACATATAAAAAAGGTACATATTCACAAACAACTTCTAAAGCATGTATTCTAGAATATTGCTAAAACTAAATATAATATCACTAAAAAATTATGATTTATACAATCATTACCCAAATTATTAAAGTGATGAATCATAGTGAATAATGCCCTAGTCTATATTTTAAAATTATATACCTTAAAATAATGTATCAAGCTGGAGTTGTAATCCTAATCTGACTGCAGAGAATTTAAGTACTAGGTCAAATTATGGTTAATATTCAAGAATGCGGAAATACAAAGGAGCTTATTGCTAGTGAAAATTATCATTCCTAGACGTACCTACATCTTATGGGCAGACCATGGCTACTAGTTAAAGCAAACATATTATATACCTACAAGAGACTGTTGCTTAATCAAGGACTCTTGTACTAAATACTGCATTTTACAAAAAAACATTTATAAAAAAGAATGAAAAGAAATATGTTCATTCAACCCCTTCGGGGATACTGTATCCAACTCAAAAATCCAAAAAGTTTCCCTATTTAGCAAAAGTCGCCCTCGGTCACCAGCTCTGTTGGATGCTGGTACATGCTCAATTGCTACAAACTTCAAAGTAGCTAGTGAATGTCCCATCTGTAAGAAATGTTTGGCGACTGGTTTATCCGATATTCCATCCCTATACGCCAGCCTGATGCTTGATCGATGTCCTCTGATCCTTTCACATAGCGCAGTTTCTGTCTTCCCTACGTATACCAAGCCACATGGGCACATTAATTTGTAGATAACATGTGTGGTTTTACATGTTATAGTACTCTTGATGGAGTATTGCTTGTTTGTGTGTGGGTGAAAAAAACTTTTTGTTGGCGTCATATGTCCACATGTAACGCACCCAAGGCAACGAACACAACCTCGATTTTGAGTAAATGTGTGCTCCGAGTAGCTTAAAACGGGGTCTGTATGGACTAATAAGTCCTTCAGATTTTTGTTCCTTTTATGGCAAATAAGCGGGTTTTCACGGAAGACCTTAGGGAGTGTGTCATCAGCTGCTAGAATTCTCCAGTTCTTTCTTACAACAGAGGAGATGGACTGGGTAGACTTGTGGTATGTGGTGGGAAAGACAAGTCTTTGAGCTATTGCTTGATTTTCAAATGCCCGGGGTTTCCTGGCTTCTGCCAACGCTTGATCCAAGACCGAACGTTGGTACCCACGTTGCATGAATTTATTTGTCATCTCCAATAGTTGTCTTTCCCTGGTGGCATCTTCAGAATTATTTCTAATCACTCTTAGGTACTGCGCTTTTGGAAGTGATTTTATTAGAGGTTGTGGATGAGCACTATTTGCATGTAATAGAGTATTTCTATCCGTCATCTTAGTGTACAGACTATACTCAATCTTATCGTGACCAACCCTCAGCTCCACATCCAAATACTGAACTTTTTCAGGACTGATATGCGCAGTCAATCTGATGGGTCCTGGGAGCTGATTGAGGTTTTCCACCATCTCATTCGCTTCCATCACTGTACCTTTCCAGATGATCATGCTATGGTTATTGGCCGTAACCAATTCCTTGCACCAATTCCTTGCACCAGCACTTTTCAAAAAATTTTGGAACTAGATCACCATTAAGTGGTGTGGTATTCCCCTACCTAGTCAACTATATTAAGACGTTTTTTTAAATTAAAATATATTTTTTCTGGTGGCTTATCTACTTAACTATCAGCATGGATGAATTTCTTTTTCAAGCTGGAGCTTACTCTGAGCAAGCAGATGTTATGCACTTTACACAAGAACAAGCGGAGACTATACTATGGGAGCAGACAGGCTTGGAGCTGCCTGATAACCTCACAGCTAAAGATGTTTACTTTAAACTGTCAAGGCTACGGAGAAAAAGAATTGATTTGGATTTACATGGACTGTTCCTGTCCGACTACTATAAAGCTAGGAGAATCCCTAGAGGGTTCAGAATTCTTAATGTTCCCACCATTGGTAGGGGTAAAGCAAAAGTGTGTAAGGACTGGACAATGGTATTAAACAAAGCATCTTTGGACATGATGTTAATCATTATTAAAGACGTTAAAGAAGATTTGGTAGACGTTGATAAGAAAATTTTGGAAGTAGAAACTGAGTATGCTCTATTGTTAGCTTCTCCAGAAGGACAGAGACTGTTATGTAAGCTACAGGAGGATTTATTAAAGTATAAAAATGAATTAATTAAATTTAAAAAATTGAAGTTCGAAAAAGTTCATCAGGACTACTTGGACCATCGCGTCTACAGATGGTTAACGGGTAACAACATGCAGAGACCAAGAAGACCCCGTAAGAGGATTGTTAAACCCAGAATAGTCACTATAGACACTACATCCGGAGAGTCGGCTTCCGATAATGAACAAAGTGCAACTGCTCCATCTTCCCCCCATCTTTTTTTAGAAACGGCCGAAACGGGCGCTTCCACCAGAAGTCGTGTAAGAGGAAGCGCAAATCCAGAAGAGGCGGGCAAACAAAAAATAATGCCGAGAGGCAAACCGCCTCTCAGGAAGTAATTCCTATATTTAATCTTTCCCGTAGGCCGTTATTGCAAGAAGAAATAGATCTTTTAAGCCTGGGATTATCTTTTGTCCCTACGGCTAATGCTGATCAGTTTAAATGGGAAGTAGAGTGGTTTAAATTTGGGAGAAACCTTCGTTTGAAAGACCACTTTTACCTACAAGATAATGTAGGCACTCCAACTAACTGTGTACCACAACATAGATTTCGGCCACCTTCAACTTTTGATCCGGCAACAAGTAAATCGTCCATTAAGACTTTTTTATCATTGACCAATAAGGAAGCACACAACGTTATAACCAAGCCGAGTTGTAAGAGACATAACATTACTAAGCATCAAAGAAAACTTATAAAGAATCTGGCGGAGGATCATTCTATTATTATACGGGCTGCAGATAAGGGAGGAGGCATCGTTATAATGAACTACGATGATTATGCGAAGGAAATGAAAAGTCAATTAGGGGACATGAATACTTATTTACCCCTGGACCAAGATCCCACAGCTGAATTCCAACGAACAATATATGACACACTGTCCATGGGCTTAAGAGCTGGTTTCATCAATATGGAGTTGTTTCAGTTCCTCAATCAAAAGAACCCGCGAAGCCCTATCATATATAGCATTCCAAAGATACATAAGAATGCTCAACATCCACCGGGACGTCCCATAGTGTCTGCGATTAATGGAATTATTGAACCTCTGGCCAAATGGCTGGATTATTTATTCAAAAAGCCAATAGAACATCTGGAAACATGCATCAAAGACACTCCTACATTACTGAATAAAATTGGTGAAATTGAATTTGGAGGCCATCAACTAATACTTGTTACCATGGACGTGAGCAGCCTGTATACAGTGATTCCACATGAGGAGGGAATAGAGGCTATGCGCCAGGTACTGCTGGCCTCTCCAGTATATACGGGACCTCCCATTGAGTTTGTTCTGGAAATACTCACACTGGCTTTGGAGAAGAATTATTTTCGTTTTGAAAACTCCTGGTACTTACAGGTGTCTGGTACGTCGATGGGGGCAGCAATGGCCCCCATGTATGCTAATGCATACATGTATATGTATGAAAAACGGTATATCCTGACACCTTATGGTCACCTAATCCAGGGATATTATCGCTTCATAGATGATCTCTTGATCATCTGGAAAGGTACAGTGATGGAAGCGAATGAGATGGTGGAAAACCTCAATCAGCTCCCAGGACCCATCAGATTGACTGCGCATATCAGTCCTGAAAAAGTTCAGTATTTGGATGTGGAGCTGAGGGTTGGTCACGATAAGATTGAGTATAGTCTGTACACTAAGATGACGGATAGAAATACTCTATTACATGCAAATAGTGCTCATCCACAACCTCTAATAAAATCACTTCCAAAAGCGCAGTACCTAAGAGTGATTAGAAATAATTCTGAAGATGCCACCAGGGAAAGACAACTATTGGAGATGACAAATAAATTCATGCAACGTGGGTACCAACGTTCGGTCTTGGATCAAGCGTTGGCAGAAGCCAGGAAACCCCGGGCATTTGAAAATCAAGCAATAGCTCAAAGACTTGTCTTTCCCACCACATACCACAAGTCTACCCAGTCCATCTCCTCTGTTGTAAGAAAGAACTGGAGAATTCTAGCAGCTGATGACACACTCCCTAAGGTCTTCCGTGAAAACCCGCTTATTTGCCATAAAAGGAACAAAAATCTGAAGGACTTATTAGTCCATACAGACCCCGTTTTAAGCTACTCGGAGCACACATTTACTCAAAATCGAGGTTGTGTTCGTTGCCTTGGGTGCGTTACATGTGGACATATGACGCCAACAAAAAGTTTTTTTCACCCACACACAAACAAGCAATACTCCATCAAGAGTACTATAACATGTAAAACCACACATGTTATCTACAAATTAATGTGCCCATGTGGCTTGGTATACGTAGGGAAGACAGAAACTGCGCTATGTGAAAGGATCAGAGGACATCGATCAAGCATCAGGCTGGCGTATAGGGATGGAATATCGGATAAACCAGTCGCTAAACATTTCTTACAGATGGGACATTCACTAGCTACTTTGAAGTTTGTAGCAATTGAGCATGTACCAGCATCCAACAGAGCTGGTGACCGAGGGCGACTTTTGCTAAATAGGGAAACTTTTTGGATTTTTGAGTTGGATACAGTATCCCCGAAGGGGTTGAATGAACATATTTCTTTTCATTCTTTTTTATAAATGTTTTTTTGTAAAATGCAGTATTTAGTATAAGAGTCCTTGATTAAGCAACAGTCTCTTGTAGGTATATAATATGTTTGCTTTAACTAGTAGCCATGGTCTGCCCATAAGATGTAGGTACGTCTAGGAATGATAATTTTCACTAGCAATAAGCTCCTTTGTATTTCCGCATTCTTGAATATTAACCATAATTTGACCTAGTACTTAAATTCTCTGCAGTCAGATTAGGATTACAACTCCAGCTTGATACATTATTTTAAGGTATATAATTTTAAAATATAGACTAGGGCATTATTCACTATGATTCATCACTTTAATAATTTGGGTAATGATTGTATAAATCATAATTTTTTAGTGATATTATATTTAGTTTTAGCAATATTCTAGAATACATGCTTTAGAAGTTGTTTGTGAATATGTACCTTTTTTATATGTTTTTTATGCATATTATTGGTTCTTATGTACTTAGATTACACACTACTTATCACCCTTGTGCAATATATACTTAGCATGTTTCAGCACCATACCACTTTAAGCACTTGATTGCACTTTAAATATGTTGTCACTTTACACTTTTATGATCACTGCTTACTTAGGTACCTGTATACTGCACAGACTATGAGTCATTACTGAGTAACTTAATTTTAGCACTTGATATATCATTGCACATTGCACTTTTATATATACTGGCGATCAGCCAGATTACTGTAATGCACTTTTCAATGAACCAATTTTCTTCATTTCCCTGCACTTTGTAGATAGAGATTCAGTGTATAAATCACTCCAATACTAGTAACTTAATTACAAGGTTGCTGTCCGTTTTGTATTATGTCTCCATAGCGACGTGTGTATGTATTCGCGTCGCTATGGTAACGGACAGTCACGCCGGCGTAGTATGACGTCACTACGCGGGGCGGAGCACGTTTGCACATGCGCACACGGGCCGCTGGGACGCCGGGCAGACGGTCACATTCACTGGGGGTAAGCTTACACACCTTAATTTACTTATTTTAATCAATTATGTCTTATATAAATTGTGTTGTATATGTGATTGTTGTTTTTATGATCCTGATGAAAGTCCTCTGGGTAGGACTGAAACGTTGATCGCAGCTTTTATGAATTGACAATAAACTTTGGACTTTTAATTGGAAAAACCGTGAGTGCAACCATTAATTTGTATTTTTTGTATTTTTTGGCTATATATGGTTGGCACCCGGTCGTGAAGGGAAATTCAGCGTGAGTGCAGGAACTGATTTTTATTTTTTATATATATATATATATATATAGTGATATATACGTATATAGATATATATATTATTTCGTTCTACGTGTATTTTGATATCAATATATATATATATATCAGTTTTAAAATACAGTTAGAACGAAATTACACATATATGTTTTTTTTTAAATTTATTGTTATTTTTTAATTTTATTTTTTAACGTATTAGGAATTCTCTAAAACCATGTAATAAAACATTTCACCTCCATCATTGGATTTTAAATGTTTCCACTTTGCTTTTCGTTGTATACTTTACAGTTCTTTCCAGATCATCTACTGTTTCCATTAAGTGGAGAAAAAATAAATTATACATTTGTTAACCACTGAAATGGAAATAATTATAGATAGAGATAGGTTGGCAAATAGTGATAAAATATGAAAGAATATATACAATATTATCATAGAAGTCATCTTCAGAAGAGTATAAGTTCTGGGAATTAAGCACTTAACATTATTCACTAAAGTGAGAATTATTGTGAATTCAAACTAAATTTTGACTGTTATGAGAATCTCATGAGTTAATGTTGGAAAATGTGTTGTCCACCATGATAAACATGATTGGGTGGTCATGTGGTCCAGGCTAGGTGAAATTTGAGATTTAAGTGAGCTTATTAAATATGATGAAGTAGTAGGTTGTGTAAGGGGGAGGTCTATAAAATGGTGCCAATTTTCCGAGCCAAGTTGTGGTTGAATGGTGCCTATCGAGGTGTAAAGATATGCAAAGAAAATAACATGTAGGTTATGAAGTTTGTATTTAGGTTTTTGGAGTATTAGTGCCGGTTTATTGTGTTTAAACAGGAAAGTGTAATCTCAATAAACTATGTGAAAATTGTGTGTGTATATGCGTAAAATGCAAAGACAACTGTGTGAGTGGCTGAGGATAGTCGAATAGGGATGAAGGAGACCCACTCTGGTCAAGCCTAATGTGCCCAACAAATCATGTAGATGAACACAAAATTTACACAGAAAACAACTGTACAAAATCACCCCAAACATCAAACTGGGATTTTCTGTTATACATACAAACACAATAACTAAGGCAGATGACACAAAACTCTGTAAAGTAATACAAGGTGAGCAGGAGGGATCTAGATAGATTGGGGAACTGGGCACTCAAAAGGTAGATGAAGTTTAATGTAGAAAAATGCAAAGTTATGCACTTCGGGGTAAAGGATGTACAAGCAACTTACAACCTAAATGGTAATGAATTAGGGATAACAACACATGGGAAGAGCTTTTCTGGGAAGCTCCCACCCTTCCTGAGCAGAATGCTCTCCCCAGCTGTTCCCACCTCCTATAACCTTCAATACAGTACGAGCACTTTATTTAGTCTACCTCAATACAAAAAGAAAGTGGCTCGATCTTCATTTTCCTACAGTGCACCGCAATTATGGAATGAACACCTGCACACTTTTAAATCTCCCCAGGCCTAAAATTCTTTAAAAGATCCCTCTCTACATATCTTAAAACAGAATGCATCTGTCTTGGTTGAATATATATTTCTTACCTGTGTGATAGAATTTATCTTGATTCCAAGGCTCAAGCTTATAGGTGTCATATAATGATATCCTATATTAAAATTGGCTAACTTGGACTCAGGAAATGCTTGATGCTTAAACAACACTTAAGACCATATATGTCTAAGTTCCGGGAGCAGAGAGCCCCCACCTAAGATGTCTCTGCTCTAATCATTTTGTTCTCTCTTACCTTGAAACTTATTTGTTATGTGTACATGACGCTCATCCCTATGTCTTATCTGTATTCTCTTCCTATTACTGTTCTAAGAGTATTTGCACGTAAGCACTTACTTTTTAATGTATAAAACCCAGCTGATGAATAAAACGTCAGAGGCTTATTTTGAATACCAACAGGTGTCTAATTCTCGCTTCTCCAAGTGCACTTGTAACAACAATTTGGGCTTCCTCTGAATATAACAAAGATCAACATTCTGATCCACAACAATTTGGTGCCGAAACCCGGGATCTGACGGTCGAGAGACTCGGACACTAGCGTACAGGTGGACGTCCCTCTGACAGTGAAATCAGCTGCAGCAAGGTAAGAAAAACTTTTTTTCTACCTTTATTAATTTCGCTCTCAGATCCACGTCCTACTAGTCTGTCTGGGTAAAGAACGACTTAAAAACGTCTGATCTAAAGAACTTGTTTTCTGTGGTATTATGGTTATATTCAGGTGGAAGTTGTGTTATGTCTGGTGAAAGGAATCTTGAGATAGTGGAATATAACTGTGGGTTGTAAGTTATTTTTATTGGTTGCCTTGTCATTTGTTTTATATTTGAGTTAGAATCCTCCAAGGGCAGATCTCCTGATCTGTGTTTAGAAGACAAAACTGGGAAAATTCCACTGCAGTGGTCCTAAGTGTCAAATACACTGTTTTTGTACAGTTTGTCTTGTGTAAGGAAGTAATTAACCCTTACAGGTTTTAAGATGGGAAGCTCTGAAAGCACCCAAGGGGGATTTACGGCTTTGACTATTGTCAAGCATCACAAAGGACAAGGAGCAATTAAGAATGTTAAGAGGTTACTTAAGAAAGCTGGCATGCCCTCAGAGGGCACTCTAGACCCACATATAAGGAGTGAATTTATGGCAAATTACAGAGGTTGGTTAGAAGATAATGACTTAGTAGAAGTTGCACAAAAATGGCATGATACTGCTGTTGAATTAACTAAATGTGGTTGTAGAGAAACCACCAGGAAAGGTGTACCATATTATCAATGTTTTGGACCTCTAGGGTCCCAGAGTAGGCAAGATCCTGGGAAAAATCTTGTAAACCCACCCCTTTACCAGGATACTGCAGGGACTCCTTTGGTCCCAAAAGACAAGGCGATTTCCTTTTTGCAGAGATCAAAACCTCTCTTTCCAGTAATATTATGCAGTGGGACTTCATATGGTGTCCCAGTAAGACCTATGGGTTCATTAGAGCAGGAAGGTAGTCCAAACTTAAAGGAACCCCTAGTTGCCCCCACAGATACCCCAGTGGGGCCATTAGCTCCACAATTTTCTACTCCCATGATACCCAAAGTTGAGAGTGTATACCATGAGCACAGACAGCCGAGCTCAGGTATCAATACTGGGAAGAATATAAGCCCTGGACACCCAGTGAACAACTGGCAATAATACAGCAGCTGCCAGATGTTGAAAAGGCCCCCTTAGCTCTAGTCCAGTCTCTATCCACAACACCTGTTCTATGTTAAATTTTGTATATACGTTGTGTATTAATATTGTTTTTGTATTTTATTGTACCCTGTTACATAGTTACATAGTTACATAGCTGAAAAGAGACTTCCGTCCATCAAGTTAAGCATTCCTCACATATGTTTTTGCTGTTGATCCAAAAGAAGACAAAAAACCCAGTCTGAAACGCTTCCAATTTTGCAACAAACTAGGAAAAATTCCTTCTTAAACCCAAAATAGCAGTCAGATATCTACTTGGATCAAGCAGCTATTACCCCACTAATTAGATATCTACTTGGATCAAGCAGCTATTACCCCACTAATTAGAAATGATATCCATGTATGTTATATTTATCCAATTGCTGTTTAAACATCTGTATGGACTCTGATAAAACCACCTCTTCAGACAGAGAATTCCATATCCTGTTGTAACAGGGGAATGTTTTGTGGACCCAGGACATACTTGAAAACAAGAGAAATCTCAATATATCCTTCCTTTTAAAATATTTTATAAATAAATAAATACGTTTGGAATTGTTATAGACCATGAACTAGGCAACATCAATCAGCAGTGGCTACCGCCAGTAAGGTAAAGTCATGTATAATAAGGGTCATTAATTCTCAGAATGAAAATATAATTTTGCCTCTTTATAAATCACTGGTAAGACATTGAATATGCTGTGCAGTTTTGGGCATCTGTTCTAAAAAAGGATATTATGGCACTAGAAAAAGTGCAGATCCGGGATACAAAATTAATAAAAGGAGCGGAACATTTTAGTTGTGAAGAAAGATTAACAAATTTAAATCTCTTTAGTTTGGTAAAAAGATGCCTCAGAGGGTATATGATAGCATTATACAAATATATTTGTGGGCCAATACAAACCATTGTCTGGAAATCTATCACAAGGTCACACATTTAGACTGCAAGAAAGGAGATTTAGGCTGAGGAAAAGGAAAGTTTTTTGTTTTTTTACAGTAATAAGAATAAGGATATAAAATTCTCTTCCTGAAGAGGTGGTTTTATCAGAGTCTATACAGATGTTTAAACAGCAATTGGATGAATACCTGCAAAAACAATATATATATATATATTAATTAGTATGATAATAGCTTTGTTAGACAATTTACAAACCTAGTATAGTAATTTGACAGTAGTCACCATGACCTGGACCTTCAGACAGTCTATTTAAGTAGGTTGCTGGACTTTTCTTATATTTTAGACAGTGTGTGTGTAATGTAATTGTTTATATTGTGTACGTGTATACTATTAAATGTTTTGCCTGCTACCAGTTGCCTGCCTGCTGAGGATTGCTACCAACTAGGTGGATTTGGCTATGGAGTCTGTGTAGTGCTCTCTGTTGGTAGCAACAGCAATATTGCCAATTCTGCAGGCAGGAGAGAGATATTTTCAATTAATTATTGTCTTCCCCACCCTTTATAAATATGTCAATGTGTTATAATAAGTTGATGTATGTTGTCTGCTATGATTTGACTGTTTATAATTTTATTGAGGTGTCACAGCAATGTATATGTAAGGATCATATGGGCTAGTCCCAAGTAAAATAAAGTGTTGTATGTCAGTTCCTTTTGAAACTTGTGTCCGGTGTGGATTTGTAGGGATCCCAGTGACAGAGTCTTCAGACCTGTTTGCTGGTTGCAGGATCTCTCTAGCCCTGGGATAAAGCAAGAGAGCTAGGCCTGAGAGCCGCAAGTGTCTTTTTAAAGACAACATTGCAGGCGGTGTGGATACACCTGGAAGAAGGACTGCAGTGGAAGAGGCAGAGGGGACTATACCTGCCTGGAAGCAGTATATGAGACAGAGGGGATGATACCTGCCTGGAAGGAGAGCTGCAGCCTGGTCAGGTGGAAAAGCTCCAGAAGGATCCCAGTCAAGCTTCATCGACTTGGGCTGAAGTTTTCCAGTATCACTGCAAGCAGCTAGGAAGTGGACTGGGTGGAAGTACTCAGTCTGAGTACAGGAGCTCTGTCACATTCAGTGGCATCGGTGGGATGGCTTCCTAGTGACTTGGGAAACATCCCTGGGATACCTGTGCATCTTCTGGAGAGGGACAGCGCTAGCACTCGTGCAGCATCCTGGTCGGGAAAAGGAGTTACAGAGGAGAGTGTAGGAGGGATTGGATTTTTTTCTGAGGCAATCCATAAGCAGACTTGGAGCAGGCTAGCATGGCATCCTCTGACTCTTACTCAGATTTTCTGTTCGAGGTGTGGTACTGACCTGGTATGGCTCTAATGATTTTATGGAGACATTCCAGGTGACCTGGAACCAGGTGACCATCGATATACAAGCCAAGAGAGACCACGAGTTCCTGATGGCGAAAAGAGGTTTGCAGCAGCCCTTCGGCAGAGGATTTGCAACCGATCTGGGAAATGTGTCCACAGATTTAATTGACTTTACATCAGAGGATGTTAGCCTCCCTCCCCAGCGGCAGATGGTACCCAGCGTGCGGAGGTACAGGCAGCCAGCCTCCATTCCCAGCAGCAGATCTCAACCAAGGGAGCGGAGGAAGTTGTAGTTGGCCTCACTCCCCAGCGGCAGATTGCAACACAGCAAGAGGAGGTAGAGGTAGCCAGCCTACTTTCTCAACAGCAGACTGCAACCTCAGCGGAAGAGCTGGCAGTAGGGCAGCAACAGTCGGCTGCGCAGGATTCTCGAGTATCGGCCACCAAAGTTGCAGCCACCACTTC
This sequence comes from Pelobates cultripes, assembly GCA_933207985.1. Lineage (NCBI taxonomy): Eukaryota > Metazoa > Chordata > Amphibia > Anura > Pelobatidae > Pelobates > Pelobates cultripes. The sequence continues at coordinate 216,064,646 of OW240913.1, read as the reverse complement.
AGCTGAAGTGCTGGCATCGGGACAGAGTGCCACTGTCCTTTGCCCCCAACTTGCAGGTGTGAGAGTGAGAGGGAGCCCTACATTGGTGGATGAGCCCGAGGAGCTAACCACACTTCCAAGTGGGGACAGCCAGTCTCACTCCCCAGTGGCAGCAGGCATCACTGGGAGTGGAGACAAATGGTCTCACTCCCCAGCAGTAGGGTATGGTGCAGAGTGTGGAGACAGTCAGTCTCACTCCACAGCAGCAGTGTACAATGCAGTGGCAGCAGGAGTTACTGGGAGTCGAGACAGTTGGTCTCCCTCCCCAGCGGCAGCAGGAGCAACCGGGAATGGAGACAGCCGGTCCCCCTCCCCAGCAACAGCTGGGGCAACCGGGAGTGGAGACAGCAAGTCCCCCTAGAGTCACATATCCCCCCACCCCCAAGGGAAGACTAACCAGGTACCAGACCTCCTGTGAGTCTGTACCTGAGTTAGTCGAGAAGCCCACCCAAAAACACCCAGTTAACCTGGTAGCCTCCTGCTCCATGCTCTGTCCTGGCAGTTCCATGTTGCTTTGTGGGTAACGTTCATCAACCCCGGTGTCTCCTGATAACATTCACTGCCGCTGGGGAGTGAGACCGACTGTCCCCACTCCCAGTGATGCCTGCTGCTGTTGGGGAGAGGGACCAATCATCTCCGCTCACTGTAACTTCGGTTGCCACTGGAGAGTGTGACTGACTGTCTCTACTCCCTGTAACTCCTGCTGCTGTTGGGGAGAGGGACCGATCATCTCCTCTCCCTGTAACTCCGGCTGGTGTTGGAGAGTGAGACTGACTGTCTCTACCCCCTGTAACTCCTGCTGCTGTTGGGGAGAGGGACCAATCATCTCCTCTCCCTGTAGAGGTGATACTCGAAAAATTTGAATATCATGCAAAAGTTCATTTATTTCAGTAATGCAACGTAAAAGGGGAAACTAATATATGAGATAGACGCATTACATGCGAAGCAAGATAGTTCAAGCCATGATTTGTCATAAGTGTGATGATTATAGCTTACAGCTTTAATTAAAACCCCAAATCCATAATCTCAGTAAATTAGCACATTAAATGCAATCAATAAAACAAGGCGTGTACATAGAACAATATCGGACCTCTGAAAATTATAAGCATGCATATGGACTCAGTACTTGGTTTGGGCCCCTTTTGCAGCAATTACTGCCTCAATGCAGCGTGGCATGGAAGCTATCAGCCTGTGGCACTGCTGAGGTGTTATGGAAGACCAGGATGCTTCAATAGCGGCCTTCAGCTCTTCTGCATTGTTCGGTCTCATGTCTCTCATCTTTCTCTTGGCAATGCCCCATAGATTCTCTATTGGGTTTAGGTCAGGCGAGTTTGCTGGCCAATCAAGCACAGTAATCCCACGGTCATTGAACCAGGCTTTGGTGCTTTTGGCAGTGTGGACAGGTGCCAAGTCCTGGTGACAAATGAAGTCAGCATCCCAATAAGGCTTGTCTGCGGAAGGAAGCATGAAGTGCTCCAAAATCTCCTGGTAGATAGCTACGTTGACCCTGGACTTAATGAAGCACAGTGGACCAACACCAGCAGTTGACATGGCTCCCCAAATCAACACAGACTGTGGAAACTTCACACTGGACTTCAAGCATCTTGCAGTGTGTGCCTCTCCATTCTTCCTCCAGACTCTGGGTCCTTGGTTTCCAAATGACATGCAAAAGTTGCTCTCATCAGAAAAGAGGACTTTGGACCACTGAGCAACAGACCAGGTCGGTTTTTCTTTAGCCTAGGTAAGACGCTTCTGACGTTGTTTGTTGTTTTAGGAGTGGCTTGACAAGAGGAATACGACATCTGAAGCCCATGTCCAGGATCCTTCTTTGTGTGGTGGCTCTTGATGAACTGACTCCAGCCTCAGTCCACTCATGGTGAAAGTCCCCAACACGTTTGAATGTCCTATTCCTGACAATCCTCTCCAGGCTGCATCATCTGTGCACTCATACCTGCTACTTGTGCACCTTTTTCTTCCACACAACTTTCAATTAATGTGCTTTGATACAGCACTTTCGGAACATCCAACTTCCTTTGCAATTACCTTTTGAGGCTTTCCCTCCTTATGGAGGGTGTTAATGATGGTTTTCTGCACAACTGTCAGGTCAGCAGTCTTCCCCATGATAGTGATTCCTACTGAACCAGACTGAGATACCATTTAAAGGCTCAGAAACCCTTTGCAGGTGTTATGGCTTACTTAGCTGATTAGAGTGGGACACTGTGAGCCTAGAATATTGCACCTTTTCACAATATTCTAATTTACTGAGATTGTGGATTTGGGGTTTTCATGAGCTGTAAGCCATAATCATTGCACTTATGACAAATCACGGCTTGAACTATCTTGATTTGCATGTAATGTGTCTCTCTCATATATTAGTTTCCCCTTTTACGTTGCATTACTGAAATAAATGAACTTTTGCACGATATTCTAATTTTTCGCGTATCACCTGTAACTCTGGCTGCAGCTGGGGAGAGAGACTGGTTGTCTCCTCTACCTGCATGATACACTGCCGCTGTGATGCTGCCTGTTGCTGGGTAGTGAGACCGACTATCTCCAATCCCAGTGATGCCTGCTGCTGCTAGGGAGAGGGACTGATCATCTCCTCTCTCTGTAACTCTGGCTGCTGCTGGGGAGTGAGACCGACTGTCTCTACTCCCTGTAACTCCTGCTTCTGTTAGGGAGAGGGACCGATCATCTCCTCTCCAGTAGTTACCCAGCTCACTCCTTGCTCTGCGTCAAGGTCCTGCTGCTGAATCAATTCTCGTGGTATTCTTGCTCCAGTTCCCATTCAATATTGACCAGACGGGTGATATCTGTTCCCAGGTCTGTAGTATCCGGGACCTCCAGTGCGTCCATACGGTATTCCCGGATGTTCCAATACCAAGACTCCTCTGTGCTGCCAAAGTCAAGATCAGGGCTATTGTAGTCATCCCCCTCTGGCCTTTCGTTCTCCACCATCCAAGGGCACCTTTGGACCGAGTACCACCATAGCACCCAGTATGCCTCATCCAGCCACAGTTCTTTCTTGATCAAAATGAGTTCTATGACCCACTCTTCCCGAGGCAGATACTCCAGTAAAGACATCCTCACTATTGCTTGCTTTTGTCTGCGCCATTCTGCACTTGAGCTTTGAGCATGTTAGCAGTTCCGTCAGTGACCACAAACCCAGCATGCAGCTTAGTGCCTGCTCTCACAATCAATTTTGTCAGGATTACGAATTGATCCAGCACGCAGAATTGCGTCACACCTAAGGATCTAACCGGACCTTAGAATGGCCGGACTAAACATATCCAAGAATAGTCAGAATACTAGCCGAGGTCAGGGATACAGAATCAGACACAACGATGAGAAAAAGCCAAAAGTCAAGGATGCCAGAAATCAGGGAAGTCAGAACAAAGTTATTCCGATTGGCTGTAATCGGCTTTTGACCCCAAAACATGCGTGTGCGTGATGTCACACGCACGCAGACATCATCCTCAACAAGGGCGGTCATGGGACTATAAAGTGGCATTTATCTGCAGCGGCTGGCGTCCCTAGACATGCTGGGTTTATAAGGTATCCAGGCGCACGGCTGTAGATGGGCACAACTATTCCTGTCAGGACTGTAAATACCATCAAACACATTACTATAAGTGGATGAATTGGTTACATTACCCCCCACCTGAAGACCGCCCACCGGACGGGCAGGACCCAGCTTGAGAGGAAACTTGGCATGGAAAGAGCGAACTTTACGGCCAGCAAGGATATCAGAAGCAGGAACCCAAGAGCAGTCGACAGGTCCATACCCCTTCCAATCAACCAGGTACTGCAACGAACCACGAGAGAACCTGGAATCAATAATGCAGGAGACCTCATACTCCTACTGACCAGAGACAACCAAAGGAGGAGGGGGAACTAACAGGACTGTATATTTATGGCAAATAAGTGGTTTGAGTAAAGATACATGAAATTAATTAGGAATGCTCAAGGATGCAGGAAGGACCAAGGAATAAGAAACAGGGTTAATTCTCTTAAGGACATGGTAAGGACCAAGAAACCTAGGAGCAAATGATAGGAACTTGCAGTCTAATGTTTCGAGAAGACAACCAAACCTGGACCCCCACCTGGTAAACTGGGTTGGCACGCCGCCGTTTATCAGCATGGAATTTAAAGCGAGCAGCTGCAGTTTCAAGATCAGAGTGAACCTTAGTCCAAGTATCACGAATAGAGGCCAGATGGTCATCCAGAACAGGGATAGCTGTGTCAGAAAACACATCAGGGAGAATAGTAGAATGGCGACCGATAATGACAAAGAAAGGACTGTGCCCAGATGTGTTATGGGTAGCGTTATTCCTGGCAAATTCGGCCCAAGGCAACAAATCAGCCCAGTTAGACTTAGTACTGTTCACAAAGCAATGTAACTACAGCTCAAATGATTGGTTAGCGCTTTCAGCCGCACCATTGGTCTGGGGATGGTAAGCAGAGGAAAAAGACAAGTTAATGCCCAACTGTTTATTGAATGCCCTCCAGAATCTTGACACAAATTGGGAACCCCTATCTGACACAATATTTTGAGGGATTCCATGAAGCCTAACAATGTCGCATATAAATATGAGGAATAGATCCTGAGAAGATGGCAATTTTTTGAGTAGAATGAAATGTGCCATTTTGGAAAAGCGGTCAACTACCACAAGGATAATGGTATAACCATTAGAACTAGGTAGGTCCACAATGAAATCCATAGACAGATGAGACCATGGAACACATTTAATAATCCACATGGAAGTGTGTGGAACCTTAGAGACTGCACAAACAGAACATGCTTCCACATAATCCTTAACATCCCTTCTGAGTGACTCCCACCAAAATGATCTGGAAATAGCGGATACAGTCTTATTTATACCCGGATACCCAGCAGTAACATTGTCGTGGAATATTTTCAACACCTTTTTCCTGTCATGTAATGGAATAAACAATTTGCCTAGAGGTTCATCGTTAGGTGCCTAGGACTGAGCTGCCATGATAGCACAAAGCAATGGTAATGACAAGGAAAGGACAGTGGATGCAATGATACATTCAGGAGGAACAATGGGTGATGTCTCTTGTTCAAGTTCTGACTCTTCGTCAAATTGTCTAATAAAGCGTCAGCTTTAACATTTTTAGGACCAGGCCTGTAAGTAATAATAAAGTTAAAGCAGGACAAAAATAGAGACCCTTTAGCTTGTCTCAAAGACTGACGTTTTGCATCACCGATATAGGCCAGATTTTTGTGATCAGTTATGATCATCAGGGGTGCCTTGGAACCCTCCAAAAGATGTCGCCACTCCTTGAGCGCCAAAATAATGGCCAATAGTTCTCTGTTAACTATGTCATAATTACGCTCAGCTGGAGACAACTTTCTGGAGGAGTAACCACAAGGATGTAAAGGGTTATCCTGACTCTCTCTCTGGGAAAGAACAGCCCCAACCCCTGTCTCAGAGGCATCAACCTCCAGTATGAAAGCCTTGCTAGTATCAGGATGTATCAATATGTCTGCGGAAGCAAAATATTTTTAGAGACGTTCAAAAGCATCTTTGGCTTCTTTGGACCATATATTGCAATTAGCCCCTTTCCGTGTCATATTGGTGATGGGTGCTATTACTGAAGAGAACCCTTTTATGAATCTCCTGTAATAATTGGAGAAACCAATGAATTTTTGAATGGCTTTTAAACCGTTGGGTAATGGCCAGTGTAGAAGAGCCTCTAGTTTGCGAGGATCCATGTGGAAGCCAACTTGTACTTCAAGTTGATCAAACATGCATTTCTCAAGTTTACAATAAAGACCAGTCTTGAGTAAAGTTTGTAATACTTGTTTAACATGAACATGATGGGTCTGGAGGTCGGGGGAATAAACAAGGATATCATCAAGGTATACAAGTGCAAAACAGTAAATGTAATCCCTTAACACATTGTTAATGAAGACCTGAAATACGGCCGGGGCATTACATAACCCGAAGGGCATAACAAGATATTCATAGTGTCCATTTCTAGTGTTAAATGCAGTTTTACACTCATGATCATAGGTAACCAATCTTAGCTCTATCTGAGGGGAAATATCCCGGTGAGGCCTCAAAATGGTATTCAATTTGGTTCAGAAATCCCCGGCATTCTTGAATATACCCATCAAAATGCGGAGGAGGAGATAGAGAGATAGTATGTGCCTTATGGGTGTGGGTACATTAGCCGGAGGAGTCTCAGGCTGTAGCTGTGCTGTTTGGGTAAGAAGCGTACTGAAAGCCTGGGCAAACTGATCCATACGGTGATCATTTTCCTCTAGGTTTCTCTCGCAAGTAGCAATGTACTGACACAATTCTGCAGGATCTATGGCCATGTCGTAATGTCAGGATTACTAATTGATCCAGCACGCAGAATTGTGTCACACCTAGGACTAAGGATAATGTGATGAAAGAAACCTTGTCACTGGCTTGGAGGGGCCTGCTGGCCAGCCTCTTGCCTCAGGACTATGGGCCCTGCAATATACCTTCTCCAATGCACTTTAAAAGGCTCTGTTCATGTGAAGTATGTACTTTTGTACTCCAGACAGAGAGACCGACTGTTAGCCCTAATTCTCTGGAACTGTTTTGGGCATGGGACCATGTGCACGATGGGTCAAAACTATGACTTCAAGGAAATTCCTGTACCCCTGATCTGATCTGGGTGATTTTTGGATATGTTGTTCACCCAGATCAGGGCTATATGGGGATATGTTGTATTTTGGGGTACTTATTGGACTTTGTCAAAATTTGTATTTTTTCTGCCTGGGGATAATTAAGTTAATGCATTATCTGCCTTAATTATATTACAGGCAGAGGGGAGGGATTGTGTACTGTATGTGGGAGTGTCATTCATTGTCACATTGTTTTCATTGGTTTGTACACTTTGTGTCCCTGTGCCCAACAAGGTCCACCTGGACATCATCCTTGTTGGGAAACCTGCATAAAAGGCCAGCTGTGGCTTCCATTAAACAGACTTACTTCACCCTCAATCTAGAGTCTTGTCTCTTATTGGGGAAAACTGCTATATCACTACAAGGGATTGCTATTCTCTGAGCTCTTGTAAAAGCTATTCCTGCTTGACTCTCTGAAGGAAAAGAGGTTCACCCACTGGAACCTGGAGCCTTGTCGTAGGTCCAGGGTAGGTAGGATACAGCAAGACCCCAACCAAGCTGCGGTGGTTCGTGGGGTCAACAGTGCTTATGGTGTCTGGTGGAGTGCTTGGAGCCCTCGGTGAGCACTAGGACCATCTGTCGGCGGAGGTACCCAACCGAGGTACAGGAAGCTCCGTTACAGATAACTTCTAACTGGACCTTAGAATGTCCGGACTTAACGTATCCAAGCTTAGTCAGAATACTAGCCGAGGTCAGAAATACAGAATCAGACACAACGATGAGAAAAAGCCAAAAGTCAAGGATGCCAGAAATCAGGAAAGTCAGAACAAAGCCAAAGTCAAATACCAAAATATCAAGATGAGGAACGCACTCTCCGATTACCATCAAGCAGAAACCACCACAGGACAATGAGAGCATGTAAAAATAAGTTTAAATAACCCTCCTGTTATTCTGATTGGCTGTAATCAACCTTTGACCCCAAAACGTGTGTGCCCCTGACGTCACGTGCACGCCGACGTCATCCTCAACGTGGGCGGTCATGGGGCTATAAAGTGGCTAGATCCAAAGCGGCTGGCATCACTAAACATGCTGGGTTTATTAGGTATCCGGGCGCATGGCTGTAGATGGGCACAACTATTCCTGTCAGGACGGTAAATACCATCAAACACATTATTATAAGCAGATGAACTCGTTACAAATTTAACACCATTCATCTGTATGCCTGCAATATGTCTGCTGAAGAGTGATTTGTCCATAACTTCAGCATTTAGCAGCAGGGATTAATATCCCTGCTGCTCCACAAATCCACTTGCAGCCTGACATGCTGCTAAGGTTGAATCTCCTCCACTGCTTCCATCATGACCAGGCACCGTGGGCTGCCACCAGTGTGCTGTCAAGAAGACAAAGGCATGCTGATCACTAAAAACACTCCATAAATCTATGGTGAAGTGCATTGACCTACAGCCTTAGCCAGTTGATCCTTCAACAATAGCATTCAATGAAATTGAATCACAAGGAAATCCAACCAAATATTCAAGAGTGAGCAGACGGAAATGAGCCTGGTATTAAGGTCGACTGGGCATCTATCCTTGTTGTATAGTGGCTCAACATCCTCCCTGCTCTGCCTAAGTATGGTAATAGTGGAGGTGGACCTGACGCCTGACCTAGTTCTTTGCTCTCACCCTACTCACTTCCTTGATGCACAGTTTACACTTTGCAGTTTTGCCTTCTGGAAAGCTGTTAAAGTAATGAAATTTTTTTGCCCTGGCACAATATATTAGCCTTGTTTCTTGGCCTTGTGGCTGGTGAAGATGCGAGTAGATTTGCATCTTTGAAAGCTGTCGCAAGACTAGTCTCTGCTCTAGCACTTGGTTCACCAATGGTAAGGGGAAGGAAGATGGTGATTTTAATAATTAATAGACGTGCAATTCGTTTCGGTCCGAATTATAAATTCAGATGAAATTAGTAACTGTCAAACTGAACCAAAGTGCCAAATTACCGAATTGCCAAAGTGGCGAATTTCTGAAGTACCGAACCGAAGTGACGAATTTCATAAGTGCTTCTTCTTAAAAGTGGCAAAACAAGAGAGGCGGGGAAAATTACGGGAATGATGACCAGAATCTAACCCTACCCCTAATCCTACCTCTAACAGTAGATGTGTAAGTTGTTGTTAGAGGTTAGGGGAAGGGGAAGGGGTAGGGGTATCGTTATGGGTTAGGGAATTGCCGAAGTTCTGAATTGCCAAAGTCACGAATTGCAAAAGTCCTGAATTTCTGAAGTGCCGCACCGAACCAATTTTTTTGCCCACGCACATCCTTAATAATTATCTCGCTGGTTGAGCTACTCCTTGATAGGAGATTATTTCTCCAACTGTTTCTATTAACTGAGGTGAACAGATAGAGATGGATTTAGACAAAGTAGCAAGTGCACAGTAGGCAGTGGCAACAAGCCCAGTGGTTTCACTGACCCCTTGCTCTGAGCACAATAAAACAAACACAGAAGTTCTAATGCTTGAACTAGTTTTACTAGAAGAATCTGCAGTACAAGTGGAAGCGGTAGCAGAAGTTATTGCAGCATGAAATGGCTGAGAAAAGTCCAGTTGTCCTCTGGGAGGTGAATCAGACATAATGGACATTCTGCTAATTACACAATCCTGAGGCTGAATACTACTAATGGTGGTGTTGTGGTGGAGGCAGTGGTAGAGGAGCTTATGAGCGAGAAATAGGTATTCAGGCTCGCAGAGGCCATGACCCTATGGCTGATGGTGGATTGGAGAACATGACCCTTTACTCTTGCCTTCCTCAATTTGTCCTTGGGATTAGTACTTAATATTGACGATGGTGGGTTTATTTTTCTTAGTACATTAAATTAGGTATATGAATTATTGTGTATTGCAAAAACTAACACAAATTTATTAATAAAAAAATGTTGTTTGTGTGGGTTGAAATATTATTGAGTTCTATTTTAAGAAACACTGTGTGGTGCTTACACACATGCCCAGTGTACACTTGACTTAACACACTAAGAAAAATAAATAAAATAGGTTTTTCTTTCTAAAAAAGTGGTAACAAAAACAACAAGCTTTTAACAAGTATATATTGGTAACCTAGTCTCATACTAGGAATATGACTAAATGGCAGCCACCTACCTCCCACTCAAGGTTGTTTCCACTATCCCTGGCATTAGGTATATAGCGATATATAAAGCAGTAAGCTAAACCTAAACTAAATCACACTTTTGAAAAAAAAAAATCTGTCTTTAAACAGTTAAGAAATTTTTTTTAACAGCTTTATATTGGTACCAAAGTTTCACAGTAGCATTCTTGACAAAATGGCAATCTCCTATCTCCCACTTTTTTTTTTCTTTTAAAAAATTTCTCCCAAAAATGATAAAGGAGACAAACAGAAAAAAAATAGAGAATGTAGATCATACTAATAAGCCTAAACCTCAACATATTAGTTCATTTTATTCAGCAAAACATACGTCAAGTTTACCCCAAGATCTTCTTTAGATCAAACATTGGATACAAGTATAATGGATGCTTCAAATATAATAACTAATGGTAATTTAAGCCAGGCACTTGACAATTTATACTCTAGATTAGAGGTGATCTGGAAAGAAACCTTTCCCAAACAAAGGAAAAAATTTCTAATCTTTGCACAACGATGACTCAAGAAATCACTCTATTGGCTCAAAAGAAATGCAGACTTACAACGTAAAAAAGATGATTTAAAATCCAGTATCTCAAAGCTGGAAATAAAAATTACAGACATCGAGGATAGGTCAAGGAGGTAGAATTAAAAAATCCGTGGCATACCAGAATCTGTGGATAATCTGGATGCTTATATAACGGATCTTTTGAAAGTATATATTGATCCCAAAACTTTGGGTGCAGACCCTATAGAAAGAGCCCATAGGCTGCGTCTCTCCTACCTGCATCCAGGGAGGAAGCCAGCAATCCCCCTTTACCTGCTTAGCTGGGAGGGGTTTATTACCACTGCAACAGCTGATTATCTGCAGCTGAGCAGTGGGTTGGAGACAGTTCAAAAAAACTCTGGCCTGGACCTTATTTCTCCCAGTTGTGTATAAACTGAGGAGTGGAGCATTGGCCCACCCTGCTCTCCAAATGCTCCACCCCAGGGGCCCATAACTGAACGTTGGTTTGTGTTACCTACAGCACATACTACACATACTCCCCCTGGGGTTCAATGTTATAGGCCTATCTGTCTTCACTTTATCACAATATATATATATATATATATATATATATATATATATATATAAAAATAGAAATGGTTTGGCACTTTCCTTAAATATAAAAATTTTAGATACATACCAGGGTGCAAAGAACCAGCGAAAACATATATATAATGAATAATTAGGCGCACTCCTGGGTTTGAAAAGTGTTCAGTTTACTGTGTCCATAAATTAAAAGTTCAATAGATCAACGTTTCGACCTATTCGGATCTTTACTATGTATCTTGATAAAGACCTGAATAGGTTGAAACGTTGATCTATTGAACTTTGAATTTATGGACACAGTAAACTGAAGACTTTTCAAACCCGGGAGTGCGCCTAAGTATTAATTATTTATATATATATATATATATATATATATATATATATATATATATATATACATATAATCTAAATTAATTATTAGATGGATAAATAGACAACGATTCACAGGTATAAAACTTTTACTTAGCTTAAAGGGACACTATAGTCACCTGAACAACTTAAGCTTAATGAAGCAGTTTTGGTGTATAGAACATGCCCCTGCAGCCTCACTGCTCAATCCTCTGCCATTTAGGAGTTAAATACCTTTGTTTATGAACCCTAGTCACACCTCCCTGCATGTGACTTGCACAGCCTTCCATAAACACTTCCTGTAAAGAGAGCCCTATTTAGGCTTTCTTTATTGCAAGTTCTGTTTAATTAAGATTTTCTTATCCCCTGCTATGTTAATAGCTTGCTAGACCCTGCAAGAGCCTCCTGTATGTGATTAAAGTTCAATTTAGAGATTGAGATACAATTATTTAAGGTAAATTACATCTGTTTGAAAGTGAAACTAGTTTTTTTTTTCCATGTAGGCTCTGTCAATCATAGCAGGGGAGGTGTGGCTAGGGCTGCATAAACAGAAACAAAGTGATTTAACTCCTAAATGACAGTGAATTGAGCAGTGAAATTGCAGGGGAATGATCTATACACTAAAACTGCTTTATTTAGCTAAAGTAATTTAGGTGACTATAGTGTTCCTTTAACCTTTAGTTTGAAACATAAAATACCAGAAAATAAATCAGAATTTTTTAAATCTTTTTTATCTATTTATTTATGTCTTTCCCTTTTCTTTTTTCTCTTCCTTTTCCCTTCTTGTACAGAACAGCTTAAACTCATGATATACCCCTACATAAGATAATATAGTATATATGTTGTCTGATTAAGATTATACAGGAAGACACTAATTAAAGTTTAGCTAAGCATTACAAAGAGACATAGTTGACAACCAGAAATAAAAATATTTTATCACTCCTTTTTTATTGCTATTTATTTAATTATTTTTCCCCTCTTTCTTTTTATCTTTTTTCAGTTATTGAATTAAGACAAACGAGAGGGGTGGGGGGGCAAGAAGAAGATTACAAGGAAGGCAAGGGATAAAAAGTTACTGGAGGGGCAAAGGAAACAAAGATAAATCAAAATATCTAAATCTTTATATTGAATATATCCCTCTAATATGCACTACTCAAATAAATTTCTAAACTTCTAACTCTTAAAAATATTTTCTAGATATCATTCTTTTTATTATATTTTATTAATGGATAACATCTCAACTAATAATCAGATATTATTAAGACTAAAAGTAAACAATTCAACTTCATGGATATGTCTAAGTGTATATAGAAGAGGAAAAAACAAAATTAAATGATAAAATACTTATACTTACTTTTATTTACTTTTATCTTTAAATCTATCTTGAACATAACCATGAACGACATATCTATTATAGATAATGCTACACTTGGTAAATCATCTGTTTGGAAACGCCTTATATTGATATTATAACATCTTAAACTGATTACTTGATTGATTAACGTAGCCATTAAATGTTAATACCATATTATCTTTGTCCTTTGGAGAGTACGGACGGGATTTTGACATAACAAACGTTTTTATTTTTGTTTTTTTTACTGTGTTTAAAAGATAACATAATTTGAACCTCATATTCAATTTAAAATGTTGTTTCTAATCCACATACACACACTCAGGTTCAATTTGTAAAAAAAAAAAAACAAACTCCCGAACCACCCGACCTCCCACCAGGGTCGTTTGCAGCTCATTTACCACCCAGACCTTGCTTGGTGGTCCGCGTTTGTTTTCCGAACACGTGGCGGTCGCCATTTTAAAATCGTCGAACGCTCAGCGGTAGATGGTCGTCAACCCTCTGGAACTGTTTTCAGACACTTATTTAGCCGCACACTGCTGAAGCGTAACAAGTTCCCGTCCATTCGTTTAATAACTCACAAACACCTTACCGTTCTGGACTTTCCTTCTATACGAGCTAGACCAGGTAGCTGCAGTTATGGAACTCTTTTTGGATTCAATTGCCCGAACAACCGGTGAACTAAAAACTTTATTCAACGATATTGAGAACTGTGAATAAAAATGCAAAACACACGGTGTAAAATATTTTGAACAAAAGCTGGTGCTACTATCACCTTAGTGGGCCACAATAACCACTAAAATAAACACAAGTGATAAATAGATAAGAAAATGGTGAGAGCACTCAATGCAGAATTAAATAAAATAATATTACCCACAGTTTAGTATATATCTGAAATGAAACAGAAAAATCAATAGGGTAATAACATAGGAGTAAAACACACAACGTAATGGGTTAATCACACTCACATACGTGGAGCCGATTGGAAGCTGGCTCAAGCTACACGCCTTGAACAGAAATATTCCTTAGGACTGGAACTGACTTCTGCTGGGTTCTTCCCAAAATTGATGTGTAAACCAGGAACGCAGGTTCAAGAATAAACACAAAATTTTATTGAAAATAAACTAAAAAATACATAAAATAGTATAATAAACTGGTAAATGTGAAAAGTCCCATAAACAAATATAGTCCCAAATAGTTCTTGGAGTTCACCTAACGCGTTTCGGCACAATGCCTTCATCAGAGGTGATGTGATTGGTTCTGGCCCGTAGTTCTTTTAAATCCTGTTTGGCGCCGTTTTCGCCACATTTGCGGCATTGTACTTCCGGGTTCTGACGTCAGGACGTGTCCTGCGTCATCACGTCCAAGCGTCACTTCCGGTTCCGGCTAGTATAATAAAGACTCATACTCTTAGCTGAAATAAGCACAAACTCTACATAAATGAACCCAAAACAAAATACATAAACGAAAGGAAACATACTTCAACAATAAATATTAATATCCTTCTTAGTGTATTGGTCCCAAATGATTGTTATAAGGATAAATAGTAAAATGAAGAAAAGCATTTAACTATAATAAATAATCAGACAATAAGATTAAAATAGAAGTTCTGTTATAAAAAAGGAGGTAATTCGAACAAAAATTGTTAAATGGATTTTATAACAGATAAAACTCAGAAGAAAAATATTAATTAATAATAAATTGTAAAAAATATATATAAAATATACAAAAGATTGAAGACCTACGGCGGAGGAATAATTTGAAGCTCCGGGGGGTACCTGATGCTGTCCCTGAAGCGGAGCTGCCACACCTGGTGCGGAGAATGATGGGGGATCTCCTACCACAAAAACAGGCGAAAGCAACACCCCTGGACGGGCTTTTTAGAATCCCCAAACCGGCCAGAGCCCCACCGTCGACATCAAGTGACCTGATAATTCAATTCAGGCACGGAACAGACAAGGCGGCGATCCTGAAGGCAATCAGGGGTAGGCCAAATTATCGTTTTGAAAACATGGCACTGGAATTCTATAATGACCTGTCCGGCAGCACAATGGCCTGGCGGAGGTCGCTCAAGCCCCTCACATCCATGCTCCAACAGCGCAACATCGAGTACCGCTGGCGAATGCCCCGCATGCTTCAGATCATACATGGAGAGACCACATACCAAATCCAAGACCTACGAGAGGCAGACACACTCCTGAGGGATCTGGCACTGCCGCAGGACATTCTAATCAACCCTCAGCAACAACCTGAACCCAGACACAAGCATACCTGGAATCCAAGCAAAATTACCCCGTTCACACCTCGACGAAACACAGGGGAACCGTATGCTGCAGCGACCACATGAAACAACGAGAGACGCTCTGACCGAGACCGAGGGAGACTGGAACGACCCTCAAGCTACTTCACTTTGTGACTTTAAGTTAATTTGAGTTCTTATTCTATAATATTTTTTATTTTTATTTTTTTTTCTCCTTCTCCTTAAAGTTATAGCAAGGTGATTGAAATATCTTTCTCCATTTGTGTATGACCCAACTATCTCATGCTTTATGCCGAGATGGAGCTGGCGGTGACCCCAGCCATTCATAATAAGTAGCATAAAGTATGATATGCCACGACTCACTGCAACAGATAGCGCTACAAATGCAGTCACAGAATATCCTGCACACCCTCTGCACACAATCTTGTACATAGTTTAACTGTGGTTTAGCAGTATTTATATAAAGGTCACACAGGAATGTAAGACGCCCTGCCTGGTGGCACCCTGTATTAATGAAAATTTTAGGTATGATAAAACCTTAATGGCATTACCCGTTCCCCGGTAGTCAGCATTGCTCACCCTAACATAATCTGCAACACAATCCTTCTGTGTTACCTACTACGTGTCATGACTACTCGATCCAGCAGTTGCTACATTAAAGATATGCCTCTCACTTATGCACTATTCAGCATAACCAAGACGAGGTCTAGATAGTATAGCGATGACACGCTACGTAAATATTAAGCCACTGTTATCATCAGATAAAGTAAAGCAATAAGACAGACGTAGTTGCATAGCTACAGCATTGCTACCTTTCATCTATTATCTATCAAACTGAAAGAGAGCTACCAAAAATTATCTAAATGCAGATATACATACTCACCCACTGCTTAATGTAACGTATTCACTATGTTGTAAGCTTTAGCCTGTTGAAATTTCAAGATGTTACTACATTGTCTAAGCCTGTTTAAACACCACCAAGTTATCGAGTTTGACTGACAAGCTTCATAATCATTTAACATATAAAATGTGCACGTATTAACATGTACCCTATTGTTACAATTATTACTTGAAAGCATGAGGAATGCCGTTGGGGTACCGCATGCTCATTGTTATACCTCTACGCACTACAAAAATAAAGAATTAAAAAAAAAAAAATATACAAAAGATTATATATATATATATATATATATATGTATAATCTTTTGTATATTTTATATATATATAAATACTCCCATAAAACCAAAAGGTACCATTCTTATCTTAAACTTATATATATTTATTAATCTCAAAATCAACATTCAAACCATTTGGGATCATAGTATCCAATTCAAACATCCATTTCATTTCTGCAAATCCTAAGGTATATTCTTTATCTCCACCTCTCCAGTGGGTTTTGACCTGATCTGTTCCTACAAATTCTATACCTCTCGAGTCTCCCTTATGGACTTCTGCGAAATGTTTGGATACATTTTGGTTAACAAATTTACGTTTTATATTGTATATATGTTCCCTAATCCGGGTTTTTAAAGTGCTCATCGTCTTTCCAATGTATTGAAACCCACATTGGCAAGTGAGTAAATAAATTATCCCTTTGCTTGAACAATTAATAAATGTCTTTATTTTATATTCTTTTTTAGTAACTAGTGACGCGAATTGGGAAACCTTTTTAATTTTACTGGTTCTAAATGAACATCCATGGCAAGTTCCACAATGATGGAAACCTTTACTGCCTTTTAGAAAGTTATTTTCTTCTGTTTTTTCCTTATCTAAAAAACTTCTGGTTAATATCTGTCTAAAATTATTTGCCCCTCTAAAAATAAATTTTGGTTTTAAATCTAAAAATGGAAGTGCTTCTGGGTCTTCTTTCAAAACATGCCACTGTTTTTTAATTATCTTTTGCAGTGTTCCATTGTTAGAACTAAAATTAAAGATAAAAGGAATTTTTTTAATGTCATTTGTTCCATTTCCAAACTCTTGATTCTTTTTTATTTTAGAAAATTATGTCTTAAATTTTTTTAAAAAATCCTGTAGAAGAAAAAGCGTTTGACAATAATAACACTTTTATTCATACTAACCTAAAGAAAAAAATCCTAATTTTACCCCATTAATTGTAAATCCGATGTAATCAAAACCTTTGAAAAATGATGTTCTAAAGACATTAAGAGAATTAAGCCAATTAATAAATATCAATAAA
Organism: Pelobates cultripes; assembly: GCA_933207985.1. Classification (NCBI taxonomy): domain Eukaryota; kingdom Metazoa; phylum Chordata; class Amphibia; order Anura; family Pelobatidae; genus Pelobates; species Pelobates cultripes. The sequence goes on along the minus strand of OW240913.1, from coordinate 216,047,584 downwards.
ACTTAACAAGAGAAGAAAAAATAGCAATGAATGATTTAAAAAAAGATAAATCAATTATTATCAAGCCAGCAAATAAGGGGTGGTTGTATGGGATAAAGATAAATACCTACAAGAGATTTATAGACAACTTGAAGATGACAAAACGTATAAAGAACTAACACATAATCCTCTTCCAGAGATTAAATTAAAATATAAAGAATTTTTAAATGAAGGTTTAGAAGCAGGTATTTCAACTAAAAAAAGAGTACGAATTTTTAGACAACAAACATCCAAGAATTCCTGTCATTTACATTTTACCTAAGATATATAAGGATATAAATAATCCTCCGGGTAGACCAATAGTGTCTGGAATAGGGTCTCTTCTGTCACCTTTATCTCAATACATAGACCAATTTTTACAAAAGAAGGTGATCGAATGCCCAGCATATTTAAAAGACACTATGAGTCTCCTCCAAATTTTAGATGATTTTATTTGGCAAGAAGATTTTATGATGGTTACATGTGATGTTAAAAGCCTGTACACAATTATAGAACATGAAAAAGGGTGTGAGGCTGTTAAAAAAAAATTTGAAAAAAAATCAGGAGATATGGATGATCTTCAAATGGAGTTTTTAATTAAATGTATTGACTTTATTTTAAAAAATATTTTTTTTTTGTTTGAAAATAAATTTTATCTTCAAATTTTAGGTACAGCTATGGGGACCAGATTTGCTCCAAGTTATGCGAACCTTTTTATGTATTTTTATGAAGAAGAGTATATTTTTTCCAGAACTCACATTGGGGCAAATCTGGTCCTCTACAAAAGATATATAGATGATATTTTTATTATTTGAAAAGGCAACAGGGAATCTTTGGAACATTTTATTATCGCTCTTAATCGAAATTCTTATAATATTTATCTTATGAAATAAGTACAGAACATGTAAAAATTTTAAATCTTTTAATTTATGTTGAAAATAATAAAATTAAAAGCAAGACTTTTTTCAAAACTGTTGATGTAAATAGTTTTATAGATCTAAAAAGTTGCCAACATTCCAAAAGGACAGTTCCTAAGACTAAAAAGAAATTGCACGGAAGGAGAAGAATATTTTAAACAAGCAGGGATATTAAAAAGAAAATTTATGGAAAAAGGATATATAAAAGAAGATCTAGATTCAATTGAGAATGAAATTGCAGAAAAAGAAAGACAACCTCTTTTGAAATATAAAATAAAAAAGAATCAATTGTTTGGAAACGGAACAAATGACATTAAAAAAAATTATTTTTATCTTTAATTTTAGTTCTAACAATGGAACACTGCAAAAGATAATTAAAAAAACAGTGGCATGTTTTGAAAGAAGACCCAGAAGCACTTCCATTTTTAGATTTAAAACCAAAATTTATTTTTAGAGGGGCAAATAATTTTAGACAGATATTAACCAGAAGTTTTTTAGATAAGGAAAAAACAGAAGAAAATAACTTTCTAAAAGGCAGTAAAGGTTTCCATCATTGTGGAACTTGCCATGGATGTTCATTTAGAACCAGTAAAATTAAAAAGGTTTCCCAATTCTCGTCACTAGTTACTAAAAAAGAATATAAAATAAAGACATTTATTAAGTGTTCAAGCAAAGGGATAATTTATTTACTCACTTGCCAATGTGGGTTTCAATACATTGGTAAGACGATGAGCACTTTAAAAACCCGGATTAGGGAACATATATACAATATAAAACGTAAATTTGTTAACCATAATGTATCCAAACATTTCGCAGAAGTCCATAAGGGAGACCCGAGAGGTATAGAATTTGTAGGAATAGATCAGGTCAAAACCCACTTGTAATGGTATTTATTAATTAATGACTTTACATCATAAAGAAAGCATATTTAGTGTAATGCTTTGGGGGCACCACTAGGGGGAGTGTGTAGGAAGACATGTGCTTCTGGCAGTGACATCACAGGCCAGCCTACTTACACTGAATAAAAACCAGATGCAGGAGAAGCTCTTTCTCTTTTTTTGCCTGTACCTGACTGATCATGTATTACCAGCTCTGACTTAGCCCTAGCCCCCTGGCTGGGGCCTTGTAAGTAATATGAATCCATTGTAACAGTTAGCAATTGTATAATATTTAGCAACCAATAGCGTTTTGTGTAGTATTGTATTGTATAATTATTGTGGTAAATTGACATTCCGCTAGCATCTGTTTATTTATTATAGTTATATTAAATATACATTTACTATTACAACGTTTTGTGTATTTTCTATCCACATATTTGACCATAATACCATGAATTATAAAAATATTAATGTTGTTCCGTATTGCTTAATTATTATGTATTAAGAGATTAATATTCATATTTAGGTCACGACCACAACACCACTGGAGAGGTGGAGATAAAGAATATACCTTAGGATTTGCAGAAATGAAATGGATGTTTGAATTGGATACTATGATCCCAAATGGTTTGAATGTTGATTTTGAGATTAATAAATATATATAAGTTTAAGATAATAATGGTACCTTTTGGTTTTATGGGAGTATTTATATATATTTTTTACAATATATTATTAATTAATATTTTTCTCATTTTAAATTTTATTTTCTGAGTTTTATCTGTTATAAAATCCATTTAACAATTTTTGTTCTAATTACCTCCTTTTTTATAACAGAACTTCTATTTTAATCTTATTGTCTGATTATTTATTATATTTAAATGCTTTTCTTCATTTTACTATTTATCCTTATAACAATCATTTGGGACCAACAGAAAAGAGAAAAAACTGACCAAGGAGGTCAGAGAAAGGAGAACGCCCCCAAGTGGATTACCATATGTTTATGTACAGATAAAACATAACCTTTAATAATATCTGTATAAAAATACTCATCAAACAAAAATAATAAGAAAATATTAAAAGTCAGTCTGGATAGGTCAGGTTAGTAGCACTAAATGGGATGTACAGGCTAATATAAATCTCACTTCTAAGGAGTCTTGAGGTGAGAAAGACACACTGATCCCAATTAGGTGCTATTTATAATATATACAGAGTGAAGGTAGTTAGTGAGAATAATGCTGTCTCTGTATAATGAATAGAGAGATCTCTTGGCTAAGGTATCCCTCTCTCAATAGATTAGTAAAGAGAATGTTATTCAATAGAAAGTAGCAAATTATTGCTACATGTAAAGGAGAGTGGGTACATTAATAAGTAGCACTAGAGATTTGCTACAAAGTTGCTGAGTACTTGACTTAACAGGAGTAGAAAATGGGATAATGCAATATCGGTACTGCCTCTGCAGCTGTCAGAAGGCAATACCTTGGCTGGAAGTTTGGGGAGGTAGAAACGAATCTAGTCTCCCCCACAATGACAAAGCCAAACGTGTCTATACACCCTCCCCAGTATGCCAGCAAACTTGCCCAGTCCTATAAATGCGGACTAACTAACTGTCTCCATCTAAATCAGCTCAAGATCTATCTCCTGACAGGGCTCACTACTAGCTACCTACTTGCTACCTTCTCCGTAGCCACTCAAATACAGACGCCTATCCAGACTCTAACCCTGCTACCTAACACGTGTTTCGGCGCTGCAAAAGTGCCTTCCTCTGAGGCTCGGGAAACCGGTGGCTAATTTATATCTCTATTCCGCCAATCGGCAGGAGAGGTGTGCGCGCCAAAAGAGCCGTGGTCCGGACAGTCACGCCTCCTAATGACGTATCGTCAAGATTGAGTCTGGATTTGTCACGCCCCCTAAAGACGTAATAAATGCCTTAGTCAACACCCACTCGTTCATGTGTGCATACTTTAACCCCTTAAATGCTATAGCAGCTGTTGTATTCCCAATTAAAGGGAAGACTGGAATGTATTCATAACGTTCCATTACAGTAATATCTGCCCATTGAGATGTAAAGAGAAATGAACAAACTTGGAATAAACTGAGAGAGTGTTTCTAAAAAGCCTAATTAGGCAGTAGCAAAAATATATATAAAATTACAGATCACATTGAGAAATACTATTCTCTTATACTGACTAATGTTTTTCTAGTCAGAGGGACACCTTTCCCCTAATGATAGGTAGTGATGTACCGAACGGTTCGCCGGCGAACGGTTCCTGGCGAACATAGCATGTTCGCGTTCGCCACGGCGTGCGAACATATGCGCGGTTCGACCCGCCCCCTATTCGTCATCATTGAGTAAACTTTGACCCTGTACCTCACAGTCAGCAGACACATTCCAGCCAATTAGCAGCACAGCCTCCCTAGCAGACCCTCCCACCTACTGGACAGCATCCATTTTAGATTCATTCTCAAGCTGCATGCTTAGTAAGAGGAGGGAAAGTGTAGCTGCTGTTCATAAGATAGGGAAAAGCATAGCTAGGTTAGGGATAAGGGTATGCTTTTTTTGGATTTTTTTTTTCTATCTAATGTAAATGCACTTAGTTGTCTGCCACTGCTGCCAGCTTCTGTGTCAGGCTCACAGTGCCCATTTCCCCAGTCAGTGCCACCAATATAGTGTCTGTGGCTTAGTTAAAAACAAAAACTTTTCCTGTTATAGATTGAATAGCAGTCAGTTGTCTGCCACTGCTGCCAGCTTCTGTGTCAGGCTCACAGTGCATACTGTGCCCATTTCCCCAGTCAGCGCCACCAAATACATCTGGTGTCACAATAGCTTGGATTTAAAAAAAAAAAACTTTTTTCACTGTTATAGATTGAATAGCAGTCAGTTGTCTGCCACTGCTGCCAGCTTCTGTGTCAGGCTCACAGTACATACTGTGCCCATTTCCCCAGTCAGTGCCACCAATTACATCTGGTGTCACATTAGCTT
>OW240913.1:215997056-216042691 GCA_933207985.1 Pelobates cultripes | reverse complement strand
CAAGTCACTAGGAAGCCATCCCACCGATGCCACTGAATGTGACAGAGCTCCTGTACTCAGACTGAGTACTTCCACCCAGTCCACTTCCTAGCTGCTTGCAGTGATACTGGAAAACTTCAGCCCAAGTCGATGAAGCTTGACTGGGATCCTTCTGGAGCTTTTCCACCTGACCAGGCTGCAGCTCTCCTTCCAGGCAGGTATCATCCCCTCTGTCTCATATACTGCTTCCAGGCAGGTATAGTCCCCTCTGCCTCTTCCACTGCAGTCCTTCTTCCAGGTGTATCCACACCGCCTGCAATGTTGTCTTTAAAAAGACACTTGCGGCTCTCAGGCCTAGCTCTCTTGCTTTATCCCAGGGCTAGAGAGATCCTGCAACCAGCAAACAGGTCTGAAGACTCTGTCACTGGGATCCCTACAAATCCACACCGGACACAAGTTTCAAAAGGAACTGACATACAACACTTTATTTTACTTGGGACTAGCCCATATGATCCTTACATATACATTGCTGTGACACCTCAATAAAATTATAAACAGTCAAATCATAGCAGACAACATACATCAACTTATTATAACACATTGACATATTTATAAAGGGTGGGGAAGACAATAATTAATTGAAAATATCTCTCTCCTGCCTGCAGAATTGGCAATATTGCTGTTGCTACCAACAGAGAGCACTACACAGACTCCATAGCCAAATCCACCTAGTTGGTAGCAATCCTCAGCAGGCAGGCAACTGGTAGCAGGCAAAACATTTAATAGTATACACGTACACAATATAAACAATTACATTACACACACACTGTCTAAAATATAAGAAAAGTCCAGCAACCTACTTAAATAGACTGTCTGAAGGTCCAGGTCATGGTGACTACTGTCAAATTACTATACTAGGTTTGTAAATTGTCTAACAAAGCTATTATCATACTAATTAATATATATATATATATTGTTTTTGCAGGTATTCATCCAATTGCTGTTTAAACATCTGTATAGACTCTGATAAAACCACCTCTTCAGGAAGAGAATTTTATATCCTTATTCTTATTACTGTAAAAAAACAAAAAACTTTCCTTTTCCTCAGCCTAAATCTCCTTTCTTGCAGTCTAAATGTGTGACCTTGTGATAGATTTCCAGACAATGGTTTGTATTGGCCCACAAATATATTTGTATAATGCTATCATATACCCTCTGAGGCATCTTTTTACCAAACTAAAGAGATTTAAATTTGTTAATCTTTCTTCACAACTAAAATGTTCCGCTCCTTTTATTAATTTTGTATCCCGGATCTGCACTTTTTCTAGTGCCATAATATCCTTTTTTAGAACAGATGCCCAAAACTGCACAGCATATTCAATGTCTTACCAGTGATTTATAAAGAGGCAAAATTATATTTTCATTCTGAGAATTAATGACCCTTATTATACATGACTTTACCTTACTGGCGGTAGCCACTGCTGATTGATGTTGCCTAGTTCATGGTCTATAACAATTCCAAACGTATTTATTTATTTATAAAATATTTTAAAAGGAAGGATATATTGAGATTTCTCTTGTTTTCAAGTATGTCCTGGGTCCACAAAACATTCCCCTGTTACAACAGGATATGGAATTCTCTGTCTGAAGAGGTGGTTTTATCAGAGTCCATACAGATGTTTAAACAGCAATTGGATAAATATAACATACATGGATATCATTTCTAATTAGTGGGGTAATAGCTGCTTGATCCAAGTAGATATCTAATTAGTGGGGTAATAGCTGCTTGATCCAAGTAGATATCTGACTGCTATTTTGGGTTTAAGAAGGAATTTTTCCTAGTTTGTTGCAAAATTGGAAGCGTTTCAGACTGGGTTTTTTGTCTTCTTTTGGATCAACAGCAAAAACATATGTGAGGAATGCTTAACTTGATGGACGGAAGTCTCTTTTCAGCTATGTAACTATGTAACTATGTAACAGGGTACAATAAAATACAAAAACAATATTAATACACAACGTATATACAAAATTTAACATAGAACAGGTGTTGTGGATAGAGACTGGACTAGAGCTAAGGGGGCCTTTTCAACATCTGGCAGCTGCTGTATTATTGCCAGTTGTTCACTGGGTGTCCAGGGCTTATATTCTTCCCAGTATTGATACCTGAGCTCGGCTGTCTGTGCTCATGGTATACACTCTCAACTTTGGGTATCATGGGAGTAGAAAATTGTGGAGCTAATGGCCCCACTGGGGTATCTGTGGGGGCAACTAGGGGTTCCTTTAAGTTTGGACTACCTTCCTGCTCTAATGAACCCATAGGTCTTACTGGGACACCATATGAAGTCCCACTGCATAATATTACTGGAAAGAGAGGTTTTGATCTCTGCAAAAAGGAAATCGCCTTGTCTTTTGGGACCAAAGGAGTCCCTGCAGTATCCTGGTAAAGGGGTGGGTTTACAAGATTTTTCCCAGGATCTTGCCTACTCTGGGACCCTAGAGGTCCAAAACATTGATAATATGGTACACCTTTCCTGGTGGTTTCTCTACAACCACATTTAGTTAATTCAACAGCAGTATCATGCCATTTTTGTGCAACTTCTACTAAGTCATTATCTTCTAACCAACCTCTGTAATTTGCCATAAATTCACTCCATATATGTGGGTCTAGAGTGCCCTCTGAGGGCATGCCAGCTTTCTTAAGTAACCTCTTAACATTCTTAATTGCTCCTTGTCCTTTGTGATGCTTGACAATAGTCAAAGCCGTAAATCCCCCTTGGGTGCTTTCAGAGCTTCCCATCTTAAAACCTGTAAGGGTTAATTACTTCCTTACACAAGACAAACTGTACAAAAACAGTGTATTTGACACTTAGGACCACTGCAGTGGAATTTTCCCAGTTTTGTCTTCTAAACACAGATCAGGAGATCTGCCCTTGGAGGATTCTAACTCAAATATAAAACAAATGACAAGGCAACCAATAAAAATAACTTACAACCCACAGTTATATTCCACTATCTCAAGATTCCTTTCACCAGACATAACACAACTTCCACCTGAATATAACCATAATACCACAGAAAACAAGTTCTTTAGATCAGACGTTTTTAAGTCGTTCTTTACCCAGACAGACTAGTAGGACGTGGATCTGAGAGCGAAATTAATAAAGGTAGAAAAAAAGTTTTTCTTACCTTGCTGCAGCTGATTTCACTGTCAGAGGGACGTCCACCTGTACGCTAGTGTCCGAGTCTCTCGACCGTCAGATCCCGGGTTTCGGCACCAAATTGTTGTGGATCAGAATGTTGATCTTTGTTATATTCAGAGGAAGCCCAAATTGTTGTTACAAGTGCACTTGGAGAAGCGAGAATTAGACACCTGTTGGTATTCAAAATAAGCCTCTGACGTTTTATTCATCAGCTGGGTTTTATACATTAAAAAGTAAGTGCTTACGTGCAAATACTCTTAGAACAGTAATAGGAAGAGAATACAGATAAGACATAGGGATGAGCGTCATGTACACATAACAAATAAGTTTCAAGGTAAGAGAGAACAAAATGATTAGAGCAGAGACATCTTAGGTGGGGGCTCTCTGCTCCCGGAACTTAGACATATATGGTCTTAAGTGTTGTTTAAGCATCAAGCATTTCCTGAGTCCAAGTTAGCCAATTTTAATATAGGATATCATTATATGACACCTATAAGCTTGAGCCTTGGAATCAAGATAAATTCTATCACACAGGTAAGAAATATATATTCAACCAAGACAGATGCATTCTGTTTTAAGATATGTAGAGAGGGATCTTTTAAAGAATTTTAGGCCTGGGGAGATTTAAAAGTGTGCAGGTGTTCATTCCATAATTGCGGTGCACTGTAGGAAAATGAAGATCGAGCCACTTTCTTTTTGTATTGAGGTAGACTAAATAAAGTGCTCGTACTGTATTGAAGGTTATAGGAGGTGGGAACAGCTGGGGAGAGCATTCTGCTCAGGAAGGGTGGGAGCTTCCCAGAAAAGCTCTTCCCATGTGTTGTTATCCCTAATTCATTACCATTTAGGTTGTAAGTTGCTTGTACATCCTTTACCCCGAAGTGCATAACTTTGCATTTTTCTACATTAAACTTCATCTACCTTTTGAGTGCCCAGTTCCCCAATCTATCTAGATCCCTCCTGCTCACCTTGTATTACTTTACAGAGTTTTGTGTCATCTGCCTTAGTTATTGTGTTTGTATGTATAACAGAAAATCCCAGTTTGATGTTTGGGGTGATTTTGTACAGTTGTTTTCTGTGTAAATTTTGTGTTCATCTACATGATTTGTTGGGCACATTAGGCTTGACCAGAGTGGGTCTCCTTCATCCCTATTCGACTATCCTCAGCCACTCACACAGTTGTCTTTGCATTTTACGCATATACACACACAATTTTCACATAGTTTATTGAGATTACACTTTCCTGTTTAAACACAATAAACCGGCACTAATACTCCAAAAACCTAAATACAAACTTCATAACCTACATGTTATTTTCTTTGCATATCTTTACACCTCGATAGGCACCATTCAACCACAACTTGGCTCGGAAAATTGGCACCATTTTATAGACCTCCCCCTTACACAACCTACTACTTCATCATATTTAATAAGCTCACTTAAATCTCAAATTTCACCTAGCCTGGACCACATGACCACCCAATCATGTTTATCATGGTGGACAACACATTTTCCAACATTAACTCATGAGATTCTCATAACAGTCAAAATTTAGTTTGAATTCACAATAATTCTCACTTTAGTGAATAATGTTAAGTGCTTAATTCCCAGAACTTATACTCTTCTGAAGATGACTTCTATGATAATATTGTATATATTCTTTCATATTTTATCACTATTTGCCAACCTATCTCTATCTATAATTATTTCCATTTCAGTGGTTAACAAATGTATAATTTATTTTTTCTCCACTTAATGGAAACAGTAGATGATCTGGAAAGAACTGTAAAGTATACAACGAAAAGCAAAGTGGAAACATTTAAAATCCAATGATGGAGGTGAAATGTTTTATTACATGGTTTTAGAGAATTCCTAATACGTTAAAAAATAAAATTAAAAAATAACAATAAATTTAAAAAAAAACATATATGTGTAATTTCGTTCTAACTGTATTTTAAAACTGATATATATATATATATTGATATCAAAATACACGTAGAACGAAATAATATATATATCTATATACGTATATATCACTATATATATATATATATATATATATATATATATATATAGACTGTAATTTGGAATTAACACCAGTTTACAAGCTGCATGTTGCCGAATGCATTTTAAACTCACAAGTGTAAAACAAAGGAAGAATTTTTTTTTTTTTTTTTACTACAATCAAGTTTCCATTCTGCTACTGCTTTTCATAATTCTCTGTGAGAAGCACAGCAGAAAGTAAAGACTTTCAGTCATTAAACGTATAGTTAGTAGCTATCTGATAGACAGCCAGTAGAGGTATCCTTAGTGACAAATGTAAGCATTAAACTATGCACTATAAAATAAATATATATGTAAATACGTTAAAAAATTCAATAAAAAAAACAATAAATTAAAAATATATATATATATATGTGTGTGTGTAATTTCCTTCTAACTGTATTTTAAAACTGATATATATATTGATATCAAAATACACGTAGAACGAAATAATATATATATCGATATACATAAGTATATACGTATATATCACTATATATATATATATATACCAATACATAAATAAAAATAATTTTAAAAAATTATATACACATATATATACAGAGGCAATGGAGATGGTACAGTTTTTAAACCAAGTGGAGAGTCCAATAAGATTTACATCGAAGATTGATACTGTTAAGACCTGCAGTGGTTATGGTGCTGCGGTCTTCTGTTCATTTTCCCAACAGCTGAGCCAATCAACGTACAGATTTACAGTAATACACGCCTTCCCTCTGCCTGGGAGATATTGAGATAAGTTAAGGGATAAACCAATTATCTCCAGGCAGAGAGCACACAATTTCCCCAAAACTTAGAACATTCCTTTCCCCACAAGGTATCCCCACAAATTACATATCCCCTGATAGTCCCGATCTGGGGGACAAACATATCCAAATTTCACCCAGATCGGTTCAGGGGTTCTTAAAAAGTATGGAGGGTACCTTTTACCGACCACACACGCGGCTCCTGCCCAAAACAGTTCCATGAATTCAGCGTGTGCGGTCGGTCAATTCAGAAACAGGTACAAAACCGAACAAAGTCCCGAATGGATCTTCCTGGCTCATGGGAGCGACTGATCCCCTTGTCCGTTTGCACAGAACTACCGAATGGCGCTCTCCTGGCTGTTCTGGAAGTAAAGGAAACCGGCGTTCGGTAGTTTCAGCCGTGGTTCGGGAGGTCGAGTGTCCGATTAGTTCCAGACACTCGACGACCAAGTCCCGCTGACTCCCCTCATGCGAACAAGATGGCTGCCGTCTTCTATTTCACGTGGCGTTCGGCTATACGAACAGCGGCCGCCCAGGGAGCACTTAATAGATGGTTCCTTTGTAGTTAATGAGCCAGGAGGGGGGTCGGTGTTCGGTAGTTTCAAACTACCCAACCAATATATGCAATATACATGTATTAAACAGGAAAAATACCGAACAAAGAAGAAAATGTCAAATAAGTCTATTTGCTTCACAGATACCACATCTGTACAATTTCTAGATTTGGAAATTTCTTTAAATGAACAGGGGCTTACATATTGTCTCTATAAGAAGGAAACAGATCATAACACCATTTTGCATAATACAAGTGCACATCCGGAGGCTCTGAAAAAATCTTTGCCTAAAGCCCAGTTTCTTAGAGTAATCCGTGACAACTTGGATATAAAGAAGATGGACGAACAACTAGAAGAGATGGTGAAAAAATTTCTTGAGCGTGGCTATCGACGCAAACACTTAGTCAGAGCATTAGAGGAGGCAAAGTCTGCCGGCTCGACTAAATTAGACAAAAAAGCCCCGAGATGGATTTTTCCGACAACTTTCCACGATGCATCCCTAGCAATCTCCAAAATTGTTAGGCATAATTGGAAGATGATAGCGAGTGATGATACGCTCTCTAAAGTATTTAAAGAACCTCCTCTCATTTGCTATCGGAGAAACAAGAATCTGAGGGACCTATTGGTTCATACGGACACGGTTAAAAGCCATGAAAAGAAGGTTGAAGCACAGAGTCGGGGGAGTATACGATGTTTGGGTTGTGTCACTTGTGGTCACATGACCCCCTCGTGCACCTTCCATCACCCAAATAGAAATAAGATCTTCCAGATACGTTATACCATCACATGTAAGATTCCGTATGTGGTCTACAAGCTATCCTGCCCCTGTGGACTTGCGTATATCGGCAAAACTGAGACACCTCTGTGCGAAAGGATTAGGGGCCACAGATCGAGCATACAGGTAGCCTATCGGGATGGTACCTCAGATCAACCAGTTGCTAAGCATTTTCTCGCCTTTCAACATTCATTGTCGATGCTTAAATTCGTGGCTATTGATCACATACCTCCGCCAAAACGGGGGGGAGATAGAAGCAAACTTCTGTTAAATCAAGAGACATTTTGGATTTATATGCTGGGCACTATAGCCCCAAAAGGACTGAATGAGATGATCTCCTATCACTCATTTATATGAGTCCCCTGTAGCTAATATATTTAATTTTTTTATGTCTTGATTTTATTGTCATTAAGTTTTTGTATATTTTTCTATACATATTTTTTCTCCTCATGATCATTGAATTTATCCATGTCCATTCCCAAAATTGGTTATTCATTATGTCTAGCTTTTTGAATGTCACCTATCCCTTTGTGTGGATATACTGCCTTTATCAGATTTTTTTATGTGTATTGCTAATAAGCACATAGCACTTTATATGCACTGACATTGGTCCCATTTAAAATATTTCTTTGCACATTAGGTTTTAAGTATGCTCCACAGTATTTCTGGCATATATCCTGCTGTACTGTGAAGCATAAAGTATTATTAAGAATTGTATAGGCTAGTAGTAGCGCTTTATATACACAATTGAGCACTTTTTTTATCACTGGTTGCTCTGTTTAGCCCTAACAGCACTTTATATCACTTGGTTAAGCACTTTATGTATATGTTTTTTATATAGTTGGTTCTTTTGAGTACTGTATGCACTAACTGCAATAATAGTATGGGTTGTAACATATGGATTAGGTTTATTTGGTGGTAATTACCGTCCCTTTAAGTGGAGGATGTAAACAAATATGGGCACTTAGAGCACTTTAATGGTATAGATCCCGATTGCAGTATTATGTTGTATTAATTGTTTTGCCTTTTAGTTTTTAATTGGGAATTGAGGGATTAAGGTAATCCTATTATCACTGTCATAGATCTCTTTCACGATCACTGTCTTTTAGAGAATGGCTAGTGAGTAACCGGGTTGCCATGGAGACGCAGCTTGTCTCTGGTCTCCATGACAATGAATATCCCATGGTCATGCAGAGTGGGGGTGGAGCACGTCACGCATGCGCAGAGGACACTTGGGGCCGCGGGCGGCAGCACTCAGGGGATCGGGTACACCTGGGGTAAGTCAATTTACAATGATTGTTTCTCCTATATATGTTTGATTTGTGTTTTTGGCTGTTGTTCCTGATGAAAGTCCCAAACGTGGACTGAAACGTTGAGCAGCTATTTTTAAAGATGGATGAATAAAGTTTATAACTTTTAATTACCTATTGGAATCCGAGAGTGCTGGTCATCTTTTCTATTGGTACACGTATATATATAATAATTCTACGTATATATTTATGTAATAATTTTACATAATTACGTCATTTTATTAATTACAATTTGTGGGACCTGCCTGACAACCAAGGCTGAAAGTATAGGGAATTTAATTTGCTAGCATTTAACCCTGTAACCTTCCAAAATACCATAAAACCTGTGCATGGGCGGTACTGTTTTACTCGGGAGACTTCGCTGAACACAAATATTAGTGTTTCAAAAAAGTTAAATGTATTACAACAATGATATCGTCAGTGAAAGAGACGATTTTTGTATTTTTCACACACAAACGGCACTTACACTGACAATATTATTATTATTGCAAAACTGACAAGGTGTTCAAAAAAGAAATGGAACATATTGTTTTTCATACATTTCTTTAAGCAATAACCTGTTACCTACTTTCAGTGCATAATATGTTTACGCTATTTTGTCCCAAACAAAATACAATAACAATAATGCATAAAGAAGCTATGCTACGACTCTTTCAGTACACAATATACTGTGGTAACCCTAAATAGATAAAGATGTTCAGACTTAGCGGACTGGGCACTCGAATGGCAGATGAAATTTAATGTTAAAAAATGCAAAGTTATGCACTTCGGCGTAAAGAATACACAAGCAACGTATACCCTTAATGGAAGCGAATTAGGGATAACAACACATGTTATAGACAACAAACTACGGTATAAACTCGAGTATAAGCCGGGTTTTTCAGCACATTTTTTGTGCTGAAAAACCCCAACTCGGCTTATACTCGAGTCAATGTCTGTATTGTGGCAATTTACATTGCCACAATACAGACCAGGACCGCCGGGCTCATTACAAGCCCGGCGGTCCTGTTGGGGGCTGGCAGTGAGCTGTTACTTACCTTCCTGCAGCTCCTGTCAGCTCCCTTCTCCTCCATGCAGCTCCTCGGTCAGCTCCGTTCTGCTCCGAGACTTACACTGTAAACAGAACAGAGCTGACCGAGGAGCTGCACGGAGGAGAAGGGAGCTGACAGGAGCTGCAGGAAGGTAAGTAACAGCTCACTGCCAGCCCTCGCTGTCAGCCCCCACTCCCCCCCACTGAACTGCCAATGCCACTGGACCACCAGGGATTTTTTATTATTTTAATAATAATAAAATAATATTATTAAAATAATATTATTATATATATTATTTTAATATTTGCATTATTTTTTTTAAATGATTTTTTGTCCCCCCTCCCTGCTTGTTGCCTGGCCAGGGAGGGGGGGACAAAAAACATTTAAAAAAAAATAATGCAAATATTAAAATAATAATAATATAATGATAAAATAATATAATTGTTTTAATATTATATTATTTTATTATTATATTATTATTATTTTAATATTTGCATTATATTTTTTAAATGTTTTTTTGTCCCCCCTTCCTGCTTGTTGCCTGGCCAGGGAGGGGGGACAAAAAACACTTAAAAAAATAATGCAAATATTAAAATAATAATATAATAATAAAATAATATAATTATTTTAATATTATATTATTTTATTATTATATTATTATTATTTTAATATTTGCATTATTTTTTTTAAATGTTTTTTTGTCCCCCCTCCCTGCTTGTTGCCTGGCCAGGGAGGGGGGACAAAAAACATTTAAAAAAATAATGCAAATATTAAAATAATAATAATATAATAATAAAATAATATAATTATTTTAATATTATATTATTTTATTATTATATTATTATTATTTTAATATTTGCATTATTTTTTTTAAATGTTTTTTTGTCCCCCCTCCCTGCTTGTTGCCTGGCCAGGGAGGGGGGACAAAAACCATTTTAAAAAAATAATGCAAATATTAAAATAATAATAATAATATAATAATAAAATAATATAATTAGTTTAATATTATATTATTTTATTATTATATTATTTTAATATTTGCATTATTTGTTTAATGGTTTTTTGTCCCCCCTCCCTGACCAGGCAACAAGCAGGGAGGGGGGACAATAATGCAAATATTAAAATAATAATATTATTAAAATAATATAATATTTAAATAATAATATAATAATATTAAAATAATATAATAAAATTAAAAAATTAAAATAAAAATGCCCTCCCCTCATCCAGTTTACACACACTGCACAAACACACACACTTCATTATATACACACTGCATTATATACACACACACAACACACAAACACACACACTGCATTCATTATATATACACACACAAACACACACTCTGCATTCATTCTATACACACACTGTAAATAAATATTCAATTAATGTAATTTTATTGCGATCTAATTTAATTTAGAAATTTACCAGTAGCTGCTGCATTTCCCACCCTAGGCTTATACTTGAGTCAATAAGTTTTCCCAGTTTTTTGTGGTAAAATTAGGGGCCTCTGCTTATATTCGGGTCGGCTTATACTCGAGTATATACGGTATGCAACAATGTGCAATGTCAATCAGCAGTGGCCAAGGCCAGTAAGGTATTGTCATGCATGAAAAAGGGCATTCATTCTCGGGACAAGAATATAATTTTGCCTCTTTATAAACCACTGGTAAGACCCCATATTGAATATGCTGTGCAATTTTGGGCACCTGTTATAAAGAAGGATATTATGGCACTAGAAAAAGTGCAGAGGCGGGCTACAAACCTAATAAAAGGAATGGAACATATCGGCTATGAAGAAAGGTTAACAAATTTAAACCTATTTCGTTTACAAAAACGTCGCCTGAGAGGGGATATGATAACATTATACAAATATATTCGGGGCCAATACAAACCATTGTGTGGAAATCTATTCACAAACCAGACTTTACATAGGACACGAGGCCATGCGTTTAGACTGGAAGAAAGAAGATTTCGTCTAAGGCAAAGGAAAGGTTTTTTTACTGTAAGAACAATCAGGATGTGGAATTCTCTGCCTGAAGAAGTGGTTTTATCAGAGTCCATACAGATGTTCAAACGGCTACTAGATGCATACTTGCAAGAACAGAATATTCAAGGATATAATCTTTCAATGTAGGGTAATAACTGCTTGATCCAAGGATAAATCTGACTGCCATTCTGGGGTCAAGAAGGAATTTTTTTCCTAGCTTGTTGCAAAATTGTGCTTCAAACTGGTTTTTTTGCCTTCTTTTGGATCAACAGCAAAAAACAAATGTGAGGTAGGCTGAACTTGATGGACGCAAGTCTCTTTTCAGCTATGTAACTATGTAACTATGTAACTACGTAACTTTAAGATGCCATCTTGTCCTAAGTCAGGAAATTTCCCATGACTTTTGCACTCTTAGTTATGGCCTTGTATTTTTGCCAAGTTAAGGGAGGTCCCTAGAACAAAAACGAAAGAAGTGTTACTTTTTCATATATGAACTACGGTAACCCTAAAATTAAGACACCTAAGATATAAATAGGTGTACTTTTAAATATTAGAAAACACAGAGAGGAGAGATTTGGAGACAGACGCTGTTACATCTTATAATGACATAGAGGCTGACATGATGACATGTTCAGGAGGGTAGCATATAGTTTAATCTTATAAACTCTGCTATAAATTATTGTAATGGATTTTATATGTCTAAATTTATATTTTTATATCATAAATATCTAAAAGACAAAACTTTATTGCTTCCAAGACAATGCTTATTTTATATTGTATTCTCAATTATTTAGATATTTTAAATAGAGGATCTCTTACTGACTGTATAAAATTATGGCTAAGATATATGTATGGTTAGCCTTGCTAAATTATATGCTTTAAGGTGTAATAGTGGTAAATAAGGGAACCAGCTACGATAACAACACTAAGGTGAATGTTGTTGTTTGTATACATGTTTGAGTTTTCAATATTTTTTATTATTTTTTTATATTTTATTATATATGTTTATGGTTTGTGTGTGAGCAATCTATAGTGGACATACCACTGGCTCAAATATGGATCAGTACATTTAACCTGACTTTGATTGGGTTATATAAGCAATGGAAGCACATTAAAATACATAACTTTATAACTGCTGAACGTATTACATTCGTATAACACATCCCCAGATGCCTGGATCTGAGTGCATATTATTGGCGAATAGCGCTCAGATCCCATACGCATAGTTCAATCGCCATGGAGTCAAAGTCTATTACAGTTCTTCGGTATGCGATTGACTCCATGGGAAGGCTATCTGGGGTAAGTCCATTCGTGCCTTTAAACCTCTCGAACGGCCGGTATTCGCCTACTTTTGTCGATTGAGAAGGGGAGGTCGACGGCTTCAGCGGTGTTCGGTTGAAAAAGTGTCCGTTTTTAGTTCCATAAAATAACCGTCGAACACCGCTGGTCTTTCGCATAGTTAAAATGGCCGCCGCCTCATGGTCGACATATGAACGACGACCACCCTGTATTCGGTTTTAATTGAGAAGTGTCTGTGGTTAACCGCAACGTTCTAATTGGGATCAATAGGTTAACCAGCAGCACACTTCTCTTCTGGGTGGCCGTCCGTTCGGTAGTTCCATTCGACAAACAAAATACATTCCCTTAAACAAGGCATACGAATGGGGAAATTCATACAAACGGCAAAACAGACGAACACAGCAATTCTAGTTCATACAGATGGGTTTGTCACACTTTCTATCCCAGCCTCTCTCCATACACAGTGACCCCTACTGGCCGGTGCTGGTACTGCAGAGTAATCTCTGTTTATACTGAGAAAAATATTTGCAATTGTATTGCCGGTATTACTGCAATACCGTCACAGCCAGGCAGCCTCAAATATCGGCTGTGCCTTAAAATACCAGTCAGGTGGCAAACCTAAGAGAAGTGTGTGTAAAAAAAAAAAAAAAAGGAAAAAAAAGAAAGGAAAAACTTTTTTTTTTTTTTAAATGGGTCTATTCCATGGGCCTGGGCCTGGAGCTGCAGCTCCATCAGCCCCTATGTTAATCCGGCCCTGATGAAAGCACAAGAGCAGGGAATCCCTCTAATCTATGTTCGGGGAAATTTCCCGAAGCATAGTTTAGAGGGATTTCCTGCTCTGGTACGTCCATCTATGTTCAGGGAACACAGCCTGCACCCCCCCACAACCTGCCTACCCCACATAGCCTGCACCCCCCACAGCCGGCTCACCCCACACAGTCTGCACCCCGCCACAATCTGCTCACCGCACACCCTCACAGCCTGTGCCATTTCTTACAGCCTACCCCCCCACAACCTGTCCTCCACATCCTGCCACCCCCACACCAAGCACCTCCAGACACCCTGCACCCCCCAAGCCTGCCCCATCCCTTACAGCCTGCCCCCCCACACGCTGATCCCGACAGCCTGCCAGCCCACAGCCTGTGCTCCCACACCATGCTCCCCATAGCCTACTTCCCACATACCCTGCACCTCCACACCCTGCACTCCCACAGCCTGCCCTCCTTACACCATGCTCCTCCACACCATGTCCCCCAACATCCTGCCCCATTTGATTTGATTTCCCCACACCCTATCGCATCCCTTACAGCTTGCCCCCCCACACTGTCACCCCCACAGCCTGCCCCTCACACCATGTCCTTCACACTCTGCCCCCCAGCCTAGTCTCCTGGACTCCCACAGCCTGTACACCAACACTGTCACCCCAGAGTCACCAATCCTACAGCCTGTCCCCCGCACCATGTCCTTTTTGTATCCTAACAGCCCCTCTATATATAGCTTGGTTGCTTCATCTAAGTGTTGCTTTAAGTGTGTGGTTGGAGATATTCTGGAGAGTTTTACAGAAGCTTCAACTGTCTAAGAGTTGTGCTAAGAGTTTTCTTTTCTACTGTTACAGGTAAGATTCATCTGTAGGAAAAGGTTACTGATTGCACAAGGTTTGATTTCCTGTTGGTAATAATAAGGCATTTGATTTGATTAGCTAGCTACTTGCTATTGATTGCTGTTTAAATTAGCTATTGTTTGCAAATAAGCAGAGGCCTACCCAGGTGTTAAACATTCCTAGTGGGTGGTGATTTTAGGAGGTTTATAATTTGTTGTCATTAGCTTGGCTAATATAGCTTGGTTGCTTCATCTAAGTGTTGCTTCTAAGTGTGTGGTTGGAGATATTCTGGAGAGTGCTGCTTCTTAGTGTGTGGTTGGAGATATTCTGGAGATAACCTGGAGGTAATCTGAGGTATTCAGGAGGATAAATAAAAAGTTAAGATTCGTTTGATTTAAATTATTCACCTCATTGGAATGGCAGACTTAGTTCAGTGTAATAGTTGCTATGCATTTGTTTCACGTTCCACATTTTGGAGGTTTGGTTGTTGTCTAATCTGTAGACAGTTCTCTATCTTGCGGCAGGAGATTGTATTCTTGAAGTCTGAGATTTGTAAATTATCTGGTAAACAAACTCAGACTGGATCTGCTGCAAAGCCACTGCCGCAGAGACATACTAGGAATGGCAGATGGATTACTGTAGGATCTGGTAGACTTAGAGTTGTGGATAAAAGGCATATTGCACAGTCTGTTGCTCTACAAAATTCATTTTCTGCACTTTCAGAGTGTAATGGTGTTGTGGAGAGAGGCACTGAGGCTAGTGATGTTATGGAGAGAGGCACTGAGGCTAGTGGTGTTGTGGAGACCGGCTTGGAGACTATGGTGAGGCCTAATAGAAAGCAGTTGTTGTTGGGGGATTCCATCATAAAAGGTGTGGAGATGGACAATGGTGGTCTTGTGAGGTGTCTTCCCAGAGCTACTGCTCACAGAGACAGGAGACGTATCTGTAATATTGTTAAGCGAGGAAAGCAGGAAGGGGAATTGGATGTACTTGTCCATCTAGGGACAAATGACTTGGCTTGCAATGAGGTTTCAGAGGTTAAGGAAGTGTTTAGTGTTTTTGCCAATGATATACGGCAGGTTGCTTCCACACTGTCATTCTCTGAAGTTCTGCCTGTGCATAACACTCAGAACGACAGGCGGATGCGTATTAGGGACTTTAATTTGTGGCTTGGTGAATGGTGTCGGGAGCAAGGATTTGGCTTTATTTCTCATGGTAGCTCTGTTTGGAATGGAAATAACCTGTACAAAAAAGATGGTTTGCATCTTTCTCAAAATGGAACAAATGTTCTCAGTAAGCAGGTCAGAGGTTTTGCTAGGATGTATTTAAACGAGGAGGGGGGGTGGCGGCAAAAGGGTGATAAAACATCAATCCAATTGTCCCCCAAAACAAGGACAGAAGGTGCCTGTTACAAGTGTATTAAAAAATGATAAGCTTAGAGTCATGTCATGTTTAGGGAATAAGATCCATGAACTTGTGGCAATATTGGCAACTGATAGTGTAGATTCAGTCGCTGTTACTGAGACATGGTATAATGAGAAAAATGACTGGGACATAGCAATACCAGGGTACTCTTTATATAGAAAAGACAGGGAAGGCAAGAAAGGGGGAGGGTGGCCCTGGATGTGAAGGATAGCATAAAATCTAGTCTAATAAAAGTTAGTGAGGTGAACATAGAGTCCGTTTGGGTTACGTTAGAATTTGGTAATCACATAGTAACTTGTGTAAGTGTGATTTATAGGCCCCCAGGACAAATTGAAGAGTTAGATAATCTATTAGTTGAGGAAATAGCTAAAATGACAATGAAGGGGGAAGTTATCATCATGGGTGACTTTAATCTTCCTGATGTAAATTGGAAAACAAAAATAGCTGCTTGTGCCAGGAACACACATATTCTAAACTCCCTACTGGGATTGTCTCTAAAACAAGTCGTTGAGGAGCCAACTCGTAAAGAGGCCATACTAGATTTAGTGTTAACAAATGGAGATTTAGTATCAGATATTACTGTAGGTGAAAGTTTAGGATCCAGTGATCATCAGTCAGTGTGGTTTAATATAAGAACAGTGACTGAGTCACACCACACAAAAACAAAAGTTTTAGACTTTAGAAAAACAGACTTTTCTAAAATTAGAATATGTGTAGAGGAGTCATTATCAGACTGGAGCAATTTAAATGGAGTCCAAGAGAAATGGGGTTATTTAAAAGTTGCACAACTGAAGGCAACAGAAAATTGCATTAGGCTTGTCAGTAAAAGCAAACAATTCAAGAAACCACTGTGGTACTCCGCAGATGTGTCCAAAATAGTTAAAAACAAAAAGTTAGCATTTAGTAATTATGAAAAAACCCAGAGTGAGGAAGACAAAATGATCTATAAGATTAGGCAGAAAGAGGCTAAGCAAGTTATAAGAACTTCCAAATCACACACAGAAGAGAAAATAGCACAGTCAGTAAAAAAGGGGGACAAAACTTTTTTTAGATACATAAATGAGAAATAAAAGTAAAACAAGGATTAGTTAGATTAAAAACAAAAGAAGGAAGGTATGTAGAAGAGGATAAAGGTCTAGCTGACTGCCTCAATTAATATTTTTGTTCTGTATTTACAGATGAAAATGAAGGAAAGGGACCTCAGTTGAGAAAAAGGATAAATGAGTCATTTATTACACGTGAGTTTACAGAGGAAGAGGTTCTATTTAAACTGTCAAAAGTAAAGACAAATAAGTCAATGGGACCTGATGGAATACACCCAAAGCTATTAAAAGAGCTTAGTGGTGTACTAGCAAAACCATTAACAGATTTATTTAACCCATCATTGTTAACAGGAGTAGTTCCAGAAGATTGGAAGTTAGCGAATGTTGTGCCCATTCACAAGAAAGGTAATAGGGAGGAGTCGGGCAACTATAGGCCAGTAAGCCTTGCTTCAATAGTGGGGAAAGTGATGGAAACCATGTTAAAGGATAGGATTGTTGAACATCTAAAAACACATGGATTTCAAGATCAGAGACAACATGGGTTTACTTCAGGGAGATCATGCCAAACTAATCTTATTGATTTTTTTGATTGGGTAACTAAAATAATATATCAGGGTGATGCAGTAGACATTGCTTACCTAGATTTCAGTAAGGCTTTTGACACTGTTGCACATAGAAGGCTTATCAATAAACTGCAATCTTTAAGTTTGGATTCCAATATTGTTGAATGGGTAAGGCAGTGGCTGAGTGACAGGCAACAGAGGGTTGTAGTCAATGGAATATATTCGAAGTTTGGACTTGTCACCAGTGGGGTACCTCAGGGATCTGTACTTGGACCCATTGTCTCTAATAATTTTATAAGTGATATTGCAGAAGGTCTTGATGGGACTAACAAGCCAGTATTCTGTGATCCTTTTCATCTGGTCAGGATAATGACAGATCATTTTTATCATTGTAGGTATCAAAGAAAATCTTTTGAGAGTGGGGAACTATAGGGAAAATTATAACTATGTAATTATAACTATAATTTGTGATGTTATTAGTATAATATAATATAGACCTACATGGGCTACCTGACCTTATATTTTCTTATATATACATATACAAGTTCCAACAAAATTTCAGTCATTCAATAAAGGTCTGTCTGATTACATATTTGAAATGTAATTTTACAACATGACAGTAGGGTTCATATTTTAAATAAACTTCCCTAAGTAAACTCCATAGCAGCAAAAAAAAACCAGAGAAAATAAAGAACCAATCATGAATAAGTACAGGAGGAACGTGTGACCCATGGATCTCCTCTTTCTTTGCTGCTCCATCACAAGGTCAGGTCAGAGTTTTGGTTTACCTCTCTTTAAATAACTTAGGGCTTTACTGTATTTAGCTTGGGATTTTATTAATATATTCTGTTTAGATTTATATTGGGGGTTGTTTCTTTAGTTGTCTCCCTGTTCTCCTTGGACTTTTTTGGTGGGTCCCCTATTTGGGGGGAGTGGGCTGTCTTGTTTCCCTGCTGGGATGGGTTTGGAGGACGACTTACATCTTGTTCAGTCTCCTCTCCGTACTTGTGGCTCCCACCTTGGCTCGTGTGCCAGTTTTCCATCGGGTGCCAGGATCCCCTCTGCGGCTCAGGCTGCTGTTCCTGCTCTTCGGGTGGATATGTTTGCCACTTTCTTTCCTTGTGGTTTGCGCTGCTACTCTAAATTGCATTTGGCACCATTGAATTTGCACACTGGGTTGTTTTGTGTTAACTGAATATCTGCTTTCAGGGCCTCATTTGTTACTCACCGTATGTTTGCCGTTCGACTCATCGCTTAAATTCACTATTTCTCGTTCGCGCTGTACATGTAGTTAATTTGGCACTAAATTTGCAATTTCTCATTTGACGAATAGTATTAATTTGCGGGATTATGGCAACTATCTTGGAGAGTTCCCGGACGGACAGTTTTTCTGTTGCCCTCACGTTCCATTGCATTGCATCTCATGGTGTATTACCTGCTACAGTCTTTTTTTCGAAGATGTTTCTGGGGGACCATGTCAGGTTGGTGCTCTACACAAAGGGAGGACATATACTGTGGTGGGATTCAGCCGGTTCGCACCGGTTCATTCAAACCTGTAAACCGGCCATGAGTATACAAAACCAGCCCCCTCTTTCTGCATAGACCTGCTTCCGCAGCTGCGTGCTGTTTCCTGAAAGAGTGGAGAGCGGCAGTGATATCTCCGCCTGCAGCTCTGATGTGTTAGTTAGAGAGGATACCGAGGACACATCACACAGCGCCAGTAAGTGTATACTGCTGTCAGAGAATCGGGTAGCCACAGGTACTGACTGTCAGATGCCTGTTCACTGTAGTTACTGTGCTCTTCATTGAAGTGCACCTCCTATGGATTACACTTATTGCATGAGAAGCACCATTATTGTCTTTGTTTCCAGAGATCCCAGCAGAAGGTGATAAAGGTAGGCAGTCTGACCTCTCTAGGGAAGGCAGCTTGGGAAGATCTGGGCTGCTGTTGAAGTCTGAGGTAGTTTTGGAGGAGTGCTAGGGTGGTGGGGAACTAATCTGGGGTGGTGTTGGTCTGATGGATGCTGTTAAGGTGTACTTGGGCGTAGAAGGGTGTGCAGAGGGTGTCCTGCTGGTTTTCATTTACAGAGATCGTAAGTTCTGGAGTCTCACTCTCATTACTCTCAGGCAGGGATTTACTCTGCACCCACCCATAGGCTATCAACATTCAACTTTATCTGTTTCCCACACACAGTCACCTTCCCAAACAGTCACTATCCCCCCCACGCACACTCTCTGTCACCATCCCCACACACACTGCTACTAACCCCACACACACTGTCACCACCCCCAACACACTCTCTGTCACCATCTCCCACACACTGTCACCACCCGCACACACTGTCACCATCCAAAACATACTGTCACCCTCCAGATTATCATTGCCTCTACACTGTCACCATCCCCAGACAGCCACTGTCAGCACACCCACAAGCACTTTGTCACCATCCCCACACACTTTCACCACCTCCCACACACTGTCACCCTCCCCCACACACTGTTACCCTCAGAGATGGCAAAGAAGCTGGTAGCAGAGAAATTACCCTGGCTGGTTGTTTGGAGCCACATGGCACTAGTAGGCTTCTTGAAGGCAAATGGGGCTCATTGGCATGATATACAAATTGTATGAATTTAATGCTCTTTGCGCAATATAATCTGGATTTATGCATTCACTGCTGATTGGAATGATATACCAAGTCTATGCATGTAATGTTTATTGGCATGATATATCAAATGTATTTATTGTGTGTGTGTGTATATATATATATATATATATATATGTATGTATTTATTGCTCATTGGCATGGTATACCTAAGTTTTGTATTTCCTGCACATTAGCTTTAAATACAAGGTTTATGCATTAAATGCATTAGGAGTATTCCCTTGACCCTCCCCTGCCCCCAGTGTGTTTTTGCCCCTTAGGGTATATATGCGTGACTGTGTCAATGTGAGTGTGTGAAAAGTCAGAACTGGTTACTAAAAGTTTTGAATCCCACTACTGGTCATATACCAGGTTGGGTTTACCCTGTCACACTGCATGTAATTGTCTATTAGTGCTGCTGAGTGGAGCCTGTGTTTGCAGGCTCCTTGTCCCTGGGTAAGTCCCAGTGGGTATACTGCCATATGTATGTATATGTGTGTATATATATATATATATATATATATATATTATTGGGCCTATCCCGGCCGTTGCAATAGTTACTCCATGCTAGTTTTGCATACCTGGATTCTTATCTCCCTTTTGATCCCACTACCTCTCCTGCCTTGTTACTCTTACGGTCTGTATGACCACTACTTCCTACTTAACTTCCTACTTGTGGTGCCTTGTTTGGGTGAGCCCCAACTTTGGTGTTGACTATAATCCTGCCATGGGCCTGCAGGCTATGATTAATGCAGCTGTGGCTGCACCAGTGGAGAAACTGCTATCCAAAGCATTCCGGGCAGATCCTGAACCCCCTGTCTGGCTTTGAGCACTCCCACTATAGGGCTGACTCAGATGAGTCTGATTCCATCACAGAACACCACCACCCAACAAAAAGTACCTGGAAAATCAAAGCAGCTTAATCAAGGTTTACTAAGGGCAAAGCACACTTCAGGCACATCAAAACCCCAAGAAACACAGCTGACGCCTGAGATCTCCTCAGATGAGGAACAAGACCTCACCTGTGTGTGGGGGGGGATTCCCTCTCAATCCTTAATGAGTGGTGAGACAACGCCTCTGGACCAGATAGCGGTGCTTTGGGTTCAACCTCCTTTCATTTAAGAGATCTTTCGGGGTGAGCCGCAGGTGAACGAAAGGAGACACCTTCCCAAGTGGATGCTGGAGTTTCTGGAAACTATGAGCTAGCGCATGTTCAACCCACATAACATCTGTCACCCCCACTCCAGGGACTGGACACCATTGGATTACCTTACAAAATTTATGTACTTCTGGATTCCGAAGTTCTTGGACAAGGAAGTCTGCGAAAATCTTAGTGCCCATGCACTTCACTACCAGAATATCGACAAGTTGATGCTGGGCGTGATGGCTTGTGGCAGCAGGAACCCACATAAAGGGGTCAAAAGAGGATTTAGGAGTGTGCAGGATAAACTCCTGGATGCTATTGGGACACTGGTCCATGCCATGTATTTGACAGATAATGCCTACTCCAGAGCCACAGATTTTGATGTCAAAATGGTGTGAATGGGTGTACAACAGCAGGCAATGGGGACAGAGGTGATTTTGCTTCCTGGGGAATACTAGGAATACTAATGTGGCGCTCTCTTCGGAGAGGTGCTGAACAGCACTGTTCTGCATACATGGCAAGTTGGCAGATCTAGGGGCCAAATAATTTGTCTTGCATGCACAAGTCAAATTGTCCTTCATTAAGGAGTAAAATAAAACCATGAATGTAGTCACCTCCCTGAAAAAGAGGTAGTTCTCCATGCGGATGGTCTCAGGGGAAACACCTCCAGAGGTGTTTTTGGTAGGGCTGATTGACAACGTGGCCAAGCCACCAGCCGTTTCTGGCCAGCAGACCCCAGTACAGTGCAGTCGCAAACTTTCTATTTGAAGGTGGAAAGCAGACAAGGCTTCCACTACTCTAGAGGATTGAGCAAAGGCCATGGAGGCCGGGATTTCAGAATTGAATCAGGTAAGGAACCCACTTGTAACTATTATGCCAACTTCAGACCACCTTTTTCCTTTTTTCAGAACTGGGAAAGATTATCCACAGATGCTTGGATACTGCAGACCGTACGAGGCTACCAGATTGGATCCGAAGACATCCCATTCCAGACACATCCACCCCATCCTCTCTGTTTTGCATTCAATGGAGTTGGAACTTCAGGAACTATGTATGAAAGTTGCCATCCAACCAACCACAGTGGAAAGATGATTTTTCAGCAATATGTTCCTGGTCTGGAATAGACTGGGGACTTCAAACTGGTAATCAATCTGCAGGACCTCAACGCCCACATCATTTACCAAGGGTATCCACCAATTGTGTGACCTCTTCCAGGATGGCGACTGGTCTATCCAACTAGATCTGAAAGCCGCTTACCTCTCGATCCTAGTGCACAAAGACAATTGTCCGTTTCTCTGGTGGTGGAAACCATGGCAGTTTACCTGCCTCCCGTTCTGACTTAGTTCGGCCCTGTGATGGTGCATCACAAAAATTCTAAAGCCGGTGGTTGCTCACCCCAGGGCATGAAGAATCCAGTGTATAATTTAAATGGACATCATT
This sequence comes from Pelobates cultripes, assembly GCA_933207985.1. Classification (NCBI taxonomy): domain Eukaryota; kingdom Metazoa; phylum Chordata; class Amphibia; order Anura; family Pelobatidae; genus Pelobates; species Pelobates cultripes. The sequence goes on along the minus strand of OW240913.1, from coordinate 216,019,886 downwards.
CTGATCTTCTAGGGCTTGATATGTAAAGTTTGCACACATTAGGATAGTTGCTGCCATATGTGTCATAACAAAGGGTCAGAATGCTTAAGTCTATTTAATTTTGAATTTTTTTTCATTTTTAAAGATTTGCAATGTTTTCAAAAAAACAGTTTTGCTTTGTCATTATAGGTTATTGCAGACTGATTAAAAATATAATAATAAACAAATATAGCATAATGTTGCAACATAAATGTGAAAAAAGTTATTGGATCTGAACAGGGCTGGACTGGGACAAAAATTCAGTCCAGGTATTCCAAGGCAAAGCAGCCCTCGGATGGGTGTGGCCCAAGAGGGTGCATGTTGTGTCATCACCAATGACATTCATGCCCCTCCAAAGTGGCACATTTATTTAATACCTCTCAGGGCAGTGGACGTGTAGCGTGGGGCTGAAAGACGATGTGTGTGTGAGGGGGAGACAATAGGTGATGTTGTGTGAGGGCAGAATAAGAGAAGGGGAAAATGGGGCTGCAGAGTGTGAGAATGGACATGGGGCTGCATGGTGTGAGAAGGGACATGGGGCTGCAGGGTGTGAGAAGGGGACATGGGGCTGCATGGTGAGAGAGGGGACATGGGGCTGCAGGGTGTGGGAAGGGGACATGGGGCTTCTGGGTGTGAAGGAGAATGGTGCTGCAGGGTGTGAGAGGGGACTTGGGGCTGCTGTGTGAGAGGGGGCAGAGGCTGCTGGGTGAGATGGGGGACATTGGGCTGCTGGGTGAGAGGGGGCAGGAGCTGCTGGGTGAGGGGGGGCAATAGCTGCTGGGTGAGAGGTGGGGGCAGCGCTGCTGGGTGAGAGGTGGGGGCAGCACTGCTGGGTGAGAGGTGGGGACAGTGGCTGCTGGGTGAGCGGTGGGGACAGTGGCTGCAGGGTGAGCGGTGGGGACAGTGGCTGCAGTTGGGGGGGCACAGGCTGCTGGGTGGAGACAGTGGATACAGGGTAAGAGAGAGGCTACTGGGTGAGAGGAAGGGCAGGGTGTGAGAGGAAACATGGGGCTCCTGGGTGAGAGGGGGAGACGGGATGCTAGGTGAGAGGTGAAGAGGGGGGGTCTTGGTGGGAGTGCTGGGTGGCGGGACAGAAGCTCCTGGGTTAGAGGGGGAAATAGATGAGAGGGGGAATCAGGGGATGCAGGGTATAAGAGAGGAATATAGGGGATGCTGGGTGAGAGAGGAAGACAGGTAGTGCTGGGTGAGAGGGGAAGATAGGGGCTGCAGCGTATGAGAGGCAAGGGCTGCAGTGTAAGAGGGGGGCAGAGGCTGCAAGGTATAAGGGGGCAGGGGCTGCAGGGTAATAGGGGGCAGAGGCTGCAGGGTAAAATGGGGACTGGTGCTGCAGGGTAAGATAGGGACAGGGGCTGCAGGGGGAAAGGGGGGCCGGGGCTGGAGAGTAACAGGGGGCAGGGGATGCAGGGTGAGAGGGGCAGGGGCTGCAGGGTGTGAGGGGAGGTTGTGAGGGGGACAGGGACTGCAGGGTGTAAAAGAGGGAAGGGCAGGGACTGCTGGGTGAAGAAGGCGGGCATGGGGCAAAAACAAAGAACATACATACTCCCCCATCCCTCTTCCTTAACTTGACCCTTGGCAGGAGAGGATGCTGGGGAGAAATTATTTTCCCTGGTGGTACAGTAGAAGAAGAATCTGGTCTACGCCCCTTGACAGGAGTAGACCATGTGCACAGGGCCTGCGCTGTGCATCAGTGTGCAGGCTGGTGAGAGAGATCTTTGATCTCCCCACCATCTAGAACTCCCTCTATGGGCCGGAGGCCAGGCAGCACCAGCCCTAAAGGGCCGGGGAGATCCTTTGATCCCCCTGTCAACCTCGGCCCATGGCTATCGTGGCCCACCGGGCATTTGCCTGGTTTGCCCAATGGCCAGTTCGAGCCTGGGTCTGAATGTACAGTACATATTAATCTTGCTGTATCGTAAGAATTTTTTTTAAACTTTACATATATTTCATATATTCAATCATTTAAGTTGCATGTTAAATGTTGCTGTAAACATATTTGTAGTTGATGATGGATGTACACTTGTGAGTTATATATATAGATTCTAAAAAAAATTGTGAGTGAAGATATTTTTTGTGAATCCCCTATTAAGTATTAAGCACTGTCGTTATCAAGCCATGCATAACCCATACCTTCATAATTGGCATGGTTAGTAAAGGGTAACATGCCTGACACCCTCACACTATCCAAATTATGCACCCTTTGCTTGCAAAATGCATTAATGGAGCATAGCAACCCAATGTAATACTAATCTATGATAGACTAGAGATTCAACTACACATTCCATATGACAGCAAACTGGCATATAATATCTGTTAGCAACAATTCTGTAATACAGCACAGCTGTGTTTTGCAGTTTATTGAATTTTGTCTACATTTGTGTGGGTTAGTCTGTATGTATGTGTTTTAGTTAGTTTGTGTGTATGTGTTTTACGTGTCCATTATCACAGTGTAAAGATCATATGTTAGATAGTGCATTGTGTTGTAGGGGTTGTCAGCTGTAGATAATTCTCAGTAACAGTGGCGGCTCTAGACTTGGCGAGGCCTTAGGCGAAAATCATAGATGAGGCCCCCACTAACACCATTATTGGAAAAAAACAGCAGTTGACTTGTGTGTGTATAAGAAGCTGTAGATATATTGAAGGTTGGGCTTGCAGTACTGGATGTAGAGAACTAGTCTTTGTATACGTTGTTGCATTGTCTACCTGTGTGTGCCTGAGAGTGAGTGTCTGGCAGTGAGTATCTTTGTATATGTATGCATGTTTCTCTGAACATGCGTATGTTTGTGTACTGCCCGTGGCCTTTGGCATTAAGTTCATGGCGAAGTGTGAGTGAGAGAGTGGGTGGCAGGGTGAGGGTGAAGTGGCAGGGTGAGGGGGGTGACAGTGTGGGTGGCAGGGTGAGGGGTGACAGAGTGAGGGGTGGCAGGGTGATAGATGGGGTGACAGGAGGGGTGGAGGGTGAGGGGGGTGGCAAGGTGACAGGTGGGGTGGAGGGTGACAGATGGGGTGACAGTGAGTGGCAGGGTGCAGGGGGTGACAGGTGGGGTGTGGGGTGGACAGATGGGGTGACAGGTGGTGGGGGTGACAGATGGGGTGGCAGGGTGGGGGTGACAGGGTGAGGGGGTGACAGTTGACAGTGGCAGGGTGACAAGGTGACAGGTGACAGGGGGTGGCAGTGTGAGAGAGGGGTGACAGGGTGAGATGGGGGTGACAGGGTGAGGGGGGGTGACAGGGTGAAGTGGCAGGGTGAGGGGGTGACAGGGTGAAGTGGCAGGGTGAGATGGGGTGACAAGTGGGGTGGCCTAAATCGCCTAATTAGAGTGCCGCCTCTGCTCAGTAACATGGAGACCCTTAATCTTTAAGCCAGGGCTCAACAAATCCCAGGCAGCCTGCTGTAATGCCAGCAGATGGAATATGGCGTCACTCTTGCCATGAAGGTTCAGAGCAAGAAGGGGGAGTGGACGTCACTGCTAGAGGCAACTTTGAGGTTAAACTGTTCGAGAACGGATTAACACTTTGAGGTAATAACTAACACACATTTATAAGTATATTATAAAGTGTGCAGGGAAATGTTTGAAGAGAATAACATAAACTGATAATGTTCTAAACTAATGATAGCATATCAAGGATTAAATGTTACACATGGAGTAGAGCAACACCTTTCTCTGCGCAATGGAGATGGAAAAGAAAGGTAATAAACCAACCAATTAATTGTTTAGTTCTCTATATTGTATGAAATGTCTATAAAACCCCTGACTTTTTGCTGAATAAACGAGAACACTTGATTCTGTAGACAGACATGCTGTCCGTGTGAACTAATTTCTTCTCACTATGACATGTCCTGCTCAGACCCAAGTGTATGTTGGCCAAAAGTGAATCAGAAAAAAACCCTAGTAGGAATTTGGTCCTACCATTATCGTGTGAGAAGTAGGATGGACATCTACAGTGATTAGTAAGTATAGGGATGTGCTTTAAATATTCTTCTCTTCATGTCCCTAATTTGTGTCTGGTATCACTGTATAGAGTAAAAGTGATGTTGTGGTCATCACTTGAGTATTCTCCACTTTTGCCCTTATTGGGAAAGGGTCCCAGTCCCCGTAGCAAGATAACAAAAAAAACAAAAAACGGGGACAGGGTCCCCATAATCAAATTTTAGTCTCAAATAATTGTGTGGGCTGAGAGGACAAAGTGGTAAAATAGCTTGACAGTATTTGTATATTTTTAATTAGGAAATGGAACTAATAATTGCCTATAACTGTGTTGGGTATCCTGATGACATGAAATATAAATTGCACATACGATTCTTGTTTAGGCATAGACAGGGTATAGTTTTTACTTTTCCTAGATATCTGTGTTTCCACCAGGCACACCACATGTGATTATATTTGGCTCAGATGGAAGGCTGATGGGATCAAGGTATTAAGTTACTGAAATTTTCAGGTTTTCGTTAACATATTTGTAAGATGTGTTGGATAAGATTGTGTGCTTTGTCGGTGGGAAGTTGCAGACCCTCTACTCAAGGATTGGCAGGGTTTAGCACTCTATGGGCAAAACTTGTTTCATGTTTTGCAGTCTTAAAATATTTCTCCTGCTGTCTTTTCTGAACAAATTCCTGCAAATTGTTTCACTGTCCAGAGGAAAGTGATCAGCCAACACAGGTATTAGGTAATGAACTCCTGATAAAACTTTATTATATAAACTGAAACTTGGATTTTTTTTTATTTTTGTAAAAGTTAAATAAACGTTTTACTTTTAGCCACAGAAGTTCTTGGAAGGCTATCATATAAATACTATGGTAAGTATATAATTAGGTGTGCAGGGAAGTGTGTAAGTTTAAAGTGAATAACATAAATGGAAGATGTTTATAACTAATGATCTTCATATAAGACAGCATGTAAAGTGTTAAATGTTACACAGGAAGTCCGGCAACACCCTTCTCTATGCCATGAAGCTCATTTCTTCTCCTAGCTAGCTGCCTGTCAAAGCCCGCCACGACTTCTCTTGCTCAGTCCCAGGGGTATTTTGGTCAACAGGTGAATGAGAAGTACCCCCTAGTAGGAATCTGGTCCTACAAGAAGTTATATGTTGATGGGGATTTTCATAGACACATAGAATGTGACGGCAGATAAGAACCATTTGGCCCATCTAGTCTGATCAATTTTCTAAATACTTTCATTAATACCTTGTAACTAGGTATGTATGTTTTTCATTGCACGGTACCCACAGTGCAATACAGGACTTAGAAAGTTAAATTGAAGGCAGATTGTAATATAGAGATTACTATATAACTAATAGTGGGTTGTGCATCAGAGTTCTGTTTCCCAGCACTCCCTCCTGACAGTCACCTCCCCCTAAGTAGCCTGACTGAGGACTATACAATTGCTCTTCCTACTGTTATCTGATGTAAAATACAAAATAACAAAAACAAACCCTAATATCCCATTATCCTCTCCATCAATTGTAGAGTGGGATGTACAATGTACAGTATGTGTTATTTTTATTATAGACTCTTATTTCATTCTATACTCTTATCGTAGTCACTTGCAACTTATTTGAGCACACTGTTATTTTTTTACAGGATTATTTGTGGGGCTGCATTACTGTTTCTTTTTATATTGTCATAGATAGATTCACCTCAGTGAATACCTCCCAGCTATGGGGGGTATGACAAAAAGGATGTCAGTGGGCCTTGAGGGGGCATACCAGTGGGGCAACTTGTGTCACTGGCAATACCCCTAATAGGCCATTCAGCCCAGAAATAGAGTAGAGCTAAACACGGAAGGAGCTTATCAGCTTCTTGTGACTGATTGACAGTTTTGTCTGAATTTAAATTTTGGTCTGATCATCTGTTCATCTGAATTCTGTATCTACGAAGTGTCATACTAATAGGGCAGTCCTAGTGCACTCATTGCACAAGTGCATCTTATCATGTACTCACACAGGGCTTACTGTACCAGTTTCCTTGTTTCCCCCAATGCAGAACACAGACAAAAAAATCAGTGAGACATGATCCCCAAATTGGGACTATCACACTTATATCAGAACAGTTGGAAGGCCTATCAGTATGTTGTGATCCAAATTCCAATGAACTTTTATACACTGACTGACTCAAGGCAAGGGTTAGCTCAAACCAGATGTCACAATCTTCCAATAGCTGAGGCTCATGGTCAGTGTCATTCAAGATCAGTACATCTGGCCAATCCAGTTGTTTGCTTACTTTGTGTAAAAAAAGGAGCTATATCCATTAAATTTTTTTACCTGTGACTGCCAAGTAAAACAGCTTGACCGGAAACGGGAGCCTGCTACTTGTGTTCTAATTTTGCACTTTAAGCAAGAGTAACATGACATACCCTGTGCTGCTTACCACTACTGTGCTAGAAGAAACAGCATTCCTTTTCTACATTATTTATGGGGATGGTCATTCCTGCTTATAATTCTCAGGTTACCATATTCCATGCCAAGTAGAAGGCCACAGCTTTATTACTGCTGGATTTTTGAGAAGCCAGGGGAAAGTTTGCCAGTGCAAGTAAAAACATAAAATCATAGCAAGCTGGGAACTGCAGAGAAAAAGAAAAATGGGTCATGTCTTTGCAAATATCAGCACCGGTATAATAATGAAAATACAATTCCAGTGGTGTAGTGCATTCTTTTTAAGACACAAGGGTTGTGCAATGTCTGTATTATTATGTCTGTCACAGCAACAACAAAAAAAACATTTAAATTGTGAAATGCAATTGATTGGGACAGATAGTTATCTAGTTATAAGTGTTTACAAAGTGACTAGAAAGATGCTAAGGGCAACACTCAGGGGAAATAATCGCCTCTTGCACCAACAGTGAAGTTAAGACCAACTTTTTAATTGCATTATTAAATAATCACAATTATTGCTTCCATTTCATGTTCTGCCTGCTTAAAGTAACACTACAGTGTCAGGAATACAATCATGTATTCCTAACACTATAGTGCTGGTGTGCCAGCTTAGGTCCTGGTCCTCCCTATCTGAGCAGTAAAAAGGTATTTAAACGTATCATTTCTCCCAAACTACGCCTAACTCCACCTCCATGACTGAGATCATCAAACTTGATTGGAAGGCTATTGTGCATGTGCGGCAAAAAGCCACGGTGCACCAAACAGCATCTGCTCATAGAGATGCATTGAATTAGTTCATCTCTCTGGGAACCATAGACACTGAATATCAGTGCTGCACATTGAGCAGCATTGTACTAGGAAGCACCTCTAGTTGCCATCTGAGTGACTGCCACTAGAGATTTTCCTAGGCATCAATGCAAACACTGCCTTCTTTGCATAAAAGACAGTGTTTACATTAAAAAGCCTGTAGAGACAGGCTATAGGCACCAAAACCACTAGATTCAGCAGTAGTGGTTCTGGTGACTAAAGGGACCCTTTAAGGAGTATTCATCTCAGGAATATATGATTACAGCAATTCATATCTACATAGAATTATTTGATAAAACGACAAACCTGCTTTAATATATATTTTATATCTATCTATATATATATCAATCTATCTATATATACCAATGTATATATATGTTCACCAATGTAACACACATCTTCAACTGCTCGCTCTCTTCTGGCATCGTCCCTGCTGACCTTAAACATGCCACTGTAGTACCTATACTAATAAAACCATCGCTTGACCCGTCCACCCCCTCTAACTACCGTCCCATATCCCTGCTCCCTTTTTCCTCAAAGCTTCTGGAAAGACTCGTCTTTACCCGTGTGTCTCATTTCCTCAATTACAACTCTCTCCTTGACCCCCTTCAATCTGGCTTCCGCCCTCTCCACTCTACAGAGACTGCCCTTATCAAAGTTACTAACGACCTAATCGCAGCTAAATCCAAAGGCCACTACTCCATACTAATTCTTCTTGACCTCTCGGCGGCCTTTGACACCGTTGATCATGCTCTCCTTCTTCAAACTCTGCAATCGCTTGGTCTCTGTGACTCTGTCCTCTCATGGTTTTCCTCTTATCTCTCCCAACGCTCATTCAGTGTCTCTTTTTCTAATGATACCTCCTCCCCTCGCCCTGTCTCGGTTGGAGTCCCCCAAGGCTCCGTCCTTGGTCCCCTTCTATTTTCTCTTTATACTGCCTCTCTTGGCAAACTTATTACCTCATTTGGATTCCACTACCACCTGTACGCTGATGACACCCAGCTATATCTCTCCTCCCCGGACCTCTCCCCTGCTGTCCTGCAACGTGTCACTGCTTGCCTTTCTTCCATCTCTGACTGGATGTCCTCCCGCTTTCTGAAACTCAATCTCTCAAAAACTGAGCTCCTTGTCTTTCCTCCTCCTAATACTGATCCTCCTCTTTCGCTCTCCCTTCAAGTTTGTGGTACCAACATCAGCCCATCCTTGCAAGCGCGCTGTCTTGGCGTCATACTTGACTCTGGTCTCACCTTTGAGCCTCACATCCAGCATGTTGCCAAATCCTGTAGATTCCATCTTAAAAACATAGCCCGCATCCGCCCCTTTCTTGCACCAGATACTACCAAGGAGCTTGTCCATGCTCTAATAATTTCACGCATGGATTATTGTAACCCTCTCCTGCTTGGTCTTCCCAAAAGCCATACTGCACCCCTACAGTCTGTAATGAATGCTGCTGCTAGACTGATTTTCCTCTCTAGTCGGTTCTCTCACACCTCACCCCTCTGCCAGTCCTTACATTGGCTTCCTGTGTGCTATAGGAGTCAATTCAAGGCACTAACTCACACCTATAAAGCACTGAACAACTCTAGCCCCTCTTATATCTCCTCACAGATCCACAGGTATGTCCCTTCTCGGTCTCTCCGCTCTGCCCGTGACCACCTCCTGTCCGTTGTCCGCACCCGTACGGCCAACTCGCGCTTGCAGGACTTCTCGCGGGCGGCTCCCTTCCTATGGAATAGCCTGCCTACCGCCATCCGACTCTCCCCTAGTCTTGCATCTTTTAAGAAGTGCCTTAAAACCCATCTCTTTAGGAAAGCTTATGGCCTCCAAGACTAACCCCTACCTCACATACCCGTCTCTTGCCCTCTCCTAAAGGGCAGCCCACCTTATTTGATTGCAAATTCCTGTCCTAATGTGTTTTACACCCCACCTCCTATAGAATGTAAGCTCGATTGAGCAGGGTCCTCTTCAACCTATTGTTCCTGTAAGTTTATTTGTAATTGTCCTATTTATAGTTAAATCCCCTCTCATAATATTGTAAAGCGCTACGGAATCTGTTGGCGCTATATAAATGGCAATAATAATAATATATATACTGTATTTTTGGTTTGTGTGTGTGTGTAGAAAGCTTACTGATTTCTCCAAACAAATCTAGATTCATTGTTTGCTTCAAATTAGCCTTAAGTGTTCACTTTTGTCAAATTCAGAGATTCGGATGAATTTAGGCTGATCATCTGTTTGTCCAAATTCCATATCTACGAAGTGCCATGCCAATATGAAATCTAAGCAAACATTAAGTTGATGCCCAAATATGTCAAGAAGCTTCAGAATTCTGGGTTCTGCACATGGCACCAAAAAAAGGGGGATATAGGTGAATGAAGAGAAAGCTGACTTTTTTTTTTTTAGGACCAATATGCAGTTAGGCATTAATTTAATTGTTAGGAACTCACATTTCTGTGTTTTGCTCCCGCATGGCTGGTTCCCTCTTTCCACAATCCTCCCCAATCCGAGGCCGAAGTGTGGGTGTTCGGCAGGGTTTACAGCATCTTCTGATCCCTGGTGTTTTGTGGGGTGCCCCAAATCTTGGCATGTTGGCATGCTTTGGATTCAGGCCACATTCTCTAGAGGTGAGTCTCTGAGTTTCTTAGACAGTGCGTGTGCACTACATGCCACGACTTATGGTGAATGGGATGAAGCAGCCCAGGGGAAGCAGGCTATTTATGGGAGCATTGCATAGGGAGGGAGTGCCTTCCCCTCTCTATTTAATGCTTCTTACCATAGAGCTTAATTGTGTACCTACAGTTTAATAATGTTTCACTTGTACCGGTTGATCCTTAGCCTTACTCTGAGCTGGTATTTGACCTCTTGCATGTTTAACCTACACTGGCTGTACTGGCCTAACAGATGTGGGCTGCATCTTCTGTGCAATCAAAAGAGCAGCCTTTAAACCTTCAGCTTATTCATAGAGCAAGTGATAAGATACCAATAGAGGGAAAAGAAGAAGAAGAAGAAGAAGTCAAACACCTACATATTTCGAAAAAAGAATTGTTTCAGACACTTTAACCACAACTATTGATTGAGACAGATCAGCAGTGGCATTGTGTTTTTTACCTTGTCTGTGTCGAAGCCTGTGTCATTGATCATGCTAGTGTGAGACTCCTTTCAGCTTCGTGTTTACTGCTGTGCCTGCCTAACTTCTGCCAGAGCTTCTTACATCAACTTTGAGTGGGAGATATATAGCCTAGGTCATTGATCCTAATGTGTGATTCTGGTTAGGTCATTGCTGTGCCTATACCCTCATGTGGAACAGTGCCCATTACACAGTCTTTGATTTGGAGAAGGATGTATTCTGTTTAAAGGAACACTATAGGGTCAGGAACACATACTTGTATTCCTGACTCTTTCCCCACTTAAATCACACTTTTAAAAATCACCTTTATTAAAATCTGTCTGCGATGGCCCTGCGCCCGATACGCCTCCTTGGTTGACATAATCAGAATTGATGATCTTAGCCAATCACAATGCTTATCCATAGGAAAGGCAGGGCAGGGGGCAGAGCCAAACACCACCATAGCCAATCCATATTGAATCCATGCATCTCTATGAAGAATGCTCAGTCTCTTCATGAAGAGCATGGAGACACTGAAGTCAGTGTTGTACCCAGGAAGCACCTCTAGTAGACGTCTGAGGAGGTGTCCCTGGCCAGAAATGTAAACAGTGCCTTTTTTTCTGAAAAAGCAGTGTGTACAGCAAAATGCCTGAAGGGACTGACTATACTCACCAAAATAACCAAATTAAGCTGTACATTAAAGGGACACTCCAGGCACCCAGACCACTTCTGCCCATTGGAGTGGTCTGGGTGCCAACTCCCACTAACCTTAACCCTGCAACTGTAAATATTGCAGTTTTCATAAACTGCAATATTTACCTTGCAGGGTTAACTCCTCCTCTAGTGGCTGTCTACTAGACAGCCACTAGAGGGCACTTCCGGGTTTATAGCACAAATTTTTTGTGCTATAGCGTCGCTGGACATCCTCATGCTATGTGAGGACCTCCAGAGTCGCTGAAATCCCCATAGGAAAGCATTGAAAGCATTTTCAATGCTTTCCTATGGGGAGGTCTAATGCGCGTGCGCGGCATTGCCGCCCATGCGCATTAGGTCTCCCCTGTCGCCAGCCGCGCATGCGCAATAGGTCTCCCCCACTGGATGACCCAGTCCATCTGGAAAGAGATATATTCTTACCGTGGTGGACTACGCTACCCGCTTCCCCCAAGGCAGTGGCTCTATCCAATATTCAGGCGGACACTGTAGCTAATGCCTTAGTCCAAGTATTCTCTCGGGTAGGATTCCTTAGGGAGATCCTATCCGACCGGGGTACTCAGTTCACTGCTGAACTAACGCAACAGCTATGGCATGTCTGTAAAATAAAATCCCTGCTCAGCTCCCCGTATCACCCTCAAACTAATGGGCTATGTGAGAGGTTCAATGGGACTCTAAAGCAGATGTTAAAAACGTTCACCCAGGAGTATAGGGACTGGGAGCATTTCCTACCGCACCTCCTGTTCGCTTACCGGGAGGTGCCCCAGGAAACCACCGGATTCTCTCCATTTGAACTGCTCTACGGGAGTAAGGTGCGGGGACCCCTGAACCTGATCCGTGAGCACTGGGAGGGAGAGACAGAGAATGCCGGAGTTCCCATTGTGCCCTATGTACTGGAGCTTCGGGACCGCATGGAGCAGCTGGCCCGGTCAGTTCAGGCTAACCTCCAGGCGGCCCAGAAATGACAGAAGGTATGACCGAGGAGCGAGAAAAAGGAGTTTCTATGTAGGGCAGAAGGTGATGGTGCTTAAACCTGTCAAAACAGACAAGTTGCAAGCAGCATGGCAGGGACCGTACCAGATAGTAGAGAAAAGGGGTGACACGACTTGTGATTGCCAGTTGTCATGACAAAACCTTAAGGAAGATATTCCATGTAAACATGTTAAAGGAATATCGTCAACGACCTGACGAGATAGCAGCTATATGTAGCCCGGCCAGCGAAGACCCAGACAGCCTTCCCATACCCGACATGCTTACCCCGAGAGACCCGTCAGACATAGGGGACCAGGTACAGATAGGGGACCGACTGAACCCAGTAGAGAGGGAGCAGTTACACCAACTGCTCCAAGAGAAGCAGGCTGTATTCTCCCAAAAACCGGGATACACCACTTTAGCCACTCACCAAGTGGACTCCCCAGGGCAGCAATCTTTAAGGCAGGCCCCCTACCGGATTCCGGAAGCGGTCCGGGCAGGGATGAAAAAGGAGATCACTGAGATGCTCCAGCTAGGGGTCATTGAGTCCTCCGATAGTCCCTGGGCGTCCCCGGTAGTATTGGTTCCCAAGAAGGATGGTACTACCCGATTCTGTGTGGACTATCGGAAGCTGAATGATAAGACTGTGACCGATGCCTATCCCATGCCCCGAGTGGATGAATTATTGGATCGCATAGCCAGGGGAAACTACCTACCATAGACCTCTGTAAAGGTTATTGGCAAATTCCCCTGGCCAGGGAGGCTATCCACAAGTCGGCATTCGTCACCCTGTTCGGCTTATACCACTTTAAGGTTATGCCATTCGGGATGAAGAATGCCCCTGCTACCTTTCAGCGCTTGGTGGATAGGCTCCTTGATGGCTTCCAGGAGTTTGCCTGCGCATACCTGGATGACATAGCGATCCATAGTGAGTCCTGGGAGGACCACCTAATCCAGGTGGGAATGGTCCTGGATCAGATTCGGGCTGCAGGCCTGACTCTGAAGCCAGAGAAATGCCATTTTGGGATGGCTGAGGTACAGTATTTGGGTCACCGCGTGGGGTGTGGGAAGCAGCGGCCAGAGCCAGCCAAGATAGAGGCGATCGCCAATTGGCCCACCCCCACTACCAAGACCCAAGTACTAGCCTTTCTGGGCACGGCGGGGTACTATAGAAAGTTTGTGTCCGACTATAGCACGATAGCCAAGCCCCTGACGGACTTAACCAAAAAGAATCTCAGCCAAGTCTTTGAAACTGCTATGTTTTCAGCTGCAGGGTTAAAACTAGAGGGACCTGGCACCCAGACAACTTAATTGAGCTGAAGTGATCTGAGTGCCTATAGTGGTCCTTTAACCCCTTAAGGACACATGGCATGTGTGACATGTCATTATTCCCTTTTATTCCAGAAATTTGGTCCTTAAGGGGTTAAGTGTATGTATATGCATGCAGTGGCGTACATACCGTGGTCGCAGCCCTGCAACCCCTACGACTAGGTGCCCGCCGCCATGTGTTTCGTCCCCGGCCCGTGCAGAGTAAGCGCGGGGGGGGGGGCCACTGATCAATTTTCGCACCAGGGCCCCATGGATCTTGTGTACGCCACTGTACTCAGGGGAGTACTGTATAGTGATTATAGCAATCCCCAGAATGTAGTTCTCCAAACCCCCCAAACATGAGCCAAAACTTCATGAAGGTGCAAGATGATCTTAGAGTTTAATAGTACAAGTTGGATTTTTTACAACTTTTCAGGCCAGAAGAACACCCACTGGACCTGATGGGGCACAGGACACAAATTGTACAGACCAATAGAAACAATGTAACAATGCCTGACATTCCCACATACAGCACACAATTCCTCCCCTCTGCTTTTGATTCAATTAAGTACCCCAAAATATAACATATCCCCATAAATCTTACATACCTTGATAACCCTGATCTGGGGGATTTTTAGATATGTTGTTCAGAGCAGGGGTTCAGGAAATTCCTGGAAGTTTTATTTTTGACCGACCGTGCACATGGTCCCATGCCCAAAACAGTTCCAGAGAATTAGTGCTAACGGTCGGTCTCTCTTTCTGGAGTACAAAAGTACATAGCCTTTTAAAGTATTTTAGCCAGGTCTGTTGCAGGGGCCATAGTCTCAAGGTAGGAGGCTGGCAAACAGGCCCCTCCAAAAACTCGTTGCATACTCACAGGAAAAGGGAAGTTTGTCACACACAATTAGCATTAATCATATTTCAACAAACTGCTAGTGTACAGCTAGTGACACAGCTTCTACTTATGCAAATCCTGAAGGGTTGATCAGTGGAGTCTCTAGGATTCGTTTTTAGGGGGGGCACATGCTGGGCCAGGGTCAAAAGTAGGGGGGCACCTTTAACCCCGCCCTCACTGCAGTTTAACCACGCCCCTGCTGCATGTTAAGCCCCGACCCCGACACAATGTGTTGGGGGGTTTTTTTATTATCCCTGGTGGAGGATTCATTATTTTCCACCAGGGATTATAAAAAAACAAACACATTTCCCTTGAAACAGTGCCATAGTTGCCAACATTTGAAAAAAAAATTCCAAGGACATTTTCAGCACAGGTATCAATTACTGTCTGTGTATAATATCCCTGGACAGTCAGTGCTCTCTGTATAATACAGGGTTGTGTGTATAATAAATTGGGACAGTCAGCAGTCCCTGTACAGTGCTGCTCTCTGTATAATACATGGCTGTGTGTAAATTATCCTGGGAGAGTCAGTGTTCCCTGTATAGTGCTGCTCTCTGTATAATACAGGTCTGTTTGTGTATAATATCCCAAAACAGAGAGCAGCACTATACAGGGAACACTGACTGTCCCAGGATATTATACAGACACAGACCTGTATTATACAAAGAGCAGCACTATACAGGAAGCACTGACTATCCCGGGATATTATACACACACAGATCTGTATTATACAGAGAACAGCACTATAGTATTATACAGATAGCTGAGCATACTGTCCCAATCTCTAGACTACTAGTACCTGTCAACAGCAGCTCCCAGGCGCGTGTAACAGGGCTAAAGTTAAAGTGTACGGCAGCTCACACAGATGATTCAGCGGTAAAGCGCACTCGCTGGCAGTGCCAAACTTGGAATCCAAAGCAGCCCTGGAAAAAAATGTATGCCATTCCTACAAGTCAATATATATATATATATATATATATATATATATATATATATATATTTGTGTACGGGATTATGGAAGGGGGCGTACATTTAAAGAGAGTGTTATTTTGATAAATGAGAGTCGGTTGAGGTGTGCCGAAACCGACGAGAGGTTAGGCCTGTAAAAAAAGGGTCCACCCGGAACTATTGATATGAAAAGAGGGTGTGGTGGGAGGGGAATTTCCAGAATCGACGAAGACAGGTAAGCCTGGGGTTTGCTGGGTTTATATAGGCCTAAATCCCTCCCACAACTACAGCCATACGCCTTCTATTTGTGTACGGGATTATGGAAGGGGGCATACATCTAAAGAGAATGTTATTTTGATAAATGAGTCGGTTGAGGTGTGTCGAAACCGACGAGAGGTTAGGCCTGTAAAAAGAGGGCCAAGAAGTATATAAACATGTTTATTTATTTATTACAACAACATTATTTAGACATATTATAGAAAGCGAGTCTGATTTCTTTCTCTGGTTGTACGCTGAGGATTTCCATCGGCCCATTTTCTTTATGATATGTGTTGGTACCTGACTACTTGAGGCTGCCGTGGCCGCTCCAATACGGAATGAGTGTCCCGTGAAGGAATTTGGATTGAGGCCGAGTCTAAGAAGCAAAGCACGTATGTATAGCATGAACTGTTTAGTAGTAAGGGGCTTACCTTGTAGGGACAACAGAGGCAAATCTGGATTTTTAATTTGCTGATTTAGCATCAAATTATCCAGCACTTGAACTGGGCACCATATGGAACCGGTAGGAAAGTACTTAATCTCCACTGGGGGGCCTGTTTGGTTTGTTTTTGTGCGGGGAATTGATAGAATGAAATGATCATTTACTTTGGTTAAGTTCTTTTGTTTAAGACAATTTTCAGTGTCCGAATCCGAAAAAGGCTAGATAAGCTGCTGTCTTAATTACTCGGTTAGTGCTATTTTCAAAAGGATTTTTATCTAATAGCTTGGAGATTTCTTTAAAGATATTACTGTCTATGGGGAGTCTTTTGAGGGATTTATGTTTTTTTTGCCTCTGGATACCTTTTAGTATATTTTTTATTGGGTATGTGGACAAGAAAGGAGACTTGTTCGGGTAAAGGATTAGCATGAAATGCATCCCCGTAAATTAAAGTTTGATGGTATTGTAGGCTAGTTTTAACAAGAGGTGGCAAAAAGTTGAAAATGCAACCATACTTTCTACAGAGAAATGGTTTATTATGTTAAAGTCACGCACAAACTTTTTAAACAAGTCAAATGCCCTATCATACGCTTTTTTCATGTTTACAGATAAACCTGTCTGTGCAAGAATTCTACTGTGTGCTAGTAACTGGATTAGTGCATGATTAGGTCTTTGAATTGCGGAGGAGTTATGGGTTGCTTGTTCGCTATAGGGTGCAGTTTGAAAAATTCCTGTAAATTAAAACGAGACAAAGCGTCAGCTGCGTTATTGTAACACACCAGGAACATGGATACAACGAATATAAAACTGCAAATTTGCTGCTAACCATGTAAGTTTCCTTATGAGATTCATGATTGGCAGGGACTGAGAGCGGCCTTTGTTAATTATGTTACATGCTGCTAACTTGTCAGAGTAACACTTAACTGCTTTCCCCCTCCAATTACTTCCCCAAATGAGAGCTGCTGACACTATTGGGAATATCTCGAAAAATGCAGAGGTTTTGTCAAATTTCTGTGGTGTAACTGTTTCGGGTGGCCAACTGTCGTATACCCATTCGTCCCCAAATATTGCAGCGTACCCGACGGTAGCTGCTGCGTCTGTCCAGATAACCGGGGATTCATCAGATATGGGGGGAATGAACAATGACCTGCTGTTCCTTGAGGTTAAAAATAGATCCCACATTTTTAGGTCGGCCCTTGCAGGACCGTCTAGATTTATGTAGATTTATGTGTCGTCGTCAGGGAGGCCGTGTAGAAGAGACAGTAGCCTAGAGATGAAAGATCTGCCTTGAGGGATAATTCTCATGGCAAAGTTAAGAGAACCCAAAAGCGACTGTAACTCTTTCCTGGTACATGACCCGTGATTGGTGCAGCTGTGAATGTGAGTTAGAATTCTGTCTACTTTGACTTGAGGGAGGCTACCTTGCAAAGTTACAGAATTGAGTGTGATGCCTAGGAAAGTTATTTCTGTACTGGGACCCTCTGTCTTATTTGGTGCTACTGGGACTCCTAATTCTTTAAATAGGGAGAGTGCATTTTAGTTTAGTAGTGAGGCTCGATATATAGAAAATCATTGAGGTAGTGGATTACTACTGGGCACCTGGACTTGTTAAGTAGTAGCCAATTCAAGGTTTCTGCGAATATATCGAAGATTTTTGGGCTACTTTTAGAGCCGAAGGTCAGCCTGGTTGCAAAATAGTATTTCTCTTCCCACTTGACACCATGTAGATGCCAGAGTGACTGCTTAATTGGTAGAAGTTTGAAAGCATTTGAGATATCCATTTTGCTCAACCAGGCTGCCTCACCTAAGTTGACGACAGCTTGTATGGCATCGTCTATTTTTGCGTATTGAAGTGAGAAGTCTTCCGAGGGTATAAGGGAATTTAAACTTGGGGATGTGGAAGAGTGGGGTGCTGAAAAATCGATTATTAACCTCTTTTTATTGTTAAACTTGCCCGTGGCTATGCCTAGTGGACTTGTTCTCCAGGGAGTGAAGGGTGGTGTGGTGAAGGGTCCTATCATAAAACCATACTCTATTTCTTTGTTGAGAAGATCTGTTAAACTGGCTGCGTCTATTATAGCCGACTGTAGGTTGGGGCATTCTAGTATGCCTGAAGGGAGTGCTACTAAACCTGTGTGAAAGCCTCTCGTGAAACCTGAGACCAGAAAGTCTGCCAACTGAGAAGAATGATGTTCAGTCAAGTAACGTTGTAAATTGAGTACGTTTATTGGGGTCATTGCTTTCTTACGGAACAGTTTGTTTGGACACATAGTTTTTGCATGTGCTCTGAAACCGTTTGAGCAAATGTGTAGTAATCTGCAAGCGCTTTAACTACATTCCCCCGCGTTGAAGTTGTTACAAACTTGTGCTTTCCCAAGAAACACTATAGGCCTCCCTAACTTGTCTTTCATTTCCCTTTGATTAGGAAAATAGTCTGGACTGGCGTTGCTAGTAGACGGACCACCTATGTTACCAGGACACAAGTTTGCTGTATGAGATGCTGAGGAACATTTTGCACATGCTGGTGTTTTAAGCCCTGCGAAATGTCTAAAGAACAATTCTGTATCTAATTGATTCCAATCAGTGGGTGTTTTGTACTGGGCCAATGACGTGGCTCACCTGGCAGAAAAGGACTTATGGTAATTGTAGAACACGTAACCTCCATATTTGTAAGCTAATTCCACCAGCTTGTGCAGATATAGATCCAGCTCTTCTCTACGGTGTGGGAAAGAAGTGCAAATTACATCCCTACATAAACCAAAAGCTGGCACAAATTCAGGAATATTCAGCTTTTTATTGAGCCTAGGGTCTCTAGCTTTCATTACTACGGATATATCGTCGAAAGTATAGGCTCTGTTTTCGATTATATCCTGCGAGGCAATGAGGAGGGAAGCTAGATTAACAGCTTTCCCTTCTAGTATGTCTCGTTTTAGATTTTGTGGAATCAAATGCACTGGGTTAATGATATTAGTTGTTTTAGCAGGAATTGGATTGGAGTTACCTCCTGAGCTTGTTTCGGGTAGTACTAGTGGAACTTGTACTTCCGGAATGCTAGTTTGACTAGTGGCTTCCAGGTTATCTAACCTGTTGTTTATAGTAGCTAGTGAAGCCACCAGAGAGGTCATCATACTTCGTATTTCTGCCAAACTATTTTGAATTGTACAATCAGAACTAGGGCCCGGTAACTCATCAACATTTTGGGAGTTTAACAAACGGAAGAGTTCTGCTTTCCTGGCAGTAGCCGGAAAGGGGATGTTTCTTCTATTCAGTTCGGCTGTGATTTTTGGAACAGTCCAGGATCTGTAGCTGGATATCGTACTGGACTGTCTTGGCTGAGTGCCAGGTCTGGAGGGAGTGATGGCAAGTGATAGCTCTTCGCCTCAAACTGAATCGTTAGACATGCTATGGGCATGAAATGTTATGTTAGAAAAAAATGTATTTTTATTTTTTTTTGTACGTGAGTGTGTGTATGTGCTGGCTGACTAGCACGGCGAAGCAATTACACTAGGTTGGTGACTGGTGAGGCCCTACTAAGTGCCAAGCGGCTTGAGAGGCTCTATCTATGAGTTGGCGCAAGCGGATTTCATGGCCACCGAACGTTTGTGGCGGGGTGTTGGCCTCTCGGTGAATAGTAATCATAAGATAGAATGGTGGTGAAGGTGAGGCCCTCTCTATGCCACGTGCGAGGCGGCTACCTATGATTTGGCCCGAGGGGCGTAGTACCTCCGAATTGAGGATGGGTGTTGGCCTCACGGGACCACTAACTTAAGGCAAGAGAGCCGGGATGAGATTAACGCTATTGGGCTCCTAAGACCTTAACAGCCAGCCACCTAAACTGCGAAGGACGATACGTACGGAAATGAAACGAAATAAACCAATGAAATCAAATTTTTAAATCGTTCGTTATCCTTACCTGTATGTGAACTTGAAACACAAACTTGAGATGCACTAAAGAGTTACTTGCGAAGATGTTTGGTCGGGCGGTTTTTTACCCAAGCTGAAGCCCCTATTTGCGAAAGATGGAAACCACTGCATCATATTATTCTTTTGGACTAATTTAGTATTTGGCCTATATTTGGATATACAGCAAGTTTGTATGTGGTCAGGTCAATTAACAGTTTTTCCTATAATGCTCATTGTAATTGAATATCAATAAAACATCTACATAATATTTCCGAGGAATGTAAAATACGATACTTATGAACAGGTTTGAACAGTTGTACAGATTAATAAACGTATTGTTGCGTGGTAAATGAGGTTGAACTTGTGGTAACTTGTAATTAAGTATTTTCCCCTAGATGGCAATGTAAGGCTGATTAGTTTGTTTTTAGTTTGTTTTTTTTAATTGCCGAACACTTACTCATTTTTAACAAGCGATTTAATAACTTTCCGCAGTCTACTAAAGAGATTACTTTGTCTAAGATGAAGAATAGTCATTGAACCTGTCCTCTACACAGATAATGAGCAGACAGCATTGGGAGGAAGGATAGGTGCAGGGTATGACCTGTGTGTAGGAAGCAGGATCAATGGGACACCCATAAATCCCTGGGATGGTTGATATTACCCTGGGACCGTATGGTTAGTCTGCAAATATTTCACGTTTTTTGTACCATCAGAACTGACTTAAGACAGTTCGGTAGAAAGCATGTTAATTTGTTTGGGGCTGTACAGCAGCACAAGATTTAGGGATTTTTTTGTTTTATGATACAAGTTAAGTTAAACTTGGGCTAGAGACTTTAGCATACTTCTAAGGCTAGAAGAAATATTAAATTAATTCTAGATGTTACTGTAATCCAAAGTGTTGGGTATCTCATAATTGCAGTCCCTTAATGGTGGTAGGTACGTTCATGACATAAAGCATACTGTTGTATTCTGCTAAAATGGCATTTGGCAACTTAAGAAAGTTTGATAGTAAAAACCAATCGGGCAAACCCCCCTGTCGAATTTCCATGCGAATGAAAGTTGCGTAAATGATTTGTATTCGAAAGTGAAGGGTGAATGGACTTACAGTTTTGCGTGGGAACTGCCGAATGGACCCCGTTCATGTGAATACTCACTGGGCTTTGGCGGGTAAGTTCCTGATCGTTTTTTCCGAGCGATGCGGGAAAATGATGTCAGAGGTCTGCGTGTAGTGGAAATGAAGATGGAATTTCCGGAGTCGACGAAGACAGGTAAGCCTGGGGTTTGCTGGGATTATATAGGCCTAAATCCCTCCCACAACTACAGGCATACGCCTTCTATATAAATATATTGTACAGTGAGCACACAAGCTCACTGACATGCGCAAATAGGCTCACTGACAGACTCACACACAAGCTTACTACAGATAAACTCACTTGTATAAATACAAGGCTCACTACAAAGAAGTTCAGGGACACACACAAGTTCACTAAAGACAAGCTAACTGGCACACACAGAGACTGCTGAGTCCATGTACACACACAGACTGCGTGTTGAGTCCATACACACACACAGACTGCGTGTTGAGTCCATACACACACACAGACTGCTGAGTCCATACACACACAGACTGCTGAGTCCATACACACACTATTTTAGTGCCCAAAAGTTCGGGTCCCCATTGACTTCAATGGGGTTCGGGTTCGTGGTCAAGTTCGAGTCAAGTTCAAGCCCGAACTAGAACTTTTTGACGAAGTTTGGCTGAACTCGGCGAACCTGAACATCCAGGTGTATGCTCAACTCTAATGCCCGGATGTCCAGCAGACACATTGTTGTGGAACATAAAACAAAATATACCTAAAAATATAAACTCATAGGGTAATAATATAATGTTAGATGACCCCCAGAATTAAAGGTGTCACTCACAAAATGCCAGAGAGTACGGGCTCATCAGTAAACTGTTGATTCCACCAGATGCGAATATCATTCAAAGGTCCAGAAATTTATGTGGAGAGAAATCAGAAAACCATAGTGCAACACTGATTGAAAGTAAAACGTGTACACTTTAATGGTCACACTTACAAGATAAAAATGAATAAAATGCCCTTCAATATGTTTTCATAATCCCCAGTCCAGGTCTCAACAATATAGGTGTCTGGAGTCTTCACAGGAACAGTAGGCAAAACCAACCAGCAGCATATAACACAAAATAAAAATAACAAATAAAAACTCACTCTACACGTTTCGTCTAATTAACATAGACTTCATCAGGAGTATTAAAGTGCTTGTAAATGCATAGATAAAATACTGTAGTCTGTAGAAAAAAACTGAAATCTTCTTTTAAAGGTCCTTCCTTCAGCTGTCAGCCAATCTCTCCTTTACTTCTCATCTGTTAGTAATCCTCCGGAAAAAGAATCCTCCCAGAAGAGAACCCTTTGATAAATCTCCTGTAATAGTTGGCAAACCCAATAAACCTTTGAATGACTTTTAGTCCATTGGGCAATGACCAATGTAGAACAGCTTCTAGTTTATGAGGGTCCATCCCAAAACCTGTACTTCAGTCTGATTTAAAAATGCATTTTTCTGGGGGCGGAGCTTAACCACCAACCTGAACGGACGCCATCCATGTGTGCTCCTCAACGAAACCAAACAAAACCGAGAAATATCAAGCTACCCTCAGCCCATCCACCCACAAAAAGTGGACAGTAAGACCTCATAACATACCCCAAGGCGATAGATGCAATTTTTTGCAGCTTCCCCTCCGCCCAAACCCGGACGAAAACTCAAGGTCTAGCTCACGCTCACATACACAGGCTTGGAGGCAATCCTGAGCAATACAGCAGCAAGGAAAGTGTGGAGGAAAGCAGCTCCAATGGCAGCAGATGAACCGGACTGTATGCCGGCTATGGGACACCGCTCACAGCGACCGCAACACCAGGCGAATAACAGGGACATCGGAGTCATGCTTCAACGACCTGCGCAAGCCAAAATCGGCCTTGCTGAATCCCTAGACCCCTCGACCCAAACTCACCGCCAGGAGCTAGCAGAGCCACACACAGGACCAAATGCCTCCATGGACAC
>OW240913.1:215919428-215996956 GCA_933207985.1 Pelobates cultripes | reverse complement strand
GTCCAGCGTCTTCTCAGTCAGTTAGAATTGTGTAAGCTCCTCTTGCGAATGTCTGTGAGACAGCCACTAGAGGCTGGATTAACCCTCAGTGAAACACAGCAGTTTCTATGAAACTATGTTTACACCGAAATGGGTTAAAAATAGTGGGACCTGGCACACAGACCACTCCAAGTCAATGAAGTTGTCAGGGTGCCTGGTCCCTCTAGTTTTAACCCTGCCGCTCCAAACATAGTGTAGGAGAAACTGCTAGCTTTCAATGAGGTTTAATCCAGCCTCTAGTGGCTGTCTCACTGACAGTCGCTGTTTCCTCAATTCTCACAACGCTGGATGTCCATAGGAAAACATGGAGTAATGCGGACTCTGGCAGAAGGAGGAGAGGTCGCCAGCACAGAATGAGCTCGGTGCTGGAGAAAGTCAAGTGTCTGAAGGTGTTTTAACCCCTTCAGCGCATCATGAGGGGGGGCACTGAGGCTGTGTGGGGGGGGGACACTAATGACCCTATAGTGCCAAGAAAACGAGATTTTTTTTCCTGTCACTATAGTGCTCTTTTGTTTTTAGTATTCAAATACTACAATTGTTTATGTTTAGTTTTAATTACTTTCTATAGTTTTTGATGCTAAATTTTATATTCATAATTTAATATTTTTTCATTCTATACTCCATTGACACTCATTTTTTGTTTGGTTATTTATATGCAATGTTAAATGTTTCCTTTTTTTTTTTGTTCACAGTGACTACCGAAAAACTGCCTACAGGTCCTTCACAATGTGGGTGTACGGATACCTGGGACCCAAAAGGCGGCGTCCGATACCCTCGTGCACAGTAAAACTGATTAGGTCACACTTTCCTGCACCAGATGCGATATACATGGGTTTTAGATATGCGGATGATGACCCTATAGCTGTTGAACTTGTATAGTAGACAGTACGAAGCCTTGCAATTGTTTTAGTTTATCAAAATGTGTTAACTATTCAACATTGTCTGTTTGTTGTATATAATGTTAAAAAAATTTAATATGTTAATTTATTTTTATTGTACAATGTAAACTGTTATAAAAATGTTTATTTCTTATATTAATATATTAAAAAATGATAAAAAATATTGCATTTTTTATTATTTTAATGATACTTTCATCTACTAATTTTATTTTATTAAAAAAATAACACAAACAGTTATATATATATATATAATGTTTTTTTCAAATACTAAAAGTAATTTTACTTCAGTGTGATGGGTAAAATTATTTGTCCTTTAAACCAGCTATCACTAATTTCAATAGGGTGTCTACATGAACATAATTATTGAATAAAGTACAAAAATTGTGAAGTAATAAACATTTATTAACAACATTGAAAAAAAAATTTACAACAATAATTTAATGTAATAAATAACAAAATTTTAAAAATAAAATTTGGAACACAAGTTAACTTTTTTTTTAAAAGCATCCACATCGCTAAATTAACTTTATTGTTACATTACATGGTTTGAAAATACAAATAATATTTTTTTTTTTTTATTAAGTAAAACATTATTCGACAATATCAACTTTGAATTTTCAAAAATATGACAATAATAAATATTTTAAATTAAATAAAATAGTAAATTACAGGCACAATAATAACTTAATGTGCATATAGTTGTTATGGTTCCTGTAATGTAACATGTTAAAACAAAAACAAATAGTAAGTAAGTGCAACGTCCTGGTTTTGTATAAGAAATTATACAAACTGAACCAAAAATCAAAATTATTTTAAGAGATTAAAATTTGTTCTTCGAATACAAATTACAACTAAATTGCACTATAAACAAGTATTTAGCACCATTAACAGAAATGTCATTTTTATCACCAGTCCAAAAATTTCTTACACAAATTATACATTTTTGAACATTTTAAAGTCTTCTTGGGCGTAAACGCGAAAAGTGACGGTCAACCATTACCTCCTTTGGTGGGCGAGGTGTTGAAGCAATGTTTATTGGAAGTTGCCCTGTTTGAGACTGCCAATTAACTTGTAAGTCACCTGAGGCTATTCGTAGTACGTCAGCCATCATTGGATATATATGGGCAATAGTGGTTTTTTCATATATTTTCTTAATTTTCCAATTTTTACTCCTTTTAGAGAAAAACGGTTTGAACCTCAAGTCCCCAATGTGTCCAGTGCCTGCTTGTTCTTTCTGTATAGTGGCCTGTTCTCTGCCTACATTGGCGTTGTGGGCCAAAACAGCCAGTTGTGTCCTGGCTACCATCCCATCCATCGTGAAATGTACTCTTTTGGGACGGTATTTTAATACCAGGCTATGAAAGACTTCAAGTGATCCCGTGTGGCAAAAATGAACCAAATGTGGAAAGTCTTTCTCTAATTTTGAATCTGTGACAAAGCTTCGAAGTTTGGAGTATGCCACTCCATTTTTTTTCAACCAGGATTTCTGTTCAAGAGTTTGATCATATTCCGCATGTTGACATTTTTTGAAAAGTGTTGCAGAGTCCCATTCATGTTCGTTTATAATGTGATGCATTACCGACAGCTATTTCTCTTTTAACAAAATTGGATTTCCTTTGCTGTATGAACAAGCTGCCCACATGTGATTTATTATCGAATTTTGCCACGGAACCAATTCCTTGTACATCGCTTGGCGACATATGGTTGATAGTTTTAACCGAATGCTCCGACAATAGTGCCATATATCGAATTGGTGATTAATGGCTTTGTATCTCTCTCTCATGATTTTCCTTATGCTTACATGACGATCGGTAACGAGAATTGAAATTAGAATTTTGTCGGCTAGTACTTGGTCCATGCAACTTTTGAATGCCAGTGATTCCATAGCAACAGATGATTTTGCGTCACTCACTTGAATTGTTTGACATTCTATTATTTTTTGCGATTTTTCCTCCAAAAGTGAATACGTGCAGTACTTGGCATTAAATCCAGGGCTGTCACATTGCCCATCTCCTGACAGACATACCATTTTTCCACGTAATCCATCTATCAATAATCTTCTTTCTTTCTTATAATGATGATCGATTATTGGAAATAAAAATTGTTTTTGATATATGTAATGTATGGATTGTGAAATAAACGGCACTCCAAAAATTGCAAAAAGTTCCGCAACTTTAGCAAAGTGCGAACCACTGAACAAAATTGATGCACTTGCTAATAAATTTCCACAAGAACGGTTCCCAATCATAGGCTGGCTGCTCCAAAATTCGCAACAATGATTTGATTCACATACAGTGTATACTTTTAACAGAGTGCCTGATATAATTTTTTCTGTGTTTGTTATTGGAGCGTTACATGGTTCGTGAAAAGTACATGTTTGAACCTTTTTGATCAATAAATCGAGAGAAGTTTCAAACACAATAAACTTCTTTTCTGAAACATAATCCTCAGGAGAGGGCTCTGTTAAAAATGTTAGATCGCCAATATCGGTTGTTTCTTCTTCGGGACTGTAAATCGGGTCATTGAATTCTGAAACATTCAGAGTTGCATCCATTTCCGATACTCTTGTAATTGAAGAAATGTTTGAGAATGGCGTATCTATGTTTTCTACAGGAACGGACTGTTGTGAATTTGGGGATAACAGTAGTTCTGTCTCCATTGGCATTGCACCTGGCATAGTGCAAACCTTTTTTATAGTATCTGTTTGCTGTACAATTGCAGCGTTTGGTGAATTGTCAATGGATCCTGCAAATTCTTCTGTAGGACCAGTCCAAGTCCAGACATCCTTTGTTGGATTCAAACCAATTATATTGGTGGATACATCACTTGTTTGAATTACACTGTGGGTTTGTGTAGACCTGCTCCGCCTTCCGTAGTATTTTGAAGTTGATACACCTTTGGCAATCATTGTTAAATTTGTGGTGTTGGTAGCTATGTTCATAAATGATTTATCAAAAGCCAGTTTGTAATGGAAACCTGCTATATACTCGTGATCGTAAATAGATGTCTCAGACTGAGCTCCGAGGTCCTCTGACGGAGCTCCGAGGTCCTCTGACGGAGCTCCGAGGTCCTCTGACGGAGCTCCGAGGTCCTCTGACGGAGCTCCGAGGTCCTCTGACGGAGCACCGAGGTCCTCTGACGGAGCACCGAGGTCTTCTGACGGAGCACCGAGGTCCTCTGACGGAGCACCGAGGTCTTCTGACGGAGCACCGAGGTCCTCTGACGGAGCACTGTGTCCCTCTGTTGAAGCACTGCGGTCCGCTGACGGAGCACTGAGGTCTAACATTTCTATATCACTACTGTTTTCTGCTCTCCTTAAAGTCATATCGTGTAAAGTTTGTAAAACTTTAGCTTTTACAAAAATAGTTGGTTTTGCCATTAAAACCAATCGTGTTCTCCTTTCAGACTTTACTATCATATCTGATGTGAAATGGTCCGAACAAATTTTGAAAATCTCACTTTTTTGTTTTTCCATGATTAATTGAATTGAGCCATCTAGGTTGACAAATTCGTCACCTGTGGCTAAAAGCCATTCTTTAATTCTGTCCGGTGTACTTGGAAAATTAAAGAAAGAGCAATCTGGTGAATGTTTAGTGTGACTGTTTCTGCAGCCTACAACTAAACACTTTGGCATTTTGTCTATGTTTGTAAAACAATAAAAGGGATGACAAAAGAAAATAAGAATAACATGTAGTGTGATTGTTGGCGCCAACACTTCTCTTAAATAATACTGAAATTTTTTTGACATTGTTAATTTTGACAATTACAACTATAATAATTTTATTAAATTTAGTAAACTCAAAAATGGACGACGAACACATAAATAAACAGGCACTGAAGACTACATATACGATTCACAAAAAAAAAATATCACTTGTGTTCTAAATATTTGCACACATTCATGTATTATTATTCGACTGTTAAGAATTACTCTTTAACTTCCCTGCTGTCGCGCCAACGTGTTGGAGGTGCCAGGAGGACAACGGGACTCTATTACACATCTGGTGGGAATGCAGACTTATCGCACCATTTTGGAATCGACTCAAATCAGATGTTCTCCTAATCCTTGGGAACGACACTGAATGGTCACAAGAACTGGCCTTACTGCACATCTCCTCACAACCACTATCCGCATACAAAAAATCTGTACTGTGCCATCTACTGAACGCTGCCAAATCACTCATTCCAGTATACTGGAAGAATACAGACATCCCCACAAGAGAAGAGTGGATTCACAGGGTCGAAGACATTAGAGCGGCAGAGGCACTACAGGCAGAATTGACGGGCAGAGAGGCAAAATATGCGAACATCTGGGAACCGTGTCTCACCTTCCGTGCGCAACAATAGGGGGGCGCTGGCGGGGAGAGCTGGGGGCCGGGGGACGGCGCAGCCCTCTCGACAGACCCACTACATACATTATGACCTGCGGCCGCCAATGCCACTCCTGTTGACAGACACTACGCCTCATGTACCATCCACACCACTCCGACTGGACGAGACACTACAAAGGATGACCTGAGCCAACAAAAACGCCCCTAAGCGGCCCACATAAATACACACAATTAACTGGCTAGTCGACACTCACATATCGCCCCTAACTAGACAGCACGACACAGCGACGGACTATGAGCCCTCACAGGCAAAGACAGCGGTCTCCGGACCTCCACCGTCCCCACGGAGGGGACGAGACAAAATGAGACAGACCTAACACTGCACGATATCCACACCCAATCAGACGATAGACGTCAGACGCATCAACCTGACCCCCACGGGAACCCTGATTATACACCATACGACAAAACAGGCTGACTGGGACCTGACCGGACAGATGAACCATCCGAGGGACTGGGTGTTGCAGAGCACAACGACCCTCACATGTAGAGACCCCTCGCCCTCAACCCCCCTTACTTATGACGACGATATACCTTCACACTCACGGGGCATCACGGCCAACTTGTACCTCATACCTCCGTCAACACAAGACACCTGATACGACACTTCCAACGCACGCCTATTGCGACATGCACAACCCGATCATACAAGCTAGGCATGGAACACGACACGGTCAGGCAACAGGTCGACCAAGTCTGGGGAAACCTCATGACACAGCTGGGCTCTCCCGCAATGACCCTCCTGCACCAAATGCGGGCAGTTGAGGGAAGAATGAGAACACCTCGATTAAACATTCACATTGTTGGAGGGACTCTCCCATGCTATCGTGTCCTCTTCTCGAACCAACACCATCCTCTTCCCATCCCACCTACAATAATTGTGTAATGCCACATACCTTTATTGCCAACACTCAACAACGCCCTACCTGTGGGCTAAGACACACCCTAATCCAATACATCACACCCCACTTCCACACTTCTCGATGAGAAGACTTGACACACGAACCATTAGTATTCACACGGCTATAAAACGCCGATACATACCAATTACCCCGCACCGCCCTAGCCCTCAGGGGACTGATCTGAATAACTATGATTATCACGAGCTCTAGCTAAGTACCCCTGGGAGAGGGACACGGTAACGACTACTATTAACGATCTCATGTTACCTAATATTGCAACTGTAATAGATTCTAACCACACATATTTATACTGTTTGGATATCTGATGCTTTTATTATGTAACCTTGTATTCTACTATAAATGCGGGCCTGCGTGCCCAACTTTATTTACTGACTGGCTTCAATAAAAACTGATTAACAAAAAAAGAATTACTGTTTAAAACTGAAAACTTAATACAACACCCCCCCTAAAATAAAAAATTAAAAAAAAAATATTAAATATATCTTTAAAAAATTAAAATATGTTAGTTTAATTTATTGGAGATTGTGTTATGTTAATCTTTGCAAATTAAAGGACCACTCTAGGCACCCAGACCACTTCAGCTTAATGAAGTGGTCTGGGTGCCAGTTCCTTCTAGGGTTATCCCAATTTTTTAATAAACATAGCATTTTCATAGAAACTGCTATGTTTGTGAATGGGTTAAGCCTTACCCTATTTCCTCTAGCGGCTGTCTCATTGACAGCCGCTAGAGGCGCTTGCGTGCTTCTCACTGTGATTTTCACAGTGAGAGCACGCCAGCGTCCATAGGAAAGCATTATGAATGCTTTCCTATGTGACCGGCTGAATGCGCGCGCAGCTCTTGCCGCGCGTGCGCATCAAGACAACGGGGATGAGAAGAGGAGGATGGGAGGAGGAGAGCTCCCGCCCAGCGCTGGAAAAAGGTACGTTTTAAACAGTTTCCCCTTTCAAGAGCCGGGCGGGAGGTGGACCCTGACATTTACATTTACAAGTAAAGTAAATAGCAATTAGATGACGTTAGACATTCTCATAGATTTTAACGTCAGATAAGTTAACTATAGAAATGCAATCAGAAATTCTTCACTATGGTAGAAGTTTAAAGGACCACTATATTGCGAGGAAAACATACTCTTTTTCCTTGCACTATAGTGCCAGGAGGGTGCACCGACCATCAGGGTCCCCCTCCTGCCGGGCTATAGGGTCAGGAAGGGGTTAAACTTACCTCTTTATCCAGCACCGGGCGGGAAGCTCTCCTCCTCCTTTTCCCTTCCTACTTCTTCTATTCGTCTTTGGCTGAATTTTTCAGCCACTCCATAAAAAAACCATTCACAATCCTTTCCTATGGACGCTGGCGTCACGTAAGTGCCACTAGCGGCTGTCAAGAGACAGCCAATGGAGGATGGATTAATCCATTTATAAACATAGCATTTTATCTGAAACTGCTATTTTAATTAAAAAATTGGTTAACCCTAGATGGACCTGGCACCCAGACCACTTCATTAAGCTGAAGTGGCCTGGGTGCCTAGAGTGCTCATGTAACGCGAATAGCCATAGCTTACAGATATTCAATACATTTACGATTTCTAAATTCTAAATATAAACAATTTTAAAAAGGAAAATGCACAAAATATACATGACACATGTACTAGATGCAGTGTGTTTATACAGGGGAGTTGTGTGTATTTGTGTAGAGTGTATATAATGAATGCATAGCGTGTGTGTGGTGTGTGTGTTTCGGGAGGTATGTAATTAAAGGACCACTCTAGGCACCCAGACCACTTCAGCTTAATAAAGTGGTCTGGGTGCCAGGTCCTTCTAGGGTTAACCCTTTTTTTCATAATTATAGCAGTTTCAGAGAAACTGCTATAATTATGAATGGGTTAAGCCTTCCCCCTAATCCTCTAGTGGCTGTCTCATTGACAGCCACTAGAGGCGCTTGCGTGCTTCTCACTGTGATTTTCACAGTGAGAGCACGCAAGCGTCCATAGGAAAGCATTGTAAATGCTTTCCTATGCGACGGGCTGAATGCGCGCGCAGCTCTTGCTGCGCGTGCGCATTCAGCCAGCGGGGCGGATCGGAGGCGGAGAGGAGGAGGAGAGCTCCCTGCCCAGCGCTGGAAAAAGGTAAGTTTTGACCCCTTTCCCCTTTCCAGAGCCGGGCGGGAGGGGGTCCCTGAGGGTGGGGGCACCCTCAGGGCACTATAGTGCCAGGAAAACGAGTATGTTTTCCTGGCACTATAGTGGTCCTTTAAAGGTTTCATTCAGTAAAAATTTTCAATAAACGTTACCACTCCAAAATATTGCCTACCTTGATCAAAGTCACGCACAATGCTGATTCTGATGACGCAAGTCAATTCTCTGAAAATAAAAACAAAACAATATTATTTTTAAAAGAAATTAAAATTCATGTTTAAGATTAGTTGGATACATAAACATGATTTTGACTGTGTGCCAGCAGGCGAAAAATGCAGCCCCAAGAAAGGAAAAGTATAAATCCTGGGCAGCACTTTTCACGTGCTGAGCAACAGTGAAACTGTGGCAATATGGAGAAATGTATTTCTTCAACACAGCCATTTTATGTATGCCCTCCAGGAAAGCACAGGTGAAGAGCCTGTCTGCCTTGCATGCGCTGAAGCGCAAGATGAAGGACAGACCTTTTCCTGCGCTCCAAGGATGGCATACTAAAATGGTACATAACGATTGAATACACAATTCAACACTCCCTAACGGGTGGTAAAAAAAAATTGAAAGAAAGAAAGAAAGAAAGATAGCAAGAAAAAAAGTGAGTCTGACTGTGTGCCGCAGGCGAAAAATGCAGCCCCAAGAAAGGAAAAGTAAAAATCCTGGGCAGCACTTTTCACGTGCTGAGCAACAGTGAAACTGTGGCAATATAGAGAAATGTATTTCAGCACCAGAACCTTTTGCATAGATATCTCTTTATCCGATATGTATAAGCATACAATAAGACAAAGAGAGCCAGGCAAACTTTACCCAAAAATATAGACAAATTAAAACTTACCGTAACCACTTTGAATTTTTCACAAATTCAAATGCGCTTTGAACGATTCGTAAATCTGCGTTCTGAAATTGAAAAGAAGAACAATATTATTTTAAAAATTAATTTGTTGTAATTTCTATATATAAAAAAAATATATATATATACACACACACAATTCTAAGTGTATATATATATATATATATATATATATTAGTATATATATATATATATATATACACATACATACATACATACACACATATAAATATATATATATATACACATACACACGACTGTATGTATGTCTGCAATGTATTGTTTTTGGTGCGACATATGTAAAATAATAAACGAAAACAATGTATGCAGACATACAACTACATATACTAATAAAATCAATAAATACATTGAAAATATCTCCTAAAATATTTTTAAAAATACATATATTAAAAAATACATATATAAAAAAATTATAAAAAAAATACATATATTAAAAAAGACATATATAAAAAAATACATATATTAAAAAATACATATATAAACAAATACATATATACACACATAAAAACAAATATATATAAAATTAAATAGCAAACTGTAAACAAAAATAAAAGTTAAAATAGTAAAATAGATTACATGTCATATGTAAACAAATCTAGATTTTTTAAAATAATACAAACAGATAAAGTTAAGATTAAACAAATGACTAACTAAAATTAAAAAATAAAAACAATACAAAGACATTACATTAATAATAAAATACAAATAGGATAAAAGTTTACTTACAGTCAATGTGCAGCCAGATTCCGTTAGGGGAGATGCTGCTTCTTCTTCTGTACTCCGTCTTCAGTGAGAGATTCTCTCTCACACACTGGCCTCCGAGGAATAAAACTGAGATGTGAACGCGCTCGGCGCGTTCACATCTCAGCATAGTCTCTAATGCAGGCGCGCTCACATCTGAGCTGCCTGCATTAGAGGGAATGACGTTAGACGTCCAAGAGGACGTCTGACGTCAGCTCACTGTGATTCTAACAGTGAGGATTCAGGAAGCACCATCTAGTGGCTGTCTCAGAGACAGCCACTGTAGGTGGGAAAAGGGAAAAAAAAATACACTGCTTTTTCTCTGAAACGGCAGTGTATTTAAAAAAAAAAAAAAAACTAGAGGTACCTGGCACCAAGACAACTTCATTGAAATGAAGTTGTCTTGGTGCCTAGAGTGGTCCTTTAATTGGTAGAAGTTTGAAAGCATTTGAGATATCCATTTTGCTCAACCAGGCTGCC
This sequence comes from Pelobates cultripes, assembly GCA_933207985.1. Taxonomy (NCBI): domain Eukaryota; kingdom Metazoa; phylum Chordata; class Amphibia; order Anura; family Pelobatidae; genus Pelobates; species Pelobates cultripes. The sequence continues at coordinate 215,986,432 of OW240913.1, read as the reverse complement.
TCACCTAAGTTGACGACAGCTTGTATGGCATCGTCTATTTTTGCGTATTGAAGTGAGAAGTCTTCCGAGGGTATAAGGGAATTTAAACTTGGGGATGTGGAAGAGTGGGGTGCTGAAAAATCGATTATTAACCTCTTTTTATTGTTAAACTTGCCCGTGGCTATGCCTAGTGGACTTGTTCTCCAGGGAGTGAAGGGTGGTGTGGTGAAGGGTCCTATCATAAAACCATACTCTATTTCTTTGTTGAGAAGATCTGTTAAACTGGCTGCGTATATTATAGCCGACTGTAGGTTGGGGCATTCTAGTATGCCTGAAGGGAGTGCTACTAAACCTGTGTGAAAGCCTCTCGTGAAACCTGAGACCAGAAAGTCCGCCAACTGAGAAGAATGATGTTCAGTCAAGTAACGTTGTAAATTGAGTACGTTTATTGGGGTCATTGCTTTCTTACGGAACAGTTTGTTTGGACACATAGTTTTTGCATGTGCTCTGAAACCGTTTGAGCAAATGTGTAGTAATCTGCAAGCGCTTTAACTACATTCCCCCGCGTTGAAGTTGTTACAAACTTGTGCTTTCCCAAGAAACACTATAGGCCTCCCTAACTTGTCTTTCATTTCCCTTTGATTAGGAAAATAGTCTGGACTGGCGTTGCTAGTAGACGGACCACCTATGTTACCAGGACACAAGTTTGCTGTATGAGATGCTGAGGAACATTTTGCACATGCTGGTGTTTTAAGCCCTGCGAAATGTCTAAAGAACAATTCTGTATCTAATTGATTCCAATCAGTGGGTGTTTTGTACTGGGCCAATGACGTGGCTCACCTGGCAGAAAAGGACTTATGGTAATTGTAGAACACGTAACCTCCATATTTGTAAGCTAATTCCACCAGCTTGTGCAGATATAGATCCAGCTCTTCTCTACGGTGTGGGAAAGAAGTGCAAATTACATCCCTACATAAACCAAAAGCTGGCACAAATTCAGGAATATTCAGCTTTTTATTGAGCCTAGGGTCTCTAGCTTTCATTACTACGGATATATCGTCGAAAGTATAGGCTCTGTTTTCGATTATATCCTGCGAGGCAATGAGGAGGGAAGCTAGATTAACAGCTTTCCCTTCTAGTATGTCTCGTTTTAGATTTTGTGGAATCAAATGCACTGGGTTAATGATATTAGTTGTTTTAGCAGGAATTGGATTGGAGTTACCTCCTGAGCTTGTTTCGGGTAGTACTAGTGGAACTTGTACTTCCGGAATGCTAGTTTGACTAGTGGCTTCCAGGTTATCTAACCTGTTGTTTATAGTAGCTAGTGAAGCCACCAGAGAGGTCATCATACTTCGTATTTCTGCCAAACTATTTTGAATTGTACAATCAGAACTAGGGCCCGGTAACTCATCAACATTTTGGGAGTTTAACAAACGGAAGAGTTCTGCTTTCCTGGCAGTAGCCGGAAAGGGGATGTTTCTTCTATTCAGTTCGGCTGTGATTTTTGGAACAGTCCAGGATCTGTAGCTGGATATCGTACTGGACTGTCTTGGCTGAGTGCCAGGTCTGGAGGGAGTGATGGCAAGTGATAGCTCTTCGCCTCAAACTGAATCGTTAGACATGCTATGGGCATGAAATGTTATGTTAGAAAAAAATGTATTTTTATTTTTTTTTGTACGTGAGTGTGTGTATGTGCTGGCTGACTAGCACGGCGAAGCAATTACACTAGGTTGGTGACTGGTGAGGCCCTACTAAGTGCCAAGCGGCTTGAGAGGCTCTATCTATGAGTTGGCGCAAGCGGATTTCATGGCCACCGAACGTTTGTGGCGGGGTGTTGGCCTCTCGGTGAATAGTAATCATAAGATAGAATGGTGGTGAAGGTGAGGCCCTCTCTATGCCACGTGCGAGGCGGCTACCTATGATTTGGCCCGAGGGGCGTAGTACCTCCGAATTGAGGATGGGTGTTGGCCTCACGGGACCACTAACTTAAGGCAAGAGAGCCGGGATGAGATTAACGCTATTGGGCTCCTAAGACCTTAACAGCCAGCCACCTAAACTGCGAAGGACGATACGTACGGAAATGAAACGAAATAAACCAATGAAATCAAATTTTTAAATCGTTCGTTATCCTTACCTGTATGTGAACTTGAAACACAAACTTGAGATGCACTAAAGAGTTACTTGCGAAGATGTTTGGTCGGGCGGTTTTTTACCCAAGCTGAAGCCCCTATTTGCGAAAGATGGAAACCACTGCATCATATTATTCTTTTGGACTAATTTAGTATTTGGCCTATATTTGGATATACAGCAAGTTTGTATGTGGTCAGGTCAATTAACAGTTTTTCCTATAATGCTCATTGTAATTGAATATCAATAAAACATCTACATAATATTTCCGAGGAATGTAAAATACGATACTTATGAACAGGTTTGAACAGTTGTACAGATTAATAAACGTATTGTTGCGTGGTAAATGAGGTTGAACTTGTGGTAACTTGTAATTAAGTATTTTCCCCTAGATGGCAATGTAAGGCTGATTAGTTTGTTTTTAGTTTGTTTTTTTTAATTGCCGAACACTTACTCATTTTTAACAAGCGATTTAATAACTTTCCGCAGTCTACTAAAGAGATTACTTTGTCTAAGATGAAGAATAGTCATTGAACCTGTCCTCTACACAGATAATGAGCAGACAGCATTGGGAGGAAGGATAGGTGAAGGGTATGACCTGTGTGTAGGAAGCAGGATCAATGGGACACCCATAAATCCCTGGGATGGTTGATATTACCCTGGGACCGTATGGTTAGTCTGCAAATATTTCAAGTTTTTTGTACCATCAGAACTGACTTAAGACAGTTCGGTAGAAAGCATGTTAATTTGTTTGGGGCTGTACAGCAGCACAAGATTTAGGGATTTTTTTGTTTTATGATACAAGTTAAGTTAAACTTGGGCTAGAGACTTTAGCATACTTCTAAGGCTAGAAGAAATATTAAATTAATTCTAGATGTTACTGTAATCCAAAGTGTTGGGTATCTCATAATTGCAGTCCCTTAATGGTGGTAGGTACGTTCATGACATAAAGCATACTGTTGTATTCTGCTAAAATGGCATTTGGCAACTTAAGAAAGTTTGATAGTAAAAACCAATCGGGCAAACCCCCCTGTCGAATTTCCATGCGAATGAAAGTTGCGTAAATGATTTGTATTCGAAAGTGAAGGGTGAATGGACTTACAGTTTTGCGTGGGAACTGCCGAATGGACCCCGTTCATGTGAATACTCACTGGGCTTTGGCGGGTAAGTTCCTGATCGTTTTTTCCGAGCGATGCGGGAAAATGATGTCAGAGGTCTGCGTGTAGTGGAAATGAAGATGGAATTTCCGGAGTCGACGAAGACAGGTAAGCCTGGGGTTTGCTGGGATTATATAGGCCTAAATCCCTCCCACAACTACAGGCATACGCCTTCTATATAAATATATTGTACAGTGAGCACACAAGCTCACTGACATGCGCAAATAGGCTCACTGACAGACTCACACACAAGCTTACTACAGATAAACTCACTTGTATAAATACAAGGCTCACTACAAAGAAGTTCAGGGACACACACAAGTTCACTAAAGACAAGCTAACTGGCACACACAGAGACTGCTGAGTCCATGTACACACACAGACTGCGTGTTGAGTCCATACACACACACAGACTGCGTGTTGAGTCCATACACACACACAGACTGCTGAGTCCATACACACACAGACTGCTGAGTCCATACACACACTATTTTAGTGCCCAAAAGTTCGGGTCCCCATTGACTTCAATGGGGTTCGGGTTCGTGGTCAAGTTCGAGTCAAGTTCAAGCCCGAACTAGAACTTTTTGACGAAGTTTGGCTGAACTCGGCGAACCTGAACATCCAGGTGTATGCTCAACTCTAATGCCCGGATGTCCAGCAGACACATTGTTGTGGAACATAAAACAAAATATACCTAAAAATATAAACTCATAGGGTAATAATATAATGTTAGATGACCCCCAGAATTAAAGGTGTCACTCACAAAATGCCAGAGAGTACGGGCTCATCAGTAAACTGTTGATTCCACCAGATGCGAATATCATTCAAAGGTCCAGAAATTTATGTGGAGAGAAATCAGAAAACCATAGTGCAACACTGATTGAAAGTAAAACGTGTACACTTTAATGGTCACACTTACAAGATAAAAATGAATAAAATGCCCTTCAATATGTTTTCATAATCCCCAGTCCAGGTCTCAACAATATAGGTGTCTGGAGTCTTCACAGGAACAGTAGGCAAAACCAACCAGCAGCATATAACACAAAATAAAAATAACAAATAAAAACTCACTCTACACGTTTCGTCTAATTAACATAGACTTCATCAGGAGTATTAAAGTGCTTGTAAATGCATAGATAAAATACTGTAGTCTGTAGAAAAAAACAGAAATCTTCTTTTAAAGGTCCTTCCTTCAGCTGTCAGCCAATCTCTCCTTTACTTCTCATCTGTTAGTAATCCTCCGGAAAAAGAATCCTCCCAGAAGAGAACCCTTTGATAAATCTCCTGTAATAGTTGGCAAACCCAATAAACCTTTGAATGACTTTTAGTCCATTGGGCAATGACCAATGTAGAACAGCTTCTAGTTTATGAGGGTCCATCCCAAAACCTGTACTTCAGTCTGATTTAAAAATGCATTTTTCTGGGGGCGGAGCTTAACCACCAACCTGAACGGACGCCATCCATGTGTGCTCCTCAACGAAACCAAACAAAACCGAGAAATATCAAGCTACCCTCAGCCCATCCACCCACAAAAAGTGGACAGTAAGACCTCATAACATACCCCAAGGCGATAGATGCAATTTTTTGCAGCTTCCCCTCCGCCCAAACCCGGACGAAAACTCAAGGTCTAGCTCACGCTCACATACACAGGCTTGGAGGCAATCCTGAGCAATACAGCAGCAAGGAAAGTGTGGAGGAAAGCAGCTCCAATGGCAGCAGATGAACCGGACTGTATGCCGGCTATGGGACACCGCTCACAGCGACCGCAACACCAGGCGAATAACAGGGACATCGGAGTCATGCTTCAACGACCTGCGCAAGCCAAAATCGGCCTTGCTGAATCCCTAGACCCCTCGACCCAAACTCACCGCCAGGAGCTAGCAGAGCCACACACAGGACCAAATGCCTCCATGGACACTGAGACAGAGCGCCTAAAACGAAGGGACGACCCAACCGACATGACCCCCTATAACTAGGCACAATTTAAAACTGCTGCTGATGGACTTTCACACAATCCTAGCGGCAGAACTGACCCCTATTAGGATTGCTAGAACAACAGACCGAGCTACAAGAATCCTTACAGCAAGTATGGTCTCAGCAAAGGGCTATGACTGCACAATTAACAGCTCTAGAGGAAAGGCAAAGGCGCACCAACATAAAAATATGGGGCATCCCTGTAGAAACCTCACAAGCCGAACTCCCACACTATGTCAGACGTCTGATAGCCACAATCGTACCTCCACCCACAGCAAAGAAACTAGCCACAATAGAGATATAGCGCCTACCAACATCAGCAAGAGCCCCACTAAATAGCGCCCAGGATGTTATACTTAAATGTCCAATGCTCCAGGATAAAATATCATGGTGGCCCTTAAAGGTAAAACACCACTGGAGTTTGAGGGCGCCACCCTGAATTTCTTCCAGGACCTAACAAAAGCCACACTAACCTGGTGCAAAACTTTCCTCCCGCTCACCAGTGACCTGAGATCAGTGGGCATTACTTATAGGTGGGGGGTCTAACGGTTCCTTGATGGTAAACCAAAACAGAACCCAACACATACTCACCACGATAAAGGACACACCCAAGCTACTGGAGGTCCTGGGCCTGGTGACCCCGGCTATTCCAAACCCACCCCAGAGCCCTATCACGGACAACTGGAACCCGGTACACGCTGCTCCTTTTGTACCAAGGACCAGAAGCTTCCAACACCAGAACATGGACGGAAGACAGCCTCTGGGGACCAACCCGCCGCAAGACACCTGAACCCTCCGGCAGCCACAAGCCCTGGATGCTGGCAAAGACCCAGAACTGTTAAAATGTTCTTGCTAACATAGTATATCGTTTGGCTTACTTGATGCTTCTTTTTAAATATAAGTTTTCTTTTGTTTTACTTTTTTTCTCCTTTTCTTTCACGTTTTTTTCTCGCTAGAACGCATAAATGCCTAAGCCCACACTCCACTACCTATATAGCATAACCCACCCCGACTAGTCGGGGTACGGCACACGCCACACACACAGGGAACAGCAAGTCCACTTAAAACTACACATGGCTAAGTACACACTCTCCTACCCCCCACAACTCCCATGGTTAGGAGATAACACACTTAAGATAAAGGGTACACTCACCATCACCACATATCTTGACACGAGGCAGCCGAGGCTCTCCATAACCGATCAGCTTCTCATCTCCTCCTCAACACCCTAGCTAATACGGAAACACCCTTAATGGAACACAGCTCATGCAACTCAGGCAGAGATGCTCGGCATGCTAGACAGCCTATGGAAAGCCCTCACTGACACTCACATACCTACTAATCACCATGTCTTTAACACCAAGCTTGAGACTCACATCACGAATCCACACATAAGGCACGTAAACACCGCTTGTATGCAACCAACTTTAAAACCTATAAAAAGTGCTTTTCTTTTTTAAAAATGCCATGCAACCAATCAACTAAGCATGTCTCTCATCTTATCAGTGAATATTGTTGCATCATTGCAAGCTTAACCCCTTAAGGACACATGACATGTGTGACATGTCATGATTCCCTTTTATTCCAGAAGTTTGGTCCTTAAGGGGTTAATCTTGTTACCTCATGCACGCATAAAATAAAGAATTTAAAAAAAAAATAATAATAATTTTTCCAGTTCACAATAAAATTGATTTGTAAGTAAAGTTTGCAATACTTGTTTGACATGTTTGTGGTGAGTCTGAATATCAGGGGAATAAATAAGGATAAAAACCAAAGAAAAAGTTACCTGCGCTCTCTCCTAAATCCCTATGTATATTTAAACAAATGGGAGTGAGCGCAGGACTTGTTTTTTTTGTATTTGTATTCACTTTTTGTATCACACAGCTAGGTTACAATGCTGCTGCCCATCCCATGTTTTCCTTATTAAGGGTTAATAAGTATATAGGGGCAGTGGTGTATCTTGGATTTGTGCTGCCCTAGGCACGACTAAATTCAGGCACCCCCCTAATCTAAACACTCACAGACAGACAGACAGACACTCACTGACAGAAAGACAGACACTCACTGACAGACAGACAGACACACACACACACACACACACAGAGGGATATACATCTTTTTCAACTTCAGTCTGACAATCTTGACAGTTCTACAATAGGGCGTATAGCATAGGGCTGATATCTATATTATGTGGGTTAAAAGGGAATGCCCATTTGCACCCAGTAATTAGACACCCATGCTCATTATGCTGTTTGACAAGTGATATGCCCCACACAGTACTGGGTAGTCATTAGCTGTCTGTAAGAGCAGCTTATTACTGTACCCTGGTGTGGTAGATAAGGGGTGCTGATGATGCATGCCTGAGATGATTCGTAAACCCCAGTAAGGCAGTTGAGAGGAGCAGGGCCGCCACCAGAAATTTTGGGGCCCCTGGCAAAGCACAAGGTCTGGGCCCCCCACACCCCCCAATGAATGCAGTGTGTGTTAGTGTAATGAATGCAGTGTGTGTGTCAGTGTAATGAATGTAGAGTGTGTGTTAGTGTAATGAATGCAGTGTATGTGTTAGTGTAGTGGATGCAGTGTGTGTGTTTGTGTAATGAATGCAGTGTGTGTGTTAGTGTAGTGGATGCAGTGTGTGTGTCAGTGTAGTGGATGCAGTGTGTGTGTTAGTGTAATGAATGCAGTGTGTGTGTGTGTGTTAGTGTAGTGGATGCAGTGTGTGTGTCAGTGTAGTGGATGCAGTGTGTGTGTTAGTGTAATGAATGCAGTGTGTGTGTGTGTGTTAGTGTAGTGGATGCAGTGTGTGTGTTAGTGTTGTGGATGCAGTGTGTGTGTGTTAGTGTAGTGGATGCAGTGTGTGTGATAGTGTTGTGGATGCAATGTGCGTATTAGTGTAATGAATGCAGTGTGTGTATTAGTGGAGTGAATGCAGTGTGTGTGTTAGTGCAGTGGATAGTGTGTGTGTTAGTGTAATGAATGCAGTGTGTGTGTGTGTGTTAGTGTAGTGGACGCAGTGTGTGTGTTAGTGTAATGAATGCAGTGTGTGTTAGTGTAGTGAATGCCCTGTGTGTGTTAGTGTAGTGAATGCAGTGTGTATGTTAGTGAAGTGGATGCAGGGTGTGTGTTAGTGAAGTGGATGCAGTGTGTGTGTTAGTGCAGTGAATGCAGTGTGTGTTAGTGTAATGAATGCAGTGTGTGTGTTAGTGTAGTGGATGCAGTGTGTGTGTTAGTGCAGTGAATGCAGTGTGTGTGTTAGTGCAATGAATGCAGTGTGTGTGTTAGTGAAGTGGATGCAGTGTGTGTGTGTTAGTGTAGTGGATGCAGTGTGTGTGTTAGTGTAGTGGATGCAGTGTGCGTTAGTGAAGTGGATGCAGTGTGTGTGTTAGTGTAGTGGATGCAGTGTGTGTGTGTGTTAGTGTAGTGGATGCAATGTGTGTGTTAGTGCAGTGAATGTAGTATGTATGTTAGTGTAGTGAATGTAGTATGTATGTTAGTGTAGTGAATGCAGTGTGTGTCAGTGTAGTGAATGCAGTGTGTGTAGTGAATGCAGTGTGTGTGTTAGTGTAGTGAATGCAGTGTGTGTGTCAGTGTAGTGGATGCAGTGTGTGTGTTAGTTAAGTGAATGCAATGTGTGTGTTAGTTTAGTCAATGCAGTGTGTGTTAGTGTAGTGGATGCAGTGTGTGTTAGTGTAGTAAATGCAGTGTGTGTGTTAGTGCAGTGAATGCAGTGTGTGTGTTAGTTCAGTGGATGCAGTGAATGCAGTGTGTGTGTTAGTGTAGTGGATGCAGTGTGTGTGTTAGTGTAGTGAATGCAGAGTGTGTGTTAGTGTAGTGGATGCAGTGTGTGTTAGTGTAGTGGATGCAATGTTTGTGTGTGTGTTTACTAGTGTATGCATGTAATGTAATAACTGTTATTCCCCCCTCCCTGTTTCTTACCTGGTCCAGGGAGGGGGCAAGATTCCATGATCCCTGGTGATCCGGTGGCATTGTGGGCCCCGGCTCCCTATACTTGCAGAGGGGGCCCAGGGGACTGCCGCTGTACTTTACAGCATTTCCCTCGCTCTAACTCCCGCGAGATGTGGTGTGCGTGCTGCGCAGAGCGTTGCCATGGTAATCCATGGCAACGCTCTTACGGCCGCACGTCTCGTGGGAGTTAGAGCGAGGGAAATGCTGTAAAGTACAGCTGCAGTCTGCTGGGCCCACTCTGCAAGTATAGGGAGCCATGCAGGCTGTCCAACTAAGGGCTATGCAGGCAGCACCCTGAGCTTGACATAAATGCATCAAATGATGCGCCTACTCCACGCTTTCTAAGGACTGTCCCCTAGCACTCACATGTCCACTTGTCTCCTTATTGTCTTATTAGCAGGCAGAAGGACAGAGTAAAGGTGTAGGTAGTGAGTGTAGAAGAAAGGGGACATGCCACAGTGTTAGAGAAACCAAAGTCTAAACTAATTTTATTGTCAGCCAGTCCACACCAGTTTTGTTGCCATACATCCCTCTTCAGCTTCCAAACTTAAAGGGACACTATAGTCACCAGAACAACTACAGCTTATTGTATTTGTTCTGGTAAGTAGAATCATTCCATTCAGGCTTTTTGCATTATACACTGTCTTTTCAGAGAAAATAACTCCACTAGCTACTCCTTAGATGGATGCTAGAGGTGCTTCCTGGGGCAGTACTGCCTAGTGTGCAGCACTGCCACTCAAGGTCTCCACCCTCTGCATGCAGACACTGAACTTTCCTCATAGAGATGCATTGATTCAATTTATCTTTATGAGGAGATGCTGATTGGCAAAGGCTATGTTTGACTTGTGCTGGCTCTGCCCCTGATCTGCCTAGTTGACACTCTCAGCCAATCTTATGGGGAAGCATTGTAATTTGCTCAGACCACCACTTCTGATGATGTCAGTTCAGAGGCAGAGCCAGCATCTGCTGACTTGAATACAAGTAAGATTTTACTATATTTAGTGAGGCAAGAGAGGGTCAGGGGCCTAGATGGTGTTTTTTACATAATAGGGTCAGAAATACATGATTGTGTTCCTGATCCTATAGTGTTCCTTTAAGCAAGAGTATGTGAAGAGTAGTTAGGGTTGCCACCTTTTTGGGAATAAAAATACCAGCCTTAATCATTTGTATAATTAATTAGTTATGCATGACATCACATGATGTAAATCACAAGGAGTGACATAAGAGAAAATTCTGTAAAATCACCAACAAACTACTCACAGTTTGATTCTGCTGTATAGATGAATTGCTCCCAGTGTCTCCCTGTCTCCCAGTGTCTCAGTCTCCCAAGTCACCCAGTGTCTAAGTGTCCCTATGTATCACAGTGTCAGTGTCCCCATGTCGCCCAGTCCTATAGTCTCCCAGTGTCCCCATGCCTGTGTGTCCTCATGTCACTAGGATACTAGGGGACACAGTGAGACATAGGGGCACTGAGACACTTGGGGACACTGGGAGACATTGGGACACAGACATTTGGGGACACTGGGAGAAATTGGGACACTGAGACACTAGGAACACAGAGACATGGGGACACTAAGACACTAGGGACATTGAGAGACATGGGAACACTAGTGATGTCGCGAACACAAAATTTTCGGTTCGCAAACGGCGAACGCGAACTTCCGCAAAGACTTCAATGGGCAGGCGAATTTTAAAACACACAGGGACTCTTTCTGGCCACAGTAGGGATGGAAAAGTTGTTTCAAGGGGACTAACACCTGGACTGTGGCATGCCGGAGGGGGATCCATGGCAAAACTCCCATGGAAAATTACACAGTTGATACAGAGTCTGGTTTTAATCCATAAAGGGCAGAAATCACCTAACATTCCTAAATCACAATCAATATGGATTGACACCTGACATATGACATATTGACACCTTGACATATGGATTGACACCTGTCCTCAGAGCCCCTGATGCACACGGACACAGAGCAGAATAGAGACTGGTCCCCCTACATAGGGTCACTTGGCAGATATGGATTGACACCTGTCCTAAGGATCCCTGATACACACTGACAAAGAGCAGAATAGGGACTGTTCCTCCTACATAGGGTCACTTGGCAGATATGGATTGACACCTGTCCTCAGAGACCATGATACACACTGACACAGAGCAGAATAGAGACTGTTCCCCCTACATAGGGTCACTTGGCAGATATGGATTGACACCTGTCCTCAGAGACCATGATACACACTGACACAGAGCAGAATAGAGACTGTTCCCCCTACATAGGGTCACTTGGCAGATATGGATTGACACCTGTCCTCAGAGCCCCTGATACACACTGACACAGAGCAGAATAGAGACTGTTCCTCCTACATAGGGTCACTTGGCAGATATGGATTGACACCTGTCCTCAGAGACCATGATACACACTGACACAGAGCAGAATAGAGACTGTTCCCCCTACATAGGGTCACTTGGCAGATATGGATTGACACCTGTCCTCAGAGACCATGATACACACTGACACAGAGCAGAATAGAGACTGTTCCCCCTACATAGGGTCACTTGGCAGATTTGGATTGACACCTGTCCTCAGAGACCATGATTCACACTGACACAGAGCAGAATAGAGACTGTTCTCCTACATAGGGTCACTTGGCAGATATGGATTGACACCTGTCCTCAGAGCCCCTGATACACACTGACACAGAGCAGAATAGAGACTGTTCCCCCTACATAGGGTCACTTGGCAGATATGGATAGACACTGTCCACAAGGACAAGCTGCAGGCTTCCTGGCAGGGCCCATACAAGGTGGTAGAGCGGGTTTGTGATACCACCTTTGTGATCGGTGGGGTCACAGGCACGGGAGGCATGCGCATGCTCCATGTGAACATGCTCAAGCCATACCACGAGCGCACGGAAGAGGTAACCACGATCTGTGCACCTGCCACTGAAGATTATGATAATTTGCCACTCCCAGATCTCCTAGACCTAGAGGGCCAGAGCGGAGACCTGGGAGAAGTACAGTTAGGAGAACGGTTAAACCCCCAGGAGCGAACCCAGGTCCAAACACTAATCCAGGACAAGGGGGCCACGTTTTCCAACCTACCTGGGTACAGTCCGTTAACCACTCACAAAGTTGAAACCCTAGACCAGACCCCCCTTCGTCAAACCGCCTATCGCATACCCGAAGCAGTTAAAGAATATATTCAGAAAGAAATTGAGGAAATGATGCAGTTAGGGGTGATAGAACACTCTGACAACCCCTCGGCCTGCCCGGTAGTACTAGTACCGAAACGGGACGGCACGACCCGTTTCTGTGTAGACTACCGGAGGCTAAACGATAAAACAACCTCAGACGCCTCGTCTATGCCCCGGATAGACGAGCTCCTAGACAAAATGGCCAGAGGCCAGTACCTCACCACAATAGATCTGTGCAAGGGGTACTGGCAAATTCCATTAGCCGAGGACACCATCCACAAGTCGGCATTTGTCACCTCGTTTGGCCTGTATCAGTTTAAGGCCATGCCATTCGGGATGAAGAATGCCCCGGCTAACTTTCAGAGGATGGTTGATCGGCTACTGGATGGGTTTCAGGAGTATGCCTGCACCTACATGGATGATATAGCCATTTTTAGCTGCTCCTGGCCCTAACACCTGACCCACATAGGAGCCGTACTAGACCGGATTAGGGAGGCCGGACTGACCCTAAAGCCCAGTAAGTGCCATATAGAAACGTGTAAAAACCTCCCCAAGATAGTAGTATGGGCCCCAGAGTGTGAACAGGCCTTCCAACAGCTCAAGACGGCGCTCATTAAATCATCTGTACTTTCTGCTCTTGATCCAACTAAATGCTTTCTCGTCCATACAGACGCTTCTATGTTTGGATTGGGAGCAGTACTGAGCCAAGTCGGAGCAGATGGCGGCGAGCAACCCGGGGCTTATCTAAGCCGGAAACTTTTGCCCAGGGAAGTAGATACACTGCCATTGAAAAGGAGTGCATAGCGGTGGTGTGGGCCCTCAAAAGCTGCAACCTTACTTGTATGGACAACCGTTTACCTTACTCATAGATCACAACAAATTTGGGGCACTGCGCGTGCAATCTAATGTGCCACCAGATAGGAGTGGTGTGTTAAGTAGTACTATTCTTATCAGTTTAATCCCTGTTACGTCCCCTATCCGTTGATGTGGAGCAAGATGCAGCAGCAGAAGAGGACTCAGCCGAGGAGGTTATGGAAGAGGATGGAGTAGGAGGAGTAGAGGAGGTGGCAGCAGGCCTGCCTGCAAGTCATGGCGGTGTCACCAACTCCTCTGCAGAGCCACGCATTCCATGCTTGGCAGCCGTCAGCAGGTTTGCCCAATGCGCAGTGTAGGTGATATACCTGCCCTGACCATGCTTTGCAGACCAGGTATCAGTGGTCAGATGGACCCTTGCCCCAACACTGTGTGCCAGACATGACATTATTTCCTGCACAATCGAGTACAGGTTGGGGATTGCCTTTTGTGAAAAGAAATTACGTCCGGGTACCGGTGAGTGAGTGATGGCACTGGGCACAGTATCCACTGTGAGCCTGACACACCCGCTGGCAGACAACTAACTGCTATTCAATCTATAACAGTGAAAAATGTTTTTTGTTTTTAAATGCAAGCTATTATGACACCAGATATGAGTGGCACTGTAAACTGGCAGAGTACATGCTGTAGGGCTGACACACCCGCTTTGAGACAACTAACTGCTATTCAATCTATAACAGTGAAAAAAGTTTTTTGTTTTTAAATGCAAGCTATTGTGACACCAGATATGAGTGGCACTGTGAACTGGCAGAGTACACATTGTAGGCCTGACACACCGCTTGAAGACAACTAACTGCTATTCAATCTATAACAGTGAAAAAAGTTTTTTGTTTTTAAATGCAAGCTATTGTGACACCAGATATGAGTGGCACTGTGAACTGGCAGAGTACACGCTGTAGGGCTGACACACCCGCTTTGAGACAACTAACTGCTATTCAATCTGTGACAGTGAAAAAAGATTTTTGGTTTTTAAATGCACGCTATTGTGACACCAGATATGAGTGGCACTGTAAACTGGCAGAGTACACGCTGTAGGGCTGACACACCCGCTTTGAGACAACTAACTGCTATTCAATCTATAACAGTGAAAAAAGATTTTTGGTTTTTAAATGCACGCTATTGTGACACCAGATATGAGTGGCACTGTAAACTGGCAGAGTACACGCTGTAGGGATGACACACCCGCTTTGAAACAACTAACTGCTATTCAATCTATAACAGTGAAAAAAGTTTTTGTGTTTTAAATGCACGCTATTGTGACACCAGATATGAGTGGCAAAGTACACTGGCAGAGGTCTGCAGAGCACACGCTGAAGGCCTGACACCCGCTTTAAGGACACTGACTGCTATTAGCTTACACTGAAAAACTTTTTTTCTTTGTAAAAACACGCTATAGAGACACCAGATATGAGTGGCAAAGTACACGGGCAAAGGTCTGCAGAGGACACGCTGAAGGAGGCCTGACACCTGCTTTAAGGACACTGACTGCTGTTAGCTTACACTGAAAAACTTTTTTTCTTTGTAAAAGCACGCTATAGAGACACCAGATATGAGTGTCAAAGTACACGGGCAAAGGTCTGCAGAGCACACGCTGAAGGAGGCCTGACACTTGCTTTAAGGACACTGACTGCTATTAGCTTACACTGAAAAAAAAAGATTATTTGTAAAAGCACGCTATAGAGACACCAGATATGAGTGGCAAAGTACACGGGCAAAGGTCTGCAGAGCACACGCTGAAGGAGGCCTGACACCGCTTTAAGGACACTGACTGCTATTAGCTTACACTGAAAAACTTTTTTTCTTTGTAAAAGCACGCTATAGAGACACCAGATATGAGTGGCAAAGTAGACGGGCAGAGGTCTGCAGAGCACACGCTGAAGGAGGCCTGACACCCAGACGCTTGCAGACAACTAACTGCTATTCAATCTATTACAGTGAAAAAAATGTAAATGTCAAGCTTAAGCTATTGTGACACCAGATATGAGTCGTGGCACTGGGCAAATGGGCACAGTATCCACTGTGAGTCTGACACACCCACTTTAAGGACACTGACTGCTATTCAATCTATAACAGTGGAAAAAGTTTTTTGTTTTTAAATGCAAGCTATTGTGACACCAGTGAGTGAGTGGTGGCACTGGGCACAGTATCCACTGTGAGCCTGACACACCCGCTTTAAGGACACTGACTGCTATTCAATCTATAACAGTGAAAAAAGTTTTTTGTTTTTAAATGCAAGCTATTTTGACACCAGTGAGTGAGTGGTGGCACTGGGCACAGTATGCACTGTGAGCCTGACACACCCGCTTTAAGGACACTGACTGCTATTCAATATATAACAGTGAAAAAAGTTTTTTGTTTTTAAATGCAAGCTATTGTGACACCAGTGAGTGAGTGGTGGCACTGGGCACAGTATCCACTGTGAGCCTGACACACCCGCTTAAGGACACTGACTGTTATTCAATCTATAACAGTGAAAAAAGTTTTTTGTTTTTAAATGCAAGCTATTGTGACACCAGATATGAGTGGTGGCACTGACTGGCAAATGGGCACCGTATCCACTGTGAGCCTGACACACCCGCTTTAAGGACACTGACTGCTATTCAATCTATAACAGTGAAAAAAGTTTTTTGTTTTTAAATGCAAGCTATTGTGACACCAGATATGAGTGGTGGCACTGGGCACCGTATCCACTGTGAGCTTAACACACCCGCTTTAAGGACACCGACTGCTATTCAATCTATAACAGTGAAAAAAGTTTTTTGTTTTTAAATGCAAGCTATTGTGACACCAGATATGAGTGGTGGCACTGACTGGGCAAATGGGCACTGTATCCACTGTGAGCCTGACACACCCGCTTTAAGGACACTGACTGCTATTCAATCTATAACAGTGAAAAAGTTTTTTTGTTTTTAAATGCAAGCTATTGTGACACCAGATATGAGTGGTGGCACTGACTGGGCAAATGGGCACAATATCCACTGTGAGCCTGACACAGAAGCTGGCAGCAGTGGCAGACAACCAACTGCTATTCAATCTATAACAGTGAAAAAAGTTTTTTGTTTTTAAATGCAAGCTATTGTGACACCAGTGAGTGAGTGGTGGCACTGGGCACCGTATCCACTGTGAGCCTGACACACCCGCTTTAAGGACACTGACTGCTATTCAATCCATAACAGTGAAAAAAGTTTTTTGTTTTTAAATTCAAGCTATTGTGACACCAGATATGAGTGGTGGCACTGACTGGGCAAATGGGCACAATATCCACTGTGAGCCTGACACAGAAGCTGGCAGCAGTGGCAGACAACTAACTGCTATTCAATCTATAACAGTGAAAAAAGTTTTTTGTTTTTAAATGCAAGCTATTGTGACACCAGATATGAGTGGTGGCACTGACTGGGCAAATGGGCACAGTATCCACTGTGAGCCTGACACAGAAGCTGGCAGCAGTGGCAGACAACTAACTGCAATTACATTACACAGAAAGAAAGAAAAAAAGCAGACTGATGTTCTAGCCCTAAAAAGTCCTTCAGGACTGTAGTGGACACTATATACCCTAACCTAGCTATGCATTTCCCTATCTAATCAACAGCAGCTACACTTTCCCTCCTCTCACTAAGCATGCAGCTTGAGAATGAATCTAAAATGGATGCTGTCCAGTAGGTGGGAGGGTCTGCTAGGAAGGGTGTGCTGCTAATTGGCTGGAATGTGTCTGCTGACTATGAGGTACAGGGTCAAAGTTTACTCAATGATGACGAATAGGGGGCGGATCGAACCGCGCATGTGTTCGCCGTCTGCGGCAGACGCGAACACGCTATGTTCGCCAGGAACTGTTCGCCGGCGAACCGTTCGGTGCATCACTAATCCTGATAAAAATTGCAGGTTTAATATCAACCGGTCTCTTTACTTGTAGTAGCCAGTGCTGAATCTGAGAAAGTTAGGTTGTTTGATAATATTGTATAAAGCTCTATGCTTTCTGCTCTGACTTGCACATACATGGTACAATGGTACATTGATGGTTTTTGGAACTGGAACAGTGGATGCTGGTAAGTTTTAATGTGACTAGACTTGAATTTTGACTCTGAACCCTGTATTAATAACTGAAATAAATGGGTTTATTTAATGAACGCCAAATTGCTCTGAATTTAGAGCTGAATGGCAATGTTTAGGCAAAACTCAACTATGTATGCCTAAATATGGCAATCTGAATTGAATTCCCATTTTGTAGAGTAAATCCTATAGTTTCCCTTGTGATTTAGAAACAAAAATCCTTAAATTTTAATCTTTTAGTGCCACCTAGTGTGCAATTTGTGTAGTAGAAGCAATTTTCAATCAACAAAAAGAAAATGAGAATGCTAAATTCCTATGGGGTGGTGTTTGGTCATTCACATTACACTACAAGAAACTGTGCAATACGAATTATACGTAATATAGACTGTATACATTGTACACTATACACAATGTAAATTATACGTGACATTTACACAATGTACACCATAAAATATATATTCTTATTGCAATTTTTTATTTTTTTTATTTTGTTGTGCGTAAAAGTACAAACAGCCATGATAGCTCATACAAGCATTACAGCAACATATCGTAAGTCAACAACATGGCTTCTAGTAAAATTGCACATTTTTATAGTATTAATGTCGTTCAGGCTAATCTATCACATATAGCTTGGAGAAAAGAGGGTATTAAGATGCCAGCCCGCATTTTATATTTAACTATATATAGAACTTAATATGTGCTTGATGCCCCGTAATACAGGCGTTGGAGTGTCGCCCTTGTGTTGTGTGGGTTTAGGTGTTCCTGGGGGTGTTATGCTACAGGGTTATACCCAATTTGAGTAAGGAGGTGGTCATCGCTTCACGTCCTCCATGTGTGAGTCCTACTTTCCTTCGGAAAGTTTGTGTTGACAGCGGTCTTCGCGCGTGGCGTTAACATAAATCATACCAACAAACTAAGGAAGCAAAAATAAACTTGGGAAGTGCAGCCAGTGAGTTTAACCAACCCTGTGAGGGTTAAGTGCAAGTCTGCCTTTGCATGCATTTAGGAGAGTTCAAGTAGTGGCATCTGCATAGGCGGCTGGTGTTGCTCCCCGAAGTAAGAACAGGATCACTGCTGCTGGGTCCCATGTGTGGGGTGGGGAGGTGGTAGGGCATGGTTGTTCCATGATCAGAGCATCCTTTGGTAGTCCCAGAGAGGTCGCGGACCGAGTGTGTTGCGGTGCCGTGTTGGATTTCTAGCGTGCGCTGTATTTTCCATCTGTACGTAATGCCTTTAGATCGGAGGAGGGAAGTAAAGGTCTGGAGTGATCTCCTTCAAGTCATTGTGCTCCCAGATAAGTCCGCATAGAATGTGAGCGGCATGCCTTCAAAGATGTATGGTGATTGGTTCCGGACTGCGGCCATGACAGCTGCTTTATCCTTGCCGCTTTGGAATCTGACCAGGAGGTCTCTAGGTGCTGATGTTGGTGCTTTGGATGACTTTTGCAGGCGGAATATTCCCTCGAGTCCCACCTGTTTTGCTTGCTTAGGTGGTATTAGTGCTGTGAGGAGTCGCCGTAGGAGGTGTGGTAGCTCTGTCTCCGGTGTGTTCTCCGATATTCCTCTAATTTTGAGGTTTAGTCTGTGCATCTGGTCTTCCAGTACTGCAAACCTTAAGTCTGATTTCGCCTTTTCTAGTTGTAGGTCTTGAACTGCCTGTTGGAGTTGAGCTGTTTGCTGGGTGTTATGGCGTGTGTCGATTTCCAGTGCCCCCATGCAGTTTGTGATGCCTAGTCAGCCTGGATTGTGCGCTCTGGGCCTGGCGCCATAAGTCCCCGATATTCATGCCCATTTTCGCCTTATTGCGTCTGGGTTTCTTAGTTTTTCACCCCATGTCGTTGGGGTCAGCTGCAGGTATGTGATGTGTGTTGGGGGTATGAAAAAAAAAACCTTTAATTGCAGATTAATTTGGTTGTCTGCACGGAACTCATGTAACATGCAGCCATCCAGGTCAGTAGCTTGGCTTTAGAAATAGTAGAAAATGTTAATCCTTCCATTTAAAGTCTACACTAAGAAATGTAATTAAGACAAATAGAGAGACTGGATGCCATTTACCAAATGGTGTATGTGTGAGCAGTTGGAGATATGGAAGCTTCCCCTCAATAAGCTTTAGAGTCCAGTCAGCATGCTGTAATAATCTATGTAGTGCAGGCGAGTCCTCCTTGCTGCTGCTGTACCAGGCTTGAGGTCTGTATGCAGTGGCAGAACTAACGTAGAGAGTGCCCTGGTGAATAATTTTTTGTAACCTCCTTTCCCAAGGGTGGCCAAAAGTCGATCCTCATCTGTCGTACAAGTCCCTCAATACTTTGCTAGCTGGGACTGTACCATTCTCCCATACTTGCAGAGTTGTATTTAGCACTGAACAGTGTTTGTGTTTGAATGTAAACATGTTTTTGTATGTAGTATGTGTGTGTAAATGCAGGGATGTGTTTGTAGGTAGTGTTTGAATGTAAGATTGTATTTATGAGTTGTGTTGGTTAGTGCAGGGGTGTATTTATAGATAATGTTGGTGTTTTAATACAGAGGTGTGTTTGTAGTGTTGATGCTTGGTTGCATTGTATTTGTGTGTAGTGTTGGCGTTTGAATATGTAGATGTATGCACATACACACACACTGACACAAATACAGATACACAGACACACACACTGACACACATGCAGATACACACACTGACATGCATGCAGAAATACAGACAAACACACTGACATGCATGCAGATATACAGACACACTGACACACATATAGATAAACAGAAAAACCGGAATTGTTATAGACAACAAACTATGCAACAGTGTACAATGTCAAACAAGAAGAGGAGAAGAGTCTGCGCTGACTAACTAATAAAAAAGCAGCAACCCTAATAAGGGAATCCCTCAAAGAACCCTTCGAGAGCAAAGGAAGGCAAAAGGAGTTAAGGGCTGCGCATAAAACCAATAAATAAGAAATAAAATCAGCAAATATAAAAACAGCAAATATTGGAACCAAAATATAATATAAGTAAGTAAAATTAACAAAGTTCGTCCAAATATAAATATTAGGTAGTTTAAAATGAGAACAGTCTCACTGATGTATGGTGTGGTCCTCAGATATTGGTCCGTCCGTGTGGTAAATAGTCCATATATGTGGAGAAAACAAACAAAAAAAGCTGCCAATGGTGAAGTATTGTGGATCCAGATGTGGTATATAAATCAAGGAAAAGTATTGCACTCACATTTGTTGGAGCTTGAACCAGCTCTAGGAGAAAGGGCACTTAGTGGTATAATCCCCACTATAGGATATACTGGGATGGTCGGTCCGTCCGTCCGGCTTGGTGTTCCTTCAGACTGCTTGAATATAAGCTAGAACCAGCTTAGGTGTAGGAGACTCTTTGTAGCTGAGGATATATAGGTCCGTCTCTCAGGCTTGGGATCCGTTGATATCCCCAGAATATATAAAACAGCAGATAGTGCTCTCAATTGGAACAATAGAGTATTTAACTAAAGTAAATTATACTTACAAAAATAGAGCACACTAATACTGCTCTATTACCACAGCGCTGGTGGAATTACCCCCCTAAGGATTTCTTGAGACGGGATACACTTGAGAATAAAAAGATGGTTAAATAAAAAGAAAAAAGAAAAATATATATAAAATTTATAAAATATATGTTAAAAGAGAATGTATAAAAGAATGCCAGGAAAAGTAGAAGTGTATAAAATACAATAAAAATCAGTATAAGATTGGTCCTATAAAAAGGTAACCAAAAATAACTTTTATTGATTAACCCCTTAAGGACAGAGCTTCAAAAGCTTGTCTTTCACTTAATGACAACGGCATTTTTTTTCATTTTTTGCTGTTTGCGTTCAACTGCAATTTGCATTTTACTAATTTGTTGCACCAACACATATTATACATCGTTTTTCAAAGGACAGAAAGGGCTTTAATTTGATGTAACACACATATATATAAATGCTTATTTATTATAAAAAATTACAGAAAATTTTTTAAAAAGTGAAAATTTTGTCCTTTTTTTACAGTTTTTGCAATAATAATGTGTGCATAATTAGTGCAGGTTAAAAAAAGTAATTAAAAATAAATTCATTTAGTTGTTCTGATTTACAGAATATATAATGTGTCTGGGATTTTAAGTTTTTTTTGGTAGTTACAGGTCACAAAGCACAAGGAGTAAAATAGACTTTTAATGTGGAGCGATTTTAGAATTTGGTATGTTTGTCTTGTAAGCTTAATAGCCATAAAAGAAAACAAAATTGCCACACAAAAGTATATATTTATATAAAGTAGACATCACGGGCTATTTACCTAAGGTTGTTTTGACACTTTCTACGTAGCCATTTCACCGCCAACCTCTGCTAAATATTGGAGTAAAATTGTGTTCTTTTTGGTTTTTGGCACACAAACTTATAACAGAGAAATTCTCGTGTATATTTTGTAAAGTTGGTGTGTGCTATTCCTGTACAAAGTCTTATTTTGTGTTCAGTTACATCTGCTGAGTAAAATGACACCCCCATTGTATGTCTTTGGCACTGTTTCGTAAAGTTACAGTGCCATACAGGATACCTGTCCTTTTCAGTATTCACAGTAGAATTTTGAGAGACGGATTTAATGAGCCTATGCTTCCATTTGGGGTATTATAACAGTTTGACTGTTCAAAAAAGCCCACAGAGGCCTACCATTTGTAAAAGTAGACACTCCAGGGTATCTCATAAGGTGCATATTGTGCCTTAACATGCCCCCATTTTTTCACCAATATATGCCAAAGTATGTGGTAAAAAATAATTTTGTGCATTTTTTACATACAGATTGCATTTTTGCTGGGCGTTTTGTATATTTCATATGTGCCACTAAGTTCAAACCCCCAAATTATGCTCAGCTAAGTCTTCTGAGTAAAATGACACCCCATATGAATGTCTTTGGCACTATTTCGTGAAGCTACAGTGCCATATAGGAGACCAAGCCATATCCGTTTTTACCAAACTTTGAATTTTGACGCTGGGCCTATGTGCAATTTCCAAGCATCTTCGCAGGTTTTAAATTCAAACTACCCCACAAAGGCCTACCATTTCTTAAAGTAGACACCCCAGGGTGTTTCAAAAGGTATAGTTTGAACCTTAGCGTGGGATCATTTTTCCGCTAGCTTGTACCAGATGTAGTGGTAATAAGCGTTTTTTCTGTCTTTTTGACATACAAAGTGAGTTTGCACAGTATATTTTGCAAACCTTATGTGTGCTACGACTGTATAATACTTCATATGTTGCCCAGCTATGTCGGTTGAGTACAGCAATACCCCCGTATGTACCTTTGCCAGGTATGTGTGGACATCGGAGGGGCACATTTGGGACAGAGCCATTCCAGTTTTTTTCAAACTTTCAATTTTTATGCGTTGCGTATGTCCCATTTTAGAGTATTTTACCAGGCTATATAATCCAGATTCCCCATAAAGCCATACCATTTCTTAAAGAAGACATCCCAGGGTATCTCAAAAGGCATATTTTGAACCTTAGTGTGGGATAATTTTTCCGCTAGCTTGTACCAAGTGTAGTGGTCACAAGCATTTTTTCTGCCTTTTTGACATACAAAGTGAGTTTGCGCAGCATATTTTGCAAGCCTTATGTGTGCTATTACTGTATAATACTTCATATGTTGCTCAGCTATGTCAGCTGAGTACAGCAATACCCCCGTATGTACCTTTGCCAGGTATATGTGGATGTTGAAGGGGCGCATTTGAGACGCAGCCATTCAGTTTTTTTCTAACTTTGAAGTTTTACGCTGTGTCCATGTTCCAATTTGGAGTAGTTTAGACGGTTGGTTATTGAAACTTCCCCACAAACACATACTATTTATTAAAGAATACACCCTGGGGTAATTCAAAAGGCATATTTTGAACCTTGGCGTGGGATAATTTTTTCTCTAGTTTGTTCCAGGTGTAGTGGTAATGAGCGTTTTTAAAATGTATTTTTTTACTTTTTATAACTTTTTACTTTTAAAAACTAGTTTTTAAACTTTTGTTTTGCTTATAAATTTTTTTTAAACTTTCCTAAACTTTCTTAAAACTTTTTTACAGATTTAACATTTTTCTAAGCTTTTTTTTTTACCGTTAACCCCTAACTAGCAGTACGCAGCACTAACAGTAAATTCTCCATTTTCCCATAACTCCCACCCACCCCAGCTAGCAAAATATATAGTTATAAAATATTTAAATTAATTAATTAAATAAATTGAACCCCTGAGGGTTAAAAAAATAAATAAAAGTTAATCCACAGGGGTTAAAAAAAATTAGATCACAGTATAATACTGTGATCTCTATTTGATCGCTGTAGGCAGTGATCGACTGGCAGGGAAGGGGTTAATTTTTATTTGGACTAGGTAAAGGGTTTTTTTTTTAAATTTTTACTTAAACGTTATTAAAACATTTTTTAAAGCTTAATTTTTAACTTTTTAAAGTTTCTTTTAAAACTTTTTTTAACGTTAACCCCTAGTTAGCCTAACGCCAAATCCCCCAATTCCCCACTAACTTCCACCCACCCCAGCTAGCTAAATATATCATTTTAAAATAATTTAATTAATTAATTTAATTAATTTAACCCCTGAGGGTTAAAAAAAAAAGAATTAACCCTCAGGGGTTAACAAAAAAATCAGATCATAGTAAAATGTAATCCCTGCCAATTGATCACTGTAGTCAGTGATCAATTGGCAGGGAAGGGGTTACTTTTTTATTAAAATGGGTAAAGGGGGGGGGGGACTTTAAATTAACTTTATTTTTTTTAACAGCAGGGGGCAGGATCAGCACTGTTCCGGCTCCCTGCACGTCACACAGAACCAGGAAGTGCAGGGAGCCGGTAGGTAAGTATACAGAGCACATGTGCTCGCTCTGACTTGCGGTCAGAGCGAGCACATATGCTGGGCAGCCTGACTGAGTGCTCCCGGTATGCCTCTAATGCAGAGCACCATTAACCCCGTGATCGCCGCGATAGCGGCGATCCGGGGTTAATTTTACCGCGTGACGGACGAGGTCCGTCACTCGTCATTAAGGGTTTCCCTTCTGTGACGGACCTCGTCCGTCACCCGTCCTTAAGGGGTTAAAATACACTATTTAAAACCATTTACGCATTTCACCTATGAGGTTTTATCAAAATGGTAAAAGAACAAACTATGCAACAGTGTACAATGTCAAACAAGAAGAGGAGAAGAGTCTGCGCTGACTAACTAATAAAAAAGCAGCAACCCTAATAAGGGAATCCCTCAAAGAACCCTTCGAGAGCAAAGGAAGGCAAAAGGAGTTAAGGGCTGCGCATAAAACCAATAAATAAGAAATAAAATCAGCAAATATAAAAACAGCAATATTTATTTATTAAAAACGAAGCTTGTAATGTAATGTAAATTGTCATTGGTCCCGATCACATGATCGGGACTCAATGACGTGCGTCGCGCATGCGTGAAGAAACTTATGGGCGGATCGCTCAGACGGATCGCGCATACACAGAGGGCTCAGTGGCCGGCATGGAGGGGCAATGCTCCTTGGGATTAGTAGTCCTGCCGGTCACTGGGCGCTCGTAGCAGGATAATTATAGCGTCTTGCTTAACAAGGGAGTAAGTTAAAATTAACACCCCCAATGGTCATAAATGAAATAAAAAAGATATTGATTGAAAAAAAAATATATATATATATATGCATGTAATTCTATACATGCTTAATATTATGTGAATACAGGAAAGATTAATAAAAATGAAGAATGAAGTATTAAAAGATAAAATATTAAAATTGTATATAGTATGCAAATATATATATACGCATGTAATTCTATACATCCATAATAATATGTGGATACAGAGAAGATTAATAAAAATGCAAAATAAAAAGATAAAATATTAAAATGGTATACAGTATATAAGAACAGACATTTATATAAAAACAGACATTGTTATAAAAAATTGTGCAAGTCAAAATCTGCATTAAGCCCATTTGGTATGAGGGTCTGTAACTTGTAGACCCATTCCATCTCTGTTTTACCTAAAATATTTTTTATTTCACCTCCTCTCCAGGGTAGGCAACATTTTTTTATGCCCATATATTTTAGCATTTTTGGATCTTTGTTGTGAATTAAAAAGTGTTTAGATAAAGAGTGATTTAAATATCCATTTTTTATGTTCCTACAATGCTCACTAAGTCTAATTTTAAGACATCTAGTTGTCATCCCAACGTATTGGAAGCCGCACGGGCATTCCAATAGGTAGATGACATTTCTGCTATTACATGTTATAAATTATTTTATTTTAAAAGTAGTTTTGGTCTTATTCGAAATGAATTCAGTCATTTTTGGTGGCATTGTAGGATCAGCAGTTTTGCATACAATACAACTCTTGCATTTATAGAAACCTATAGATTGAGGAAAAAAGAATACAGGATTGTTGGATGTAACTTTTTTAGTAAAATTAGTAGTTAAAAATCGATTTAAAATCAGGGGCCCCTCTAAAAATTATACTTGGTTTTTATGGAATGATTTTAGTAAGATTTTCGTCATGTTCTAAAATGTGCCAGTGCTTTTTAATAATCTTTTTTATTTCATTACTTTTATTATTATAATTAAAAGTAATGGGAAGAAGTATAGAATCATTTGTACTTTGGGGTTTATATGTTAAAAGATCTTCTCTTTTTTTTATCTCGTTTATATTTTCCAATAAATCTATTTCTGAGTAATTTTTTTTCCATGAATTTGCTTTTAAGTGCATCAGCCTGTTCTTCAAAGTTTTCTACTTCCATGCAATTTCTACGTAATCTTAGAAATTGACTTTTTGGGGCACTGTCAAGCCATGGTTGTGTACAATGTCAGTCAGCAGTGGCCAAGGCCAGTAAGGTATTGTCATGCATGAAAAAGGGCATTCATTCTCGGGACAAGAATATCATTTTGCCGCTTTATAAATCACTGGTAAAACCCCATATTGAATATGCTGTACAATTTTGGGCACCTGTTCTAAAGAAGGATATTATGGCACTAGAAAAAGTGCAGAGGCGGGCTACAAAATTAATAAAAGGAATGGAACATATCGGCTATGAAGAAAGGTTAACAAATTTAAACCTATTTAGTTTAGAAAAACGTCGCCTGAGAGGGGATATGATAACATTATACAAATATATTCGGGGCCAATACAAACCATTGTGTGGAAATCTATTCACAAACCGGACTTTACATAGGACACGAGGCCATGCGTTTAGACTGGAAGAAAGAAGATTTCGTCTTAGGCAAAGGAAAGGTTTTTTTACTGTAAGAACAATCAGGATGTGGAATTCTCTGCCTGAAGAAGTGGTTTTATCAGAGTCCATACAGATGTTCAAACGGCTACTAGATGCATACTTGCAAGAACAGAATATTCAAGGATATAATCTTTCAATGTAGGGTAATAACTGCTTGATCCAAGGATAAATCTGACTGCCATTCTGGGGTTAAGAAGGAAGTTTTTTCCTAGCTTGTTGCAAAATTGGAAGTGCTTCAAACTGGTTTTTTTTTTGCCTTCTTTTGGATCAACAGCAAAAGACAAATGTGAGGAAGGCTGAACTTGATGGACGCAAGTCTCTTTTCAGCTATGTAACTATGTAACCTATACATATACACACACTGCCACACATGCAAATACACAGATTGTCATACTGACACATTTACAGATAGACACACACATACATACACACGCTGACACACATACAGATACATAGACACACAGATACACACACACACTAACACATACACATACTGAAAACATACAGATACATACACTGAGACCTACCCGGAACATGCATTTCTCAATAGCACCCGTAGAGACAAACATGTATGCAAAATACAAATTAAGGAATAGTGCACACAAAAATACAGTTTTGTATTTTACAAGGCTACTTGAAATCTCAGCAAGCAAATATGGGGATTCAGTTCCACCACATGGACATATCGTGTTGAGACTACCAGTAAGCCACAGTACCCCAATATTGGTACATTCATTCTAATAGAAAATCAGCATAATATAGTTTATTTTGTTTAGTCTTCACACCAGCCATCAAGCCCCTTCTAGCATTTCTTATATCATGAACTTTTAACAGCATGCTAGACCCCAGAAGAGTCTTCTGTATGTAATTGAAGATTATGCTAGCTTTAGTGTACTAATAATCTTAATTTTAATAAAGACAGGAGGTGAGTATTTTGCATAACTCTCTTTACTAAACTCCACAGCAGTAAAGAAAAGGATAGTGAGAACCAATCAAAAAACTGTAGGAGGTATGGTATTCCCAGAGCACAGGCTCCTCCCCCTCTTTCAACTAGCGACATTGCAGACGGACAAAGTTCAAACAATTAAGAATCAAAACCAGTCTTGGGTCTGTAACAGTAGAGTCAATCCGAGCGAATCGGGATAATCCATGTGGAGTGAAGGATAAACTTGGGTAATCTGTATAACAGGAGATTCAATCCAAACGATTTAGGATAAACTTGGGATAATCCACATAGAGATAACCATAGATCCATGTTGAGTTACGCTGAAACGAGAATGTGGAATAGGTTAGGTACTAGTCGTAGGACCATGAAAACATGGGAGTCATCTGTATAGCATATTTCCGTAAGACTATAGTATTATAATGACAAAACATTAGTAATAGGTACCTCTCTCCCTAAAGTACAACAAGGTATAATAATCCTGACATATGAGATATACACCATATACGTTGGACAGTCGGAATGGTGAAGGTAGAGTAGAGACTAGTTTCCTATAGAAGGATAGAGGAATTTGAAGAAGGAACTGTATAGAGATACCAGAAGACCAAAAGGGTGGGTATGGGTGGGAAAATACTCGCCTCCTGTCTTTATTAAAATTAAGATTATTAGTACACTAAAGCTAGCATAATCTTCAATTTTATTACATGACAGGAGGCTTCGTATTTTGCATTTTTAACGCTGATGTAACAAGGAAAATGCCGCGCAGGAGTTCGGTCTAAAGTAGAAGGTTCGAAAAGTGGATTCGCGTGACCAGTCGGCCATGCGTAGGACATCTGATAGTGATGCTCCAGCTGCGTAGGCCGAAGAAGCAGCCACGCCTCTCACCAAATGAGCCCCAAAAGTGGCATCCACGCCCGCCAGTGACAAGATCCAGCATACCCATCTAGCGAGAGTGGTAGAGGAAACTGGATTGTGGTGTTTGACGTAGGAAATCAGGAGTTGACCGGAGGGAGTCGGACGAAGAGAGGCGGTAGCTGTCACGTAGCTGCATAAGGTTGCTACCACGCATAATAGGGGTTCCGCGACGAAGAAGGGGTAAAAAATGGTGGTGGAGTTCAATTTGGTGCGTCGGGAAACATGGAAGGTGACCCCTTCAGGATCTATCAAAAAGGCGTTGACTTTGAAGGCCTTAACGTCGGATACTCGACGAAAGGAAACTAAGCATAGTAACATCATCATTTTGGTAGAAAGTTGACGGAGCGAGAGTCTGTGGTTAGGCGGCCATTCTCTTAAGAAGGTGAGGACGAGGTCCACATCCCATATGTGGGTGTATTTGGGGACCGGAGGCCGTTTTAGTCGCATGCCCCTCAGTAATCGACATACCATAGGATCCTTACCCACCGGAATCCCTTGGATAGGGGTATGGGCCGCTGAGATCGCTGATCGAACTACGTTAATAGTTCTATAAGATTTCCCTGTTGCAAAAAGTGACGACAGGAAATTCAGGATGGTGGGAATAGTTACCGTAAGAGGACCAGGATGTCCAAGCAGAGAGGTAGCATAATCTCGTCCCCGGTGCTCATGAATCCCATAAGAGGTCCCTAGCAATCGCTGCCGTCTCTCCAATGGCGAGAGAACCAGTCAGCTGTGAGATTTGTCTCCCCTGGTAGATATTCCGCCTTGAGGGAGATGTTGCGTGGAAGGCAGAAGTCGAACACCTCTTTCGTGAGTTCGGATAGGAGTTGTGAGCGGGCTCCGCCTAGGCGGTTGATATATCGGATGGCCGAGATGTTGTCCATCCTGAGGAGAATGCAACAATCTGATTTGTCCCTTGCCAGGCTGCGTATGGCGAAGGAGCCCGCCAGTAGTTCGAGACAGTTGATATGCAGGTTGAGTTCCTGTGAAGTCCAGGCTCCTCCTGTCGATACTCCCTCGCTCGTGGTGCCCCAGCCCCAAAGGCTGGCGTCCGATTCCAGTACGAAATCTGGGGTTTTGCTGAATTTAGCTTGGCTGTTCCAGGCCTGCATGCTGTCCAGCCTCCATTGTAGTTCCTCCCTGACCTCTGACGTAATCGGTACTGGTTGGTCGTAGGTGGGATTTCGGCAGAGGAAAGATGCCTTGAGGCGTTGCATCGCCCTGTAGTGGAGTGGACCATCCATCAAGCCAGGGTAATGTTCCAGAATAGTACTAGTAGTACTAGGGCCCCAGCAGGGTAGGATAGCTCAGGAACAATAAGTACCAGCAGTACTGAATATATCACCCCAGCAGGGTGTATTGGGCTTTGTGTCTGGGCATCACCCAGTATGCAGAGATTGCAACAGCAGAGCTCTGATAGGCAGCACCTTAATGGGGCCTCACATGGTATTGAGCCACACATATACCACAGGAGTAACAGAGACTTTCTGTGGGGACCCCTGCCTGGATGAGAGTAGTGTGAGTGATAGTGGAATCTTGAGAGACAAAGCAGGTGTAGATCTCCGACAGAGTCAGACCGAGTGGGTGAAGCTCCAAGATGTAGGCTGCGGGTCTCGCGAGCCGCGAGATCCAAGATGGACGCCGCCACACTGAAAGTGTGGGAAAGTAGATCCGGCCACCGGCCGGAGCGTGAAAAAGCGTGGTTAGGCGGCCGGGGGGGGGGAGGGGAGGGCAAGGGCACTGTAGGACTAAGTTCCCAGTGGTGGTGGAAGGGGGAAAAAGAATGGCAAAATCGCCCGGTGTAAATGAAACCGAGGGGGGGGGGGGGAAGCAGAGTGCCCAGAGTACATATAGGTACATGTGAAGGGGGCCTCAGGAAAAATCCTGAGTAGAAAAGTTAACCAGGCATATAGGAATGACAGTTAAACAAAAGATAAACAGAACAAACAATAAATTACAAGGAATATAAGTATTATAAATATCTAAACATGAATAAATATGAGGAGCTCAATATTCAGACCTGTCTGCTGATGGAGCAGTAAAGAAAGAGGAGGAGGAGCCTTTGCTCTGGGAATACCATACCTCCTACTTTTTTTTGATTGGTTCTTACTATCATTTTCTTTACTGCTATGGAGTGTAGTAAAGAGAGTTATGCAAAATACAAAGCCTCCTGTCATGTAATAAAATTGTAGATTATGCTAACGTAGTGTACCTATAATCTTAATTTTAGTATTGACAGGAGGCAAATATTTGCATAACTCTCTTTACTAATAAACTCCCAGCAGCACAGATCATAACAGAATAACCAATTAGAAAACATTTCAACATTACACAAAAGGCCCTGTTAGACTAGTCACTTCATCTTTCTTTGTAGCAAACTCAAAACGATAAAGTCCAAATATAAAGTCAAACATCAAACAAGTCAAACTGTAATTCTGAAACGAACATCCAGACTATAATAGTGAAAATATTGTGATGGCTAATTGTAGGTATAATAAACCTGGGTAAATTGTATTCCTTTAAACTGTTTCTTTAATAACTTTTCACCTACTTTCAGTACACAGTATGTTAGCGCCATCTTGTCTTAGATTAAGATTAATAACAATTCAAGGCTCAATCTAACTTCTAGTCCAAATAAAGATGTCCAGGTTATGACAATAGACTAAAAAGGATGTTTTCCTTTTATTTTTATATATGAACTGCTTTTAACCTCAAGATGAATTTACCCATACATTACCAGTAGTAATTAAGTGTTCTTGCATAGCAAGACCACTTAATGTTATCTCACATATATATTATTATTATTATTAAGTGTTCTTGCATAGCAAGACCACTTAATGTTATCTCACATATATATTATTAAGTGTTCTTGCATAGCAAGACCACTTAATGTTATCTCACATATATATTATTATTATTAAGTGTTCTTGCATAGCAAGACCACTTAATGTTATCTCACATATATATTATTATTAAGTGCTCTGCATAGCAACTTAATGTTATCTCACATATATATTATTATTATTATTATAGCAAAATTCTAGCAAAATTTGCCACCCTAACTCCTCCCACAGTTTTTACACTACATAGACAAAAATTTACCAAACGTGCAAGTGTTCTTGCATAGCAAGACCACTTAATGTTATCTCATATATATTATTATTATTATTATAGCAAAATTTGCCACCCTAACTCCTCCCACAGTTTTTACACTACATAGACAAAAATTTACCAAAACGTGCAGATTGTTCCCGATCGGATTACTATTACTTTGTGGAACGTTTCGCCGAATGGTTCACGGAATATCGTCGTTCTTGTGGCGAAATTTGTCCCATAGGAATGAATGGCAAAGCTAGAGTGGGAGCTGGCAAAAGCTGAAAAATCAGGACATGATTTCTAAACTGCCACCACTCCCTTATTTTCAGGCCCACCTACACCAATCGTATATCAAAACGTTCAGCTATCCCTGCTGCCACTAAACATGTCAACAGCTAAGCCGTAGTCCTGATAGTTTTCACAATATGACCATTTGTTTGCAACCAACGCCGTCCATTGACATTCATTGAAACTTCACTCTGCAAAGCTCAAATTTGAAGTGCAATTTCTAAACTGCGACTGTGCCTTCATTTTAATACTTCAGAGACATACTATGCATCAAAATGTAGGTCTGGGTCTTGTGATTCTCACAATATAAAGCTCTTCGCTGTAGGAGTTATAGTTTTTAAGATACGACCGTTTGAAGATGGCAACCGCCAAAATTCTCTGACCTGTGTCAAGCTGCAGCAGCAAGTGATGTCATAGACAGGGCCTTTTGAACACCTGCTAATGTTTGTATAAATGTATGGTTTAATGTAACTGTGCAACAACGTTGCAATTAAATGTGCTATGTAAATGATAACAGTTACTCCGCCCACTCCAGTTGTAGACTACAGGTGGAAGCAAGAACACTTCACACAATTTCCCCAGAAATTGTAGCTTTTCTAGTTATTATTATTTGTATTACATTATTGTACTTAGCAAAATTTGCCCACTAACTCCTCCCCACAGTTTTTTACTACATAGACAAAAATTTACAAGCATGCAGGTGTTCCTGGTCAGTTGCTATTACTTTACAATGGAACGTTTCGCCGAATGGTTCACGCGGAATATAAAGTCGTTCTTGCTTGGCAAATTTGTCCCATAGGAATGAATGGCAAAGCTAGAGTGGGAACTGCCAAAAGCTGAAAAATCAGGACATGATTTCTAAACTGCCACCACTCCCTTATTTTCAGGCCCACCTACACAAATCTTATATCCAAACGTTCAGCTATCCCTGCTGCCACTAAACATGTCAACGGCTAAGCCATAGTCCTGATAGTTTTCACAATATAATCATTTGTTTGCAACTAACGCTGTCCATTGACATTCATTGAAACTTCACTCTGCAAAGCTCAAATTTGAAGTGCAATTTCTAAACTGCGACTGTGCCTTCAATTTTAATACTTCAGAGACATACTATGCATCGAAATGTAGGTCTGGGTCTTGTGATTCTCACAATATAAAACTCTTCACTGTAGGAGTTATAGTTTTTAAGATACGACCGTTTGAAGATGGCAACCGCCAAAATACTCTGACCTGTGTCAAGCTGCAGCAGCAAGTGATGTCATAGACAGGGCCTTTTGAACACCTGCTAATGTTTTTATAAATGTATGGTTTAATGTAACTGAGCAA
Organism: Pelobates cultripes; assembly: GCA_933207985.1. Lineage (NCBI taxonomy): Eukaryota > Metazoa > Chordata > Amphibia > Anura > Pelobatidae > Pelobates > Pelobates cultripes. The sequence continues at coordinate 215,953,301 of OW240913.1, read as the reverse complement.
CAACGTTGCAATTAAATGTGCTATGTAAATGATAAGTTACTCCGCCCACTCCAGTTATAGACTACAGGTGGAGGCAAGAACACTTCACACAATTTCCCCAGAAATTGTAACTTTTCTAGTTATTATTGTGTGTGTGCTTGTATAGCAAATTTGCCACCTAACTCCTCCCACAGTTTTTTACACTACATAGACAAAAATTTACCAAAAGCGTGCAGATTGTTCCCGATCGGATTGCTATTACTTTGTGGAACGTTTCGCCGAATGGTTCACGGAATATCGTCGTTCTTGTGGCGAAATTTGTCCCATAGGAATGAATAGCAAAGCTAGAGTGGGAGCTGGCAAAAGCTGAAAAATCAGGACATGATTTCTAAACTGCCACCACTCCCTCATTTTCAGGCCCACCTACACAAATATTATATCAAAACGTTCAGCTATCCCTGCTGCCACTAAACATGTCAACGGCTAAGCCATAGTCCTGATAGTTTTCACAATATAATCATTTGTTTGGATCTAACGCTGTCCATTGACATTCATTGAAACTTCACTCTACAAAGCTCAAATTTGAAGTGCAATTTCTAAACTGCGACTGTGCCTTCATTTTTAATACTTCAGAGACATACTATACATCAAAATGTAGGTCTGGGTCTTGTGATTCTCACAATATAAAGCTCTTCGCTGTAGGATTTATAGTTTCTAAAATACGACCGTTTGAAGATGGCAACCGCCAAAATACTCTGACCTGTGTCAGGCTGCAGCAGCAAGTGATGTCATAGACAGGGCCTTTTGAGCACCTGCTAATGTTTTTATAAATGTATGGTTTAATGTAACTGTGCAACAACGTTGCAATTAAATGTGCTATATAAATGATAACAGTTACTCCGCCCACTCCAGTTGTAGACTACTGGTGGAGGCAAGAACACTTCACACAATTTCCCCAGAAATTGTAGCTTTTCTAGTTATTATTATTCTTATTATAGCAAAATTTGCCACCCTAACTCCTCCCACAGTTTTTACACTACATAGACAAAAATTTACCAAAACGTGCAGATTGTTCCCGATCGGATTGCTATTACTTTGTGGAACGTTTCGCCGAATGGTTCACGGAATATCGTCGTTCTTGTGGCAAAATTTGTCCCATAGGAATGAATGGCAAAGCTAGAGTGGGAGCTGGCAAAAGCTGAAAAATCAGGACATGATTTCTAAACTGCCACCACTCCCTTATTTTCAGGCCCACCTACACAAATCTTATATCAAAACGTTCAGCTATCCCTGCTGCCACTAAACATGTCAACGGCTAAGCCATAGTCCTGATAGTTTTCACAATATAATCATTTGTTTGCAACTAACGCCGTCCATTGACTTTCATTGAAACTTCACTCTGCAAAGCTCAAATTTGAAGTGCAATTTCTAAACTGCGACTGTGCCTTCAATTTTAATACTTCAGAGACATACTATGCATCAAAATGTAGGTCTGGGTCTTGTGATTCTCACAATATAAAGCTCTTCACTGTAGGAGTTATAGTTTTTAAGATACGACCGTTTGAAGATGGCAACCACCAAAATACTCTGACCTGTGTTAAGCTGCAGCAGCAAGTGATGTCATAGACAGGGCCTTTTGAACACCTGCTAATGTTTTTATAAATGTATGGTTTAATGTAACTGTGCAACAACGTTGCAATTGAATGTGCTATGTAAATGATAACAGTTACTCCACCCACTCCAGTTGTAGACTACAGGTGGAGGCAAGAACACTTCACACAATTTCCCCAGAAATTGTAGCTTTTCTAGTTAGAAATGCTATACTATATATGCATATATACATGCATGACCAATGCTAGGTAGAGACTTACTGACCGACTCTGGAGGTGACACATAATGAGAGATTACTTGTATAACTAGAAAAGCTACAATTGTGTGAAGTGTTTTTGCCTCCACCAATAGTCTACAACTGGAGTGGGCGGTGTAACTGGGTGGAGTGGCTTGAGTAACTGTTGTGTGGTTGGAGTGCCTGGAGTAACTGTGGAAAGGTTGGAATGGGCAGAGTAGCTTTATGAAACATTAATTAGTTGTATTGTTGTAACATTGTTACAGTGTTTTTCTGTTACAGGTATAACAAATTGACTAACATGGAAATATATTTATTAAATGTGATAGTGCTCACTTTTGTGTTATCAAAACTGTAGGAATGACAGCAGTTTAGAGAATGTGTTTCATCTAGCTGCCTCTGTGTTCCGGAACACTCTGCTGGCTGCTCACACACCTGGGTACCTATGGCAACTCACTCTACAGCAAGGGCAGAGAAGAGCGGTTAAAAACAAACTGCTTCAAATTGCTCACTTCACTGGTGGTTGCCATCTTCAAACGGTCGTAGTTTAAAAAACTATAAATCCTACAGCAAAGAGCTTTATATTGTGAGAATCACAAGACCCAGACCTACATGATGCATAGTATGTCTCTGAAAAATTAAAAATGAAGGCACAGTCCCAGTTTAGAAATTGCCCTTCAAATTTGAGGTGGCTAGAGTGGAGTTTCAATGAATGTCAATGGACGGCGCGATTTGCAAACAAATGGTCATATTGTGAAAACTATCAGGAACTATGGCTTAGCTGTGGAAATTTTTAGTGGCAGCAGGGATAGCTGAACGTTTTGATATAAAATTTGTGTAGGTGGGCTTGAAAATGAGGGAGTGGTGGCAGTTTAGAAATCATGTCCTGTTTTTTCAGCTCACACTCTAGCTTTTGTCAGCTCCCACTCTAGTTTTGAACATTCCGCCATTCATTCCTATGGGACCAATTTTGCCACAAAAACTACGATATTTCATGAACCATTTGGCGAAACTTTCCACAAAGTAATAGCACACTGATCTGGAACAATCCGCACATTTCTATATATTACTGTCTATGTAGTGTAAAAACTGTGGGAGGAGTAAGGGTGGTAAATTTAGCCCTTGCTGTAGAGTGAGTTGCCATAGGAACCCAGGTGTGTGAGCAGCCAGCAGAGTGTTCCGGAACACAGAGGCAGCTAGATGAAACACATTCTCTAAACTGCTGTCATTCCTACAGTTTTGATAACACAAAAGTGAGCACTATCACATTTAATAAATATATTTCCATGTTAGTCAATTCGTTATACCTGTAACAGAAAAACAGTAACATACAGTGTTACAACAATACAACTAATCAATGTTTCATAAAGTTACTCTGCTCAGACCAACCTTTCCACAGTTACTCCAGCCACTCCAACCACACAACAGTTACTCAAACCACTCCACCCAGTTACTCAAACCACTCGAGTTGTAGACTACTGGTGGAGGCAAGAACACTTCACACAATTTCCCCAGAAATTGTAGCTTTTCTAGTACTAATACTTTATACATATATATTCCAAGCATATATTCATTTAATTCTATATTAATGGATTATTACGTTTATAGATCTGTATTAATTTATATTCAATAAACTATTTTAATATAGGTTATTGCTTCCATCTCCTATTTTTATTGTATTCTCAATTATTTATGTATTTTAAATAGAGAAACTCTATAAAGACTATGTAATATTTTAGCTAAGATATCAGTATGGTTAGCCCTGCTAAATTCTATGTTTTAAGACGTTATAGTGGTAAATAGGGGTACTAGTCGTTACAATATTACCCCTAGAATCCAGAATAGAGGTATAAGGTGTCGATCACAATGAAAAGAAACAGAAAGAAGTGAAAGGCATCTGAAATGAAGTTGTCCATCATACAACAAATGTCTACCACATATGTGAAATTAATGCAACAACAATTGATGCTAGCAATGCTAATGACAGGTATAGTATGGAACAATAGCATGATCTAAACAGAAGAACAAACATTAGTGCATGTGTAGGGTAAGGCTAGTCGAAAACAGTTACCCAAGGAAAAGAAAAACCGAGGGTGGAAAGAAAGAAGGGTGGGAAATATTCACCTCCCGTCATTACTAAAATTAAGATTATAGGTACACTCTGTTAGCATAATCTACAATTTTATCACATGACAGGAGGCTTCATATTTCCAGTTTTTTTTAAAAAAATTATTATTTTGTCGTGCACGAAAAATGCACAGAGGCAGGCAATGCCACAACAGATATTGCCAGCGTAGCGTACAATAGTCAGAAACAGTGGTATGGAACATTAGAACTTTGCACATTTTATATTATCAGGTAGTTTGATCAGTAGTTAAAACAATATGTCAGCTACGCAGCTATGCCAGCTGTCACCTCTCTGTTACTATTTGGAGGTAGTGGAAGGCTTATAAAACACGTAATGTGCCCTGTGGAGCAGGGGCATCTCGATTCAGCTTTCACTCGCCTCAGCGTTCAGGCCCGTCCCCTTCAAAGGCAAAGCGAGTAATGGCACGGTAAGCTTGACGTACTATAAAAGCGCACACACAACGCACAACTGGGGGACCGCCTGAAAAAAATCAGATAAGAAACCAAAGTAGAAACCGACTTCGTACGGTGTGAGATAGAAAAAGGGGATGTCCTCTGGCGAGAAGGAGAAACCTTCCACATCGAATGCACAGACACGCATTACCTGTCGTAAAGAAATGAGACACAATACCTGAATCGTCCGGCCAGAACGAAAGAAAGCGTAACACCAAATCGATGTCCCCAGGATGAGGATATTTAGGTGCGGGAGGCCTGGACAACTAATCCCCCTCAAAAGGCGATCTCACAATGAGATCCAGACTTGCATGTCTTGTAATGATAGTAACCACCACCTGAGGTCTGTCCACATCTCTTCTGAGAGGCAAATCCAGTGATCATAGTAGTGATCCAAGCATAGCTGTTTCGCCTCCAACTGTTGAGTAGCTCAGTAGTGAAAGATTGACTGGATCGAGGAGGACAGGAGGCCCACGATCCGTGCGAGGAGTCGCAGGAGGAGCACATCCATGTGAAGGATCCATTGAATCTCCTTTCAGATAGATGCTATCTTCACGGCAGGCACGTGAAGACCACAGTCCACGGGGTCTATTTTGAAGCCGAGAAATTGAGCGACCTGAGATGGGGAGGGCGCTGACCTCTGTCTGTTCACCACAGAGATCGGAGATTCAGGAAAATGGACGACAAACTTTAGGTAAACCAGTTGTTGGCCAACAAGAGATCCTGACAGAGATGGATTCCTTCTATTTTGGAATGTCGATAGACGACATAATCATTGAGCTGACGGAACTTAATGACTTGTCAAAATTCTCCTGACTGTGTGTAGAATCTGGGGTCTGTGGAACAAACTCGGCTGGTGGCTCGGCTCTGCTGCCAACCAGCCCTCCCAAAAACATCCCTGCCAGGTGGGGATGGAACACTTTCTTGAAGGAGGTTTGGGCTTTGTTCAACAGAGTAAACAAGTTCACATGCTTCTGTAACTCCGCTATAGATGGTTCCTCAAATAGGAATCTGAAAAGGGGCCCAGTTCTTTAGAGCCCAGTGCCAACAGTTCGGAATCCACTCCAACAGTGCCGACTTGCATCTATCAGAACAGAGGGTAGCACTGGTGTTACCTAGCGCTGTGCCCATTCACAAATATCACTGGGATCCGATTGTGTGCCCAGGGCAAGGGCCAGATTTGCAAAATATAGCATCTGTGTCAATGGGCCAAGTTAATCTAGGCATATGTCTTGTGTATACTTAAGCTCTTTTTCAATATCCTTCCGTGGTCTTTACCAGCACAGGACATGAAGACCACTACTGTGGTGTCATGAGCTTGGCCAGGTGGTCTGGCAGCATTCATTCGGACGATCTAGGGTGTCTCATAGTACATGGGTTGTTTTAACAATGGTACATCCAGCACATCCATAAAAACCCCATCCCCGGTGGTCTTGGGTGGAGGTGTATGGGTATATTTTCTGGATAATTGTCACACAACATATTTGGAGACCGTGTGGGGTAGGTCTAGTCTAGTCCACCTTGTCGGAAGGCAGGTCCTACCACTTGCCATTCCTCCACCACATTGAGAGGCGGACAAGAGTCCTCGTCATCTGAGGACCAGGTTTGAGGGGAAGCTAGATCCATCCATTCAAAGCACTTTGGTGTTTTCAAGGGATCCTTGCTCTTAGTCCTGGGTCTCATTGGGGAACTGAAACCCTTCCAGTGTGGTCATTCTGCATTTTATGGGTCCACCCCGAGTGATGTGTCTTGTGTAACAGAGGACACCCACTATGTTAACAGTAACATTTGGCACAAAATGGATGAATTCAATGGTCTACAGTGAATTATCAGATATATTAAATAGTACAGATACCATGACAAAAAGAGGGAGTCATCCCTGCAGGTTTAGCTTAAGCAGCATCAGATCCTGGGGTGCCTATCCGTATTGGCATTCTGTTTTCCTGGTCTGTACTGAACTGTGAAGTTATAGAATTGCAGTGCCAGGCTCCATTGCAACAGTCTGGGGTTGTCTCCTGCCACTCTGTTGAGCCAGATCAGGGGGTTGTGATCAGTCATGACGGTGAAGGAGCACCCGTATAAATAAGGTTAAAGTTTCTTGAGGGCCCAAATGAGGGGTAGGCACTCCTCTTCCACAGTGGCATAACTGACTTCCCTGGGTATCAGTTTTCTGCTCAGGTACACCACCGGGTGTCACATGCCATCCTCCCCGACCTGGCTTAATACGGCTCCCAGTCCAAACATTGAGGCATCTGTATGGACGAGAAATCTTTTAGTATGATCAGATGCCGCTAATACAGGTGCCTTGCTGAGGGCCGTCTTTAACTTCTGGAAGGAATCCACACACTATGGGGACCATACAACTTGTCTGGGTAGGGACTTTTTTGTAAAGTCAGTGATGGGCTTTGCTATGGTACTATAATCCTGTACAAACTTCCGGTAATAGCCAGCTGTCCCTAAAAACGCCATTACTTGTGTTTTGGTGCGAGGTTGGGGCCACAGGGTTATGGTTTCCACTTTTGCTGGGTCGGGTTGCTGCTTCCCAGAACCCACTTGGTGGCCCAAGTATTGCACCTCTGCCATCCCTACATGGAATTTGTCTGGTTTTAACGTTAAGCAGGCAGTTTGAATTCTTTTGAGCACTACAGACATGTGCTCCAGGTGAGCTTTCCATGTGCATTTGAATATGGCTATATCATCCAGATATGCAGAAGCGGAGCTCTGAAATCCCTCTAAGAGCCGATCAGCCATCCTCTGAAATGTAGCTGAGGCATTCTTCATCACAAATGGCATGACTTTGAACTAGTACAAGCCAAATGGGGTGACGAATACCGACTTAGGGATAGCCTCAGGCTCCATGGGGGATCTGCCAATATCCTTTGCACAGATCTATAGTGATCAAATAATTCCCTTTTGCCATCCAGTCCAACGGTTCGTCCACCCTGGGCATGGGGTAGGCATCTGTAACTGATCGTCCTTGAGCCTCCGATAGTCGAGGCAAAAATGTCCCATTTAGGCACCAGCACTACCGGGGAAGCCCAAGGACTCTTGGATGATTCTATCACCCCTAAGGCTAGCATGTCCAGAATTTATTTGTGCATGCTCTCCTTAACGGCCTCAGGGATGAGATATGGCTGCTGCCAGAGTGGTACCTGACCTGGGGTCTCCATTCTGTGGACTGCCAGTGTTGTGTACCCTGGTAAGGCAGAGAACATATCGCTAAATTCCCCTAGCAATTGTTAGGCCTGCTGTCTTTTCTCAGAACTCAAGTTGTCTCCTAAGCTAACCTGCTCTACTTCTGCGGTGTTGGCGGGTAGCATATCTGGTAATGGGATACCTACACTATCTTCGAAGGCAGGTGCACAAACTGCGAATATGTCCTCTGTCCTTTCCACGTACGGCTTGAGCATATTCACGTGAAAGGATCTTCTGATCCGTTCATTGGAACAGCTCGCTACCACATACGTGGTATCACTAATTTTTACCGCTACCTGGTAGGGTCCCTGCCAGGAGGCTTGGAATTTATCGGTTTTAGTGGGCCTTAAGACTAACACTTTTTGTCCTATCTCTAGTATGTGATCTCTGGCTCCCCTGTCGTACCAATGTTTCTGATGCTTTTGGGCCACTTGCAAATTTTCTCAAACTGTGTCTGTTAGGACTTGCAACCGGTCCCTCAGCTCCAGAACGTAGGGCACGATAGGGGTTCCTGCTTCTCCCATATCTCCCTCCTAATGTTCTCGTACCAGGTCCAGGCACCCCCGTACTCTTCTCCCATACAGTAATTCGAAGGGAGAGAAGCTAGTTGACTCCTAAGGCACTTCCCGGTATGTGAACAATACATGGGGGAGAAAGGTTTCCCAATTACGACAGGACTCTGTGAAGGTCTTTAGCCTCTCCTTAAGAGTGCCATTAAATCATTCACAGAGTCCTTTCGTCTGAGGGTGGTAAGGAGAGCTTAGGATAGGTTTTATTCCTCAGCTCTGCCAGAGCTGTTGGATAATAGCCGCCGTGAATTGTGTCCCCCTGATCTGACACAATTTCCCGGGGAAATCCTACCCTAGTTAAAGCTTGTACCAGGGCCTCTACCACTGTTTGATCAGCCTGAATATCAGCCTGAATATTAGAGAGGGCCACTGCTTTCGGGAACCTAGTGGCGTAGTCGATTATGGTGAGGATATACTTCTTGCTCGAGGAGCTGGGCTTACTAATGGGTCCTATTAGATCAACCACTACTCAGTAGAATAGTTCTCCTATTATGGAGAGTGATTGGAGTTTGGCCTTGGGGTGGTCACCTCTTTTCCCTATGCGTTAGCACACATCACAGGTTCTACAATAGTCATGTAAGTCCTGAGTAACTCCGGGCCAGAAAAATGTCTGCGTTAGTCTGTCTCTGGTCTTTTTCATCCCTAATGGCTAATTCGGAGTAATTCAGCTCGGTACTTTCGGGTACTACCAACTGTCTCTTGGTCACCTGACTGGCCCCCTGCCCAGTCCCTCCTGTCAATCTGTACAATAACCCCTTTTCCCACTGAAACCGTGCCTGGCCTACGTCTTCCTGGGGCTTATCTGCAGCTCGCCTGTAACCCCCTAAGGTGGGATCCTCCCTTTGTTCCTTCTCAAAATCTTGTGGGGTGGCCCAGTAGGGAGCGGGATTTATGGCCAGGGTCGGGGTATCAGTTCCTACCTGAGGTTCCTGAGAGTGCGTGGTCTCCATTGCTCGAGTCTGCTGGCGGTTAGTTACAGGTAAAGCTCCCTCCTGCGCTGGTGGGACAAACTGAGAGGTCAAGCATTCCAAGTCATTCCCTAGGAGTGCCTCTGCCGGCAAGTCTGGCATAATCCCTACTTCCAGGGATTTAGCTCCGGTGCCCCAGTCAATATAATGTGATCATATCCCTTCTCAGGCAACATTTTTCTAAACTAAAGAGGTTTAAATTTGTTAACCTTTCTTCATAGCTGTTGTATTCCATTCCTTTTATTAATTTTGTAGCCCGACTCTGCACTTTTTCTAGTGCCATAATATCTTTCTTTAGAACAGGTGCCCAAAATTACACAGACACAGGCAAAATGATATTCTCATCCCGAGAATTAATGCCTTTTTTCCAGCATGACAATACCTTACTGGCCTTAGCCACTGCTGATTGACATTGCACATTGTTGCATAGTTTGTTGTCTACAACAACCCCCAAATCCTTTTTATGTGTTGTTATCCCTAATACACTTCCATTAAGGGTATACGTTGCTTGTGCATTCTTTACGCAAAAGTGCATAACTTTGCATTTTTCATCATTAAATTTCATCTTCAATTTGAGTGCCCAGTCCCCCAGTCTATCTAAATCCCTCTGCAGCAAATTAATATCTTGCTCGCATTGTATTACTTTACAGAGTTTTGTGTCATCTGCAAACACTGAAACATTACTTTCAATGCTTTTTTTTTTATATATCTTGTTTTTATTTAAATGTTTATGTTGATTACATCGGTCATTGAAGATATGACCCAAAGAACAATTATATAACTTAAGACTGGACATAAATACGTACCAGCCTTCAAAGGATTAAATATCCACTTTCCTTAACAAGGTTAATTTGCCTAGTTTAACCACTCAACAATGCAATGTTCTTTCTGAACAGTTTTCTGAAGATGAAGTAAGAAAGGCGATATATACACTTCCTAAAAATAAAGCTCCGGGCCCAGATGGGTTTCCAAATAATTTTTATGTAATCTTTGAAGCTCAACTTACACCATATCTTACAAATGTATTTAATTATTTTAAGGTTGCCGGGTCTTTACCGGAAGAAATGCTCTTGGCCCATATTATTACTCTACCTAAACCAGGTAAAGTGCCCAATGCATGTGCTAACTTAAGACTGATTTCTCTACTTAATACAGACATAAAACTATATGCAAAAATTCTGGGTACACGAATAAAACGTATGTTAACAGATTTGATTTCACCGGAGCAATCAGGGTTTGTACCGTCAAGAGAACCGGGAGACAATACCCGCCATTTTCTAAATGTAATCACTTGGGCACAAGTAAGCAAACAGAAGGGTTTATTATTAGCCCTCACTCAGAGAAAGCATTTGACCGACTAAACTGGTCTTATATGCAGGAAGTACTGCTAAAAATGGGGTTCCCCCTAGCTTTCTTGAGTAATATAAGGGTTCTTTATTCTAATCCCTTGGCCAAAATATATAACTCTGGATTTTTGTCCAGATCATTTCAAATTACAAATGGATCCAGACAAGGATGCCCACTATCCCCACTGATTTTCATTTTGTGCATGGAACCCCTAGTAAGACACATTAAAGCCCAGAAAGGAATCAAAGGTTTAAATACGCCAATAGGGGATTTAAAAATCACTCTTTTGCGGACAATGTCCTACTATTTCTATCAGACCCAGAATCATCAATACCTCAGTTATTGAGTACGCTTGAAAGATATGGCCAATTGTCATATTATAAAAATAATTCCAAAAAAAATCACAGGCATTGGTATTAGGGCTCTCAACAGCTACTACACAACGCTTAAAATCATTATACCCATTTGACTGGCGCAAAACGTCCATATCCTATTTAGGTATCAAACTTCCCATAACACAAACGCTGATAATAAAAGAAAACCATCTACCATTAATAAATAAATTAGACCACCAACTCAAAACATGGGAAAACAAAGAAATATCCTTGTTGGGTCGTATACAAACAATAAAAATGATGATTCTGCCTCATAGCCTATATCTTTTTCGGACATTGCCAATTACCATTCCAAATACCATACTTCGGAAGTTCCAGGTACTTATCAATGCGCGTATCTGGAAAAGGAAACCCCCACGAATCGCACAAGACCAGCTTTGGCTTTGCTAAAGGTAGTTTAGGTGTCCCAAATGTCAAAACTTAATATTAGGCTACACTACCTGCTCAAGGTCTTTTAATACTTGAATGGGTTTCTCCTCCGTTGTGGCTGGCACTAGAAAGTGCACTGTTTTTACAGGGCTCATTACCGTTCGCACTATGGTCTGGGAATATAGTACCTAATAAGGCAACAGAGTTGCTCCCAACCACAAAAACTCTTCTCCATATATGGATAGAGTCAATTCTTAAACTTTCGGTAGGACAAGATTTATTATTTGTTGCACCTCTGCAGACTGACTGTTTTTATGCCAGACCTGCAGTTGGAACCTTGGATACAGCTAGGCATATGCCATATATGATCATTATTTAATGGCTCAGGTGCCAAATCATTTCCCGAATTGGTTAAAGAGTATTCCCTACCACCTAGAGAAATATATATATTAACTTTCTTTAGTTGCTGCAGCACCTTGTCTTGAGTTAACCAATCACAATTATTCAGCAAATTTTTAGCAGCAATCATTTGCACATCTATTGCCATGGGTTCTTTCTTAATATATACGGAGGAGAAATAGTTATTTAAAATTCCTGTCTTTTCCTAGTCTTCATTAACTAACACCCCCATTTCAGTTTTTAGTGTTCGTTTTTTGTTTTTTTAGAATTTATGTACTTAAAGAATGCTTTGGGGTTGGTTTTGCTCTCTTTGGCTATCATTTTTTCATTTTGAAGTTTAGCTACTCTAATCGCCTTTTTGCACACATTATTGGCTTCCTTATATCCTTTATAGGATGCATCTGATTTGTCCGATTTAAATGCTTTTAATGCCCTTTTCTTATTTTTAATCTCTTGTTTTACTTCTCTGCTAAGCCATATTGGATTCAATTTGTTTCTTTTATATTTATTACCCAATGGTACATACTGAGAAATGTACCTTTCTAATATTTGATGAAAGATGTACCATTTATGCTCAATGTTCTTTTCACTAAAGAGTTTATGCCAGTCAATATATTGTAAAGCTGCCCTTAACTCATAGAAATTGGCCTTTTAAAAATTATATGTTTAGTATACCCCATGTGCTTTTGTTTTTTTTTAGTTTATTTTAAAGGACACTATATTGTGATCACTATTTCCCAAGTGCTCGCCTACTTGAATGTTGGTCAAAAGATCAACGTTGTTTGTTAAAACCAGGTCCAGACAAGCGCCCTTACTAGTTGGTGCTTGTACAAGTTGTGACATGAAGGTGTCAGTTAACAAGTTCAAAAATCTAATTCCCTTTGCTGAGCTACTAGTCCCTATGTCCCAATTTATGTCCGGGTAATTAAAATCTCCAATAATTAAAGTGTTACCCAGATTTGCAGCTTTCTCAAATTGCTCAAACAGCTGTTGTTCCTCGTCAATATTAACATTAGGTGGTTTATAACATATCACAACCAATAGTTGATTTCCCTTCTTTTGCCTCAAGAAGATATTTACCCATAAAGCTTCCACATTTTCCTCATCACATTCCACTTGCTTAAGAATTGGCTTTCACTCATGGTTGACATACAAACATATCCCACCACCCTTCTTGTTTTTCCTATCCTTCCTAAATAACATGTACCCATTTAAGTTAACTGCCCAGTCATGTTTCTCATCCCACCATGTTTCAGTTATGCCTATTATGTCATATTGTTTAGTGTATGCTATTGCCTCTAGTTCCCCCATTTTGTTATTTATGCTCCTTGCATACACTTAATAGCATGAGTCACTTAGTCACAGTTCTGAGCTTGCCCCTCCCCCCATCTCCACCCTTGTGGTTCTTTATTATAGTCCTCCTGGACGCAATGTGCTACTGCTCTGGTCCGTGGTGCTGGTTGTCACTCCTTGTCCGCGATGCGCTGCAGGCATTTCGGTTTAATGTGCCCGATTTGGTTGCACCCATTCTTCTGATATCCCGGAGGGGTTGGTGCAGTGTTTGAGGTTGTAGGTCTAGGTGGTACCATGGGTGTTGGGGTGTAGGTAGAAGGACGGGGTACCTGGGGCGTCCAGTTGCTCTCTGTCTTCTATCATGGAACTCGTCGGCAAGTCGTCAGCCTCTTCCACTGTCTGAGGCTTGCGGTCTCGAACCCAGTCGCTAACCTCTGGTGGCGTGTAATCATAAAATTTCTCCGGTAGCAATAATTGTTAAGCATCCGCCAATGTGGTCACCTGGCACACCTGCATCCAGTTGCGGGCAGTGCGGTGCATGCAAAATGCCTATTCATCATATGAGTCTCTGCCCCCTTTTCTAAGGCCTCTGAATTTCTTTCTGTATGCCTGGCGGCATAGTGGGCCAGCAATATTTCCTTCACTTTGTCATAGTTTTTTACCTCATCTGGCACAGCTCTGTAGGCTTCGGCTGCTCATCCTGACAGCTTGCTGCTCAGTATCGCAGCTCAGCTATTCTTCTTGAGGTTCTCCAATGCACACTGCCGCTCAAAGTCCTGCAAATAACTGTCGATGTCCATTTCGCCATCTATTAATGCTTTAAATGCAGCGTAGTTAATCTCTTGTGTCTATCCATTAGCAGATCTCTGCAGCGCTATCACTTCCCCTTGTTGCGTTCCTGTCGCCATGGGGTTAAAAGATTTCACAGACTGTACAAAATAAGTCTGTCCAGCATTAATTTGTGGGTTTTCATATGAACAGAAAGTAGGGAAATCAACGAAAAGGTGAATGACTCTCTTGGCTCAGTGGATGTTAATGGATCGGTAGTTTTCTGTCGAACAAACTGTTGAACCAGGTTCTCCTAACTTGCCGCAGCTAGAAGCTGGCGTTTGGGAGTTTTGACCGGGGTGCGGGTCGTTGAGTAGCCGCCTTAGAGCTCCATGCACTCGACGAATAAGCCCCGCTGCCTGCGTTCGTGTGACGAGATTCTCCACCACGTGTCGTTCGGCTAAGTGAACACTGCATTCTTGTGGTTTGTTTAAAGTTAACAAGCCAGGAGGGTGGTCTTTGTTCGGTGAATTGGTCGGTAAATGAAATAAAAGGTGAATAGAGCCAAATTCTCGAACAGCATACGAAAAAGGGACATCGGTGTATACAAAACAGGGGTTTTGTCACATATATATCTCAACATTGCAGCTTCTTAACAGAAACTTTCCTCAGAATAGCAAACAAAGACACATTTTGCTTTCTTGAGTTTTCAAGTATTTTTACCCATATTACCCATATGTATACTTAATGGTATTCAAGTTGATTATTCTTGGAAAGATGAAAGGCTTAGTTGGCCCTGTCAGGAATAAAAAATGCAATTCTGAGACATTGAAGATTGAGTCCTATACACTGAGTTATCTTACTGTCTTACAATTAGCCTAGCTATAGCAACACTGTCACATTCTGGGGACTTTGCCAAATTTGCAAAGACCCCTGAAGGTGACATCGCCACTGGGGTTCTAGTACCCAGGGGTTGGTAAAACTGAGATTTGCTTACCTGAACCTGTCCCTCACGGGCACAACCATCTTGTTCTGGCAGGTCCTCTTCAGCAGCACCAGTAGCTGACATCACTGCTGTACTCTCGGGAGACCCTCCAAAAACAGAGCAAATTCCCTTGACTGGGTTTTCAGTGAAATTCTAACAGAGTCAAAATTAATATTTCAGAAAGATTCTACAGATTCAGGGAGGTGACAGTGCTTTAAATATGTATTTATTTTGTATTACTGAGTATGTGTAGCTTGGCTGTGTTCTGTTGCTGTGAATAGCAAGCATCATAATTCTGACAGGAGCAAACTTAAGCTGTCTGCATTTAAAGAATCCCCAAGCTACAACCTATAAATACATTTATGGATTAACCTATGACACAAAAGACATATCCAGGATAACTCTTAATGATATTCTGTGGGCAGCCTACCAAGTCCGTTTGCTCTGTTATTAAGGTAAATTCAAAGTATTTCAACAAGAGGAAATAGATCTGAAACTTTTAAAAGTGTCCCACATGTAAAAGCCTGGGAAAAAGACTTACAAATCAGTATTATGAGAAAAGGCCAATAGTGCAGTAATGAAAGCTTCACATTGTTTAAATCTATCGGAAAGTCATTATAAGGTTATCAATAGATGGCACTATGTTCCAGCTAAATTACCAAAAATATATCCAGGAAGGCAATATCCTTGCTGGCGTTGTGCTTCCTTTAGAGCAGATTATGTTCATATATGGTGGTCATGTCCGATTATATCTCAATTATCGCAAAAGGTAGCGAAATTCTGCAGGGAAGAAATAGAGGTGGATCTCGATTTTACTTGTAGCTCTATGATATTAGATATTGGATGGCCCACAATTCCAAAGGATAAAAAAGAAATAATTATCCACATCCTTGTAGAAACTAAAGCCACTCTTGCAAGATTTTGGAAAACTTCAGATTCCCCGTCATGGGAGATGATAAAACATCAGGTCTTGAATAATTGTAAAATGGAAATAGGGATACTGAGACAAGATAATTATTTCAATCCACGAATTGAACAATGGCAGAAATGGATTGTAAAATTAGGAAGAAGAAATGAGACTTAACATACATTAAGGTTTATACGTTCGGGAATTGTAGATGGGGTAGTGGAACCTGTGCATAAATTTCTAAGAAAGCCATAGTTTTACGGAGCCTGATTGGTAGAAAGAATGATTGTTAAGTGTTCTTTTTTAGGTTCCCAGGAGTAATACACGACTAACTCTCAGCAAAGGGCAGTGTGTTTTTTTGGGGGTTTTTTGTGAATGAATATATGTTTTTGTGTTTTGTTTTTTTTTGGTTTTTTTTTAGAAGATTAATATAGATAGGTAGGAAATTTCATCAAAAGTATAAATATATAAGGAAGGGACTTGATAGAATATAAAAAAGGCTCTTGGGAATTACTGTATATATTTAAAATCCTCCTTCCTTTTTGTATTGAAAATTATTGAATTGTGATCGAATTGTAATGTTTTTACACATACCTCATGTCATTTTGCTCCTAATGTTTAACGTCTAATGTTAAATGTCTAATTGTTTTTTTGTAATAATAATAAAAAATAAAAAAAAGTGTCCCACATGTTGCTAGTGTCATTTGGGACTTCAATAGCCTCGGGAGGGTGTTTAACACCTTCATTACTTAGTTCTTCTTACATAAAAGTAATCATATAAATATAAATATTTAATGCATAGTTAGCATATAAATGTTGGATAAAAAAATTTAAACTTTGAGACAAATAAGATTTTGAACAAATATCAAAAATATTGCGTGACCACTCATCCTTTAGAGAAATATTGGTGAATACAATATTTTAGATATCATATGGTATACCATATAATATGGCATACCCTTACTGCTTCCATAGGAATTAAGAGGTGACGTAGCAGACAGGTGCTGCTAAACAAATGCCTTGATTAATTGATTAAGCAAGTATGACCACTTCTGTAAAAGCCAAAGGGTTAGCACTATGCTGGTCTGGAGCATTCAGATGTGTTTTAACACAATGCCAAGGAGGAAAGACATCAACAATGATCTTAGAGAAGCAATTGTTGCTGCCCATCAAACTAGGTAGGGTTATAAGGCAATTTCCAAACAATTTGAAGTCCATCATTCTACATTGAGAAAGATTATTCAAAAGTGGAAAACATTCAAGAAAGTTGCCAATTTTCTCAGGAGCGGACATCCCAGCAAATCCATCCCAAGGTCATACTCTGCAATGCTCAGAGCAATTGCAAAAACACAAGAGTTACATCTCAGACTATACAGGCCTGAGTTAGCATGTTAAAGTTCATGACAGTACAATTAGAAAAAGACTGAACAAGTATTGTTTGTTTGAAAGGGTTGCCAAGAGAAAACCTATTCTTTGGGTCATGCAACAGGACAATGATAACAAGCACATCAGCAAATCTACATCGGAATAACTGAAAAAGAAAAGGATCAAGGTGTTGCAATGGCCCAGATCTCAACCTGATCAAAATGATGTGTCAGGACCTTAAGAGAGCTGTACATAAAAAAATGCCAGCAAACCTCATTGAACTGAAGCAACATTGTAAAGAAGAGTGGACCAAACCTCCTACAGAATGATGTGAGAGACTGATAAAGTCATACAGAAAACAATTACTAAGTTATTGCTGATAAAGGTGGTTCTACTGTTTTGTTTTTTTATACATATATTGTAAATTGGATTAGCCGTATTAGTTCAGTAGACAAGATTTGTTTAGATTTTTTTCACCTCCCTTTATATTATTTTTAATTTCCAAATTTCCAAGTATTTGTGTGAACAAAGGAATCCCCACATTCTGGTTTGTTTGCGGTCTTGTTCCATTTCATTATTTGACGTCTAAAAAACCCATAGGAAAGCATTGAAGGCCATGAAGCTCGACGGTATCTTCCATCTACCTAAGCCAGCCAGTGCACCGCCATTAGCTATCCTCCACTTTAGTTCTTTGCAGGACAAGGCCCTCCTACAGGATGCGGTGAGAGGAAAGACCCCCATTGCCTTTTAGGGTGCCTCCCTAATCTTCTTCACCAGATATGTCAAGGAGCACTTTCCTGTGGCGCCGGTCCCCGCGACCGCTGCTCAAATTGCTATGCACCAAAGAGGTGTCATATCGCTGGGGCCCACCTCGCACGATCCTAATTACAGCCCACAGCACTACTCTTCACACAGGAGCCTAACAGAAGCTGGAGGACCACTTGCGGACACTGGGATTTACCCCACCGACAGCCGCTGAGGGCAGGAGCCTGTCGCAAATAGACTTGGCTAAGATAAGGGAGTTCACACCACGAGACGCAAGACCCGGAATGGTGACCAGAAGGGAAGACAATCAGGCCCAAGCGGCTGCTGTGCTCTTAAATAAGATTCCCTCAACATCCAGGGACTAGTCCAGTGTTCTCATTTCAATGACATCAAAACTTTATTGTTGCTTTCTCTTTCTCTTTAGTTTATTTCATTTATTTACCATAACCACTGGTGGGGATACGGAGTAGGGTACAAACACTGTAACTTCACTCGAGATAGGGGCTGATGTATGAGCCCAAGCCCTCCACCAGTATACCCACAACATAACCTCTGTACAGGTTACCAATTGGTGGCTTTAATGCCAAAAAAATCCCCCCATTCCTTCCCTTTCTCTTGACTGCTCTCAGGTTCTATGACCTCATACTTTAGGGTAGGACTCACCCAACATGGACACAACTAACTTCAGTAAAGCACTTTTGGTATGTACTTCAGTGGTACTTTCATTCAAATGACCCTTAGGCAGGTTTACTACTACCAAAAACAAAAACCCTCATTTCACGTGCATATTTAAGCACTAAACAATGCAGTTCTTCCATTCTCTTGATATCTACTGCATTTGTTTATAAGTAGAGTTGAGCGGACACCTGGATGTTCGGGTCCAGCGGGTTCGGCCGAACTTTTGGGCACAAAAATGCCTCTAAAAAACTCCTGGAAAGGGCTAGAGAGCTGTAAAAGTAAGTAAAATGGGGTAAGAGCCCTGCAAACAAATGCCCTGCAAACAAATGTGGATAGGGAAATCACTTAAAATAACATAAAATACCTAAAAATTTTAAATACAGCTGAGCCATAAAATAGCACTAGATTGAATCTTTGATTTTAGCTTTGGAAGAACATAAATCAAAATCTAAAGCATGCTGTCAGGAGGATCACCAGAATTATCCATTTGAGAGAGGGTTGGAGTGCAGGGTATTCTCTTTCATTGTTCAAACTGAGCTCAACTCCTGATGCATGGAGAAAAGGCCTTCACGAGCCTCTGCTATTGTGTACATAGTTTATACTAAGTAACCCATAGGATGAGCAGGCGGTGACCGTGGCGGTGGAGGAGGTAGCCAACACTGTTTTATATATATATATATATATATATATATATATATAAAATACAGAATCCAGCGCACTCACTTATTCACTAAACAATGCTTTCAAAATCTTAGAGTTTGTAATAGTTATGCAATATATGATCATATAATGTAACTAAACCCCTATTATTTTTTGCCTAGGTGAGGTGTTTTTAAATAAAACTATTACAAACTCTAAGATTTTGAAAGCATTGTTTAGTGAATAAGTGAGTGCGCTGGATTCTGTATTTTATATATTTTGGCCCCAGCAGCACCCTGTAATGTATGCTCAGGTGAGTGCAGCCCTCTTGGTTTTGTTTATATATATATATATATATATATATATATATTTATTTATTTATTTATTTATTTATATATATATATTTATAATTTTTTTTAATTGGGGTAGCCCCCAAAATATTGGGACATATAAAAAAAGAAACATTTGCGACCTGCGGTGCATTTCTTGCAGTCCTGATGCATGGAGAACTGCTCAACTCCTGATGCATGGGGAAAAGGCCTTCACAAGCCTCTGCTATTGTGTACATAGTTTATACTAAGTGACCCATAGGTTGAGGAGGCGGTGACCGTGGCGATGTAGGTGGAAGCGGCGGTGGAGGAGGAGATAGCGAACCCTACTCATTATTATGTCATTTGAAATCTATTTTATCATAATTCAATGTGATATCGTACTACAAATTAAACAAAACCAAAACACAAGCCTTGGCAATTAACATCCCCTTAATAACTTTAGAAGAACTGAAATTAAGATTGAACTATGACTGGAGAGAGCAATTCATCAAATTTTTAGGGATAAATCTGTCTAAAACATTAACAACATGGTGCAATTAAATTTTGATAGAATGTGGTCTGAACTTAGAAAAGAACTTTGTAGATGGGGAAAGTTTGAACTATATTGTGTAGGTAGGATAGCCGCATTTAAAATTTATATTTTTCCTAAATTGCTTTACCTTATTCGTACTATCCCTCAACATGTTCCTTATTTGTTTTTTTAAAGAGTTCATTCAGACATGATAAGATATATTTTGCAAAATAATAGAAATAGAATTAACTTACCAACACTCCAAAGAAACAATACATTTTGAGGCCTGGGAGTCCTTGATTTAAAAAGAAAAATGTTTGTCAGCCAATGCTTCCATGGCTATAAAGTTTAATTTAACTATTAACAAACCCAAGTGGCTCCAGATGGAAGATGCAGTGATAAATGACTACTCTATCTTGGACCTAATGTGGATGCCCAAATTAAGAAATAGTGCTAAACAAAAACATTTTCCTACAACTACGATGACTTAATGCTTGGGATTATTTATACTCATCTGTTCAACCAGTTAATAAAATCTCAAGGGCAATGCCTATTTCTATTTTGAAATTATTGTTTCCGGAACTGGACATTGATATTAATGAATGTAAATTATATAGTATGTAACACATCGATAGTTTTTTTTTTAATATATATATGAATGCACTACTCTTATTTCAAATCATGAAAAATATATATCATTTGGATGACTGCCTATCCACACAATATCAACACATTACTACAAAACTAACCAAACTTTATAGTATCTCCTCTCTTTACCACATAACTTTACAGCCCTCTAATCTGGAAACTATCTGTTTGAAACACAGCATTTGATGAAAAACACACCATCTCCTCCTGTTATTATTACTTGTCTTCATTACCTATCAAAAAGTTGCAATATATGACTGCCTGGGAATCATACATAAAATCTGAATTTGATTTGGCAGATTGGCACAAAATTAAAGAAGCTTTAAGAGGTATGACACTTTGTTCAAATCACATCGAGAACCATTTGAAAGTAATATGCTGCTGGTATTTGGTACCCACTAAACTTAAAAAGATGCTCCAGGATGCCTCAGATTCTTGTTGGAGAGACTGTGGTGAAGTGGGTGACATATCGTATTTGGTGGCAATGTAGAAAAATCAAACCATTCTAGGATATTATTTTATCCCTAATTCAAGTTGTTGCCCCCACTATTAACTCTCTTTCTCCAAAAGTTGGCTTGTTTAAACTCCTTCCCACTTTTCTAGACAAGGTAGATAGGATCATAATTTCTCATATTTTGATCTCAGGTACCTCAATATTACCACGCTATTGGAAAACACCACAAATATCTAATAGGTCAGAAATTATTGCTTTTATTTGTGAAAACAAGAGATACGAGCTTGCAATAAGACAACTGTGACGAAACTCCTATTTTTGCCTTCATTTTGGCTCCCAGGAGCTGTTCTCCTCCTCAGTTCGGGATACCGTTTTAACTCTGTTTTCTGCCTTCATCACATTCGGTATTATAAAGTACCAAACACTGACCACCTCCCTGGCTCATTAAGTACAAAGAAACCGCAATCATTAAGTTCAAATAACCGAACGCTACGTGGTGGAGAAAATGGCGGTCATCTTGTTGCACAAAAGCAGCCAGCTGGATTTAGTCATCGAGTGTCTGGAACTCCAAGACAGACGGCGACAAGCTTCCTTTCGCAACAAGCCAGGACAGCGCTCTTCGGTATGTTTGTTCGTATGGACCCCGTGAACAAACACTACCAATGAGCCAGGGGAACCGTTCACCTTTTCATATGTTTTGGAACTCTTGAACATGACCAACCGCTACCTCTAAAACTATGGAACTATTTTGGGCAGGCGCCTCGTGAGCGGTCGGTCAAAACTTCACAGCTGTGTTCGTGGGATCTGAGCGCTTTTCGGATATGTTAGGCACTTAGATCCAGGCTATCCAGGGATGTATGAACTACTGGGGTTCTTCTATGTGAAATATGTATTTTTGTGTGTTTTCTATTAATTGTTTTATGCTTAGTCATGGTGACATGTCATTTTGGGGACATTTTGTGGGTGTGTTTATGGGAGTGTCATGGGCGTGTTTGCAGTGTCTCTGTACTGTATAAAAGTGGGCCATTGAGCCTGATTAAACAGATTTTTTTACCCCTTCATTAAGTCTAGGCTAATGTTTGGGAAATTGGGAGCTATATTCACAACTAATCACTACTGTGCTTGACACTTGGGAGATTCTTCACGGATGTACTTAGCTGGAGTACTGGGATCCATTACATCAACCATCACTCATACACACAAAACTACCTACTCTTTGGGACTAGTGGGAAAAGGTAATCAAGAAAAAAGATGACGTCATGTTCTTAAATCTAAAAGAAACTTCCGTGTTAAAACAACTCCAAGGGGTAAGAAACCACAGACAATTGTGGTGCTAAAATCCAATAATCAATCTATAACCGATGTTGCTATTACATGTATAACTCCTAATGCTGCCTTCATTGTATATATCAAAAAATAATTAAAAAGTAAAAGAACCATATGAGATGATATTAATGATATTATTAGTTAGGGTCCAACTGAATAATTGAAATATTAAAAAGGGATAATGCCTATTTAAATAGTGACAAGAATTCAATTTGTATGAGAGTAAAAATATTTGTTAAAAAAAAAAATTATTAAAAAGTTAAAAAAATTTAATAAAATTGTGTAAGTCAAAATCTACGTTTAAACCATCTATCATCTAACTATCAATAAAGTTAAAGAACAAGAGAGAGACAACCTGTTAATATATAAAGACAAAAACACCACAGACCCCCCATCTATTCCCATGATTTTTAACTTCAATGATAAAAGTGGCCCTATTAAAAGAATTGTGAAAAAACAATGGCATCTATTGAAACAGGATGAAACACTAAAGAATATTTTACCCGAAAAAACAAATATCATTTTTAGAGGAGCCCTGAATTTTAAATCCATCCTGACTACAAATTTTACAAGAGAACTTAAACCAAACAAAAAAACACAAATTCTCTTCTCTGATATTAAGTGCCAACGATGCGTAGTATGTAAAAGCACAGATAAATCTGTACCATCTAAAACCACACATTTTAAATCGAATAGAACAAAAAAAAACTTATAATATCAAGGATTTTATCAGTTGAAGCACTAAAAACTTTATTTATCTGCTGGAGTGCCCATGTGGCCTCCAATATGTAGGGATGACCACAAGGAGCCTAAAAGTTAGATTAAGCGAACACTGTAGGAATATCACTAAAAGCTACCCTAACCACTCAGTGTCCAAACATTTTACAATACATAATAAGGACCCAAAATTACTGAAATGGATTGGTATCAAGAAATGTAATGTTCCATGGCGAGGAGGAAATATAAAAAATATCCTCGGAAAATCAGAAATGGAATGGGTTTTTAACTTACAGACACTTGCTCCAAATGGTTTAAACGTAGATTTTGACTTACACAATTTTATTTAATTTTTTTTAACTTTAATTATTTTTTATTTATTTATTTATTTATTAACAAATATTTTTACTCTCATACACATTCATTGTATTCTTGTCACTATTTAAATAGGCATTATCCCTTTTTAATATTTCAATTATTCATTTGGACCCTAACTAATATCATTAATATCATCTCATATGATGACTTTATACTACCAACCCTCACACAAGTGACATTACCTATAAAGATAGATTAGAGACTACCCTAAACATAGTTGTTTCAAACTACGGCATTATGTTCAGCAGTAGCCCCTTAGTATGCCCATTGTGTATAATTCACCTTTGACTACCTATTGTTTTATTTATGCTCTTTACAATATTTCTGCTAACTCTTGTGTTGTTAAGTTTTAAAATTACTGTTCCTAAAGCTATTCAGACCCTTACTTCCTCCCTTTCATTTTTATGTCTCTATTTTATTTATTCTAATCTGTCTCTTCTATCATTTAGCACTTATATTAATCTATTATGGTTTTTAATCAGCACTTAAATTATATATTTAGTGCAATCAATACTTTTAGGGTGTTCTCCTTTAAATATAACTATCATAAGGTTCCCCTCAAAATATGGCCGCCGTGCCCCACCTTCCCCTGCTAATCACATTTACTTTCCTCAACTAAGATGGCCGCTG
Source organism: Pelobates cultripes (assembly GCA_933207985.1). Taxonomy (NCBI): domain Eukaryota; kingdom Metazoa; phylum Chordata; class Amphibia; order Anura; family Pelobatidae; genus Pelobates; species Pelobates cultripes. Next base: position 215,929,258 of record OW240913.1, on the reverse strand, counting down.
TTCTATCAAATTTCCCTACCCCGTTAGAAAACCCTACCCTCGTCACTTCCGGTGACGAAGCCGCACCGGAAGTGACGTTGGGACGGGGGTGTGCGCAGCCGCGCAGGCGCACACCACCTAGGTAGGGACTTTGAACAGCGAGGAGTCGCATAAAGGCGCAGTGCGCACGCGCGCCAAACTACTCCCGTCGGAGGTACAGCGCGCGTGCGCACTTGGGACAGGGAGAGCTTCACAGACACCGCGCATGCGCACTATAGGGGTAGGGAAATCTGATGGCGATTAAGCCCTGTGAAATCTCCCTACCCCTATACTGCGCATGCGCGGACTGGACTCTGATCGTCTGAGTAAAGCTTCTCCCTGCTCCCAACACACTCAGCCATCCAAGGGGAGGGGGTACTATATTAGGGGGGTTTCAGTGCATTATATTGGATAGTGGGGGGTTTTCTACATTATTGTATGGGGGGTCTGCGCTGTATGGGGGGTTTAAGCTGTATGGGGGTCCTGGCTATATGGGGGTCTCGCTGTATGGGGGTCTACTTGGCTATATGGGGGTTTAGCTATATGGGGATCTGCATGGTATATTGGTATCGCTGTATAGGGGTATGCTGTGTGGGGGTTTGCTGTATGGGGGTCGCTATATGGGGGTCCTACTATATGGGGTCTGTATGGGGGTCCTACTTGGTATTATATTGGGGGTATCTTTGTATGGTGTCTGCGCTGTATGGGGGTCTAAGCTGTATGGGGGTTTGCTGTATGGGGGTCCTAGCTATATGGGGGGTCTGGCTGTATGGGGGTCCTGGCTATATATGGGGTTTTGCTATATATGGGGGATCTGCAGTATATTGGGGGTATCATTGTATGGAGGTCTAGCTGTATGGGGGTCTCTTTGTATGGGATCTGTTATATTGGGGTATCCTGTATGGGTGTCTCGCTGTATGGGGGTATGCTGTATGGGGGTCCTGTATGGGGGTCTAGCTGTATGGGGGGGTCTACTTGCCTATATGGGGGTCCTCTCATAGGGGTCTGGCTGTATGGGGGTCTGCACTCTATGGGGGTCTGCACTATATGGGGTCTGTGTATGGGGTTCTGCACTATATATGGGGGTCTAAGCTGTATGGGGGTCTGCACTATATATGGGGTCTAAGCTATATATGGGGTCCTAAGCTCTATGGGGGGGATCTAAGCTGTATAGGTCTCTGTATGGGGGTCTACTATATATGGGGGTCTAAAACAATAGGGGTCCTAAGCTGTATGAGGTTCTAGCTGTATAGGGGGTCTGTATCTGTGTCTACTGTATAGAGGGGGTCTACTATATATGGGGTCCTAAGCTGTATGGGGGTCCTATGCTGTATGGGGGTCTATGCTGTATGGGGGTCTGCGCTGTATGAGGGGTCTACATTATAGGGGGTCTGCATATATATGGGGTCTCTGTGTATGGGGGGTCTAAGCTGTATCTGTGTCCTAAGCTGTATAGGGGAGGGGTCTGCACTATATATGAGGGGTCTGCGCTGTATGGGGGTCTATGCTGTATATGGGGTCTGCTGTATGGGGGTCTGCACCGTATAGGGGTCCTGCTATATATGGGGGTCGGGGGTCTCGCGCTGTATATGGGGGTCTGGCGTATATGGGGGGTGCGCTGTATGGGGGTCTGCTGTATGGGGGCAGTGTTAGATGGAGGGGCTGTTGTTACATGTGGGGCTGTGCATTAGATGGGGAGCTGTACAGTGCGTGTGGCCTGTGTGTGTTAGATGTGTACAACCCTAGTTTCACTGATATTTATTTCCTAGATATCATATGCCATGGCATGCTTTTGCTATGAACCGCAGCCATCTAGTCACAGAGAAGGATGAGAAACTGCACCCAGCGAGAGGGACATCCCACATCTGCAACCAAATCCATCGGTCACCAATTCAGTAATCTCCGTCTCTTTGTGCATTGTGTATGTATGGTACTCCCAATTCTTATATTTAATCGTTGTGTCTCCCACAATCTTTGTGTCATGTCTGCATGCACTGTGTCTGTTATGCCAGTTACTCTAACTAGTTTATTTCTTTTTGTGTGTGTCACAGCTCTGACAAGCATGTTCTTCTATGGGACAGAAGTACATGAAGAGGAATGAAGAAGCCCATGTCTGATGATCGTCTCAGGGTGGAGTATTGAATTTATAACTAATGAAGTGGCATCTGACACATGACGAGCTGCTCCCTGTTTGCACAGCAACTTCAACATTGTGTACTGTGATCAGCATAGTTTAGAGGTAGGTAAAGGCAGTCAGATGCTGTGAATACATCTCCCATAATGCTGGCAAACCATTATGGGAGGTGTAGTCCAAAACATCTGGAATACCGAATGGATGAATGCAAAGTATGTGTGTATGAATGGTCAGTAACAAGGGTTGAAGCCTTGGCAGCGTTACTGCTCACATGTGTATTCATGTGCCAATTCAACCAATGTGAGTCACTGTAATACTTATAAGGTAACCAAAAGTACTGTGATTGTGGAGAATGAAACTCCTTATCCTATGAAATCTCCTATACACTGCTGACACTGTGACCGTATCTCCCTGCTTACTGTGACCGTATCTCCTAAACACTGCTCACACCCTATCGCCTATACACTGCTTACACTCTGACCCTATAAGCTAAACACTGCTTACACTGTAAGCACAGACATGCTTTTAATCAAAATTGAAAGCGCTAGATCATTCCTTCTGTTCTACGCCTCCAATCTTCAACATTGAAATTGTCATTTCTAATAATATAAAATAAGTAATATGCTTTCTGGTTACGATTTGGTGGGTTGTAAATATTTTTTATTCTTACAGTTCCAGAGGAAGGAAAAACCGCTTTGAGGAGTCCCTGCATAAGAGACTATTGGATACTGAAGGGCTGTACTGCAGTGTCGGCTCTAGACTTTGAGGCCTTAGGCTTAAACTCATACATGAGACCCCACGGAGAACACCATTATTGAAGAAAAATAGCAGTTGACTTTGTGTATAAGAAGCTGTAGATATTTTGATGGTGGAGCTCAGTGGTGTATCCTGGTTTTGTGCTGACCTAGGCAGGACAAAACTCCCCCCCTCGCATTCTAAATACACACACACACACACACACACACAGATATGCATACATTAGCTAACAAAACTGACACACTCACTAACAGACACAGTCAGACACACACACACACTAACAGACACACTCACACCTCTAACAGACACACTAAAATTTTTTTTTAATTTACACCCCAGCCTCCTTACCTTTGCTAATGCTGGGGGTTCTCTATCTCCCTGGGGTCTAGTGGGCTGCCAGTGGCTGCTGGAGGCGGGCAGGCGGGCAGCTGGCGAGGAGCACTTCCTCTGAGTTGTCTGCTTAGCTCCCTCAGCGCTGCATTGTGAGGCTGAGGCGAGGAATATGATGTCATGTTCGGCTACCAGCCCTCACTCTGTGGCAGCAGGGGAGCTTGAGCAGACAGCTCAGAGGAAGTGCTCCCTCGCCATGCCACGCAGCCCAGTTAGCCACTAACAAGGCATTTGTTCTGGGCATTTGGGGCAAAAAGCCCCCAAATGCCCTGGGCAAACCTTGTTTGCCTCGTGGCTAAAACGTCCCTGGTGGAGCAGCAGCACTGGATACACAGAGCTTGTCTCTGTTTACATCATTGCATTGTCTACCCAGTGTGTGTATCTGACAGTGAGTATCCTTTGTATCTGTATGTATGTTTCTCTGAGCATGTGTATGTGTACTGACTGGCCTTTGGCACTGAGTTTATAAGCGTAGCTATGTTTTATGGCGGTGTGTATAATGATTGCCTTTGGGGGGTGACAGGGTGAGTAAAGGGTAACTGTGGCAGGGTGAGTGTAAAAGAGCAGGAGGGTGCCTGCGTGTTGAGGGTTGACGGTGCATGGAGGGGAGGTGCCAGAGGCGGAGAGTGGTGGCCGGGTGGGAGGGTGACATAGTGTGAGAGGGAGGTGATGAGGTGAGGGGAATGAGAGAGTAAGAGGGTGACGTAATGTGAGAGTATGGGTGACACAGTAAGGGTGAGTGACAGTGAGGGTGACATAGTGTGAGGAGGGATGACAGAGTGAGGGGGTGATGGTGAGGTGACCGTGAGGGGGTGACGGTGATGAGGTGAGGTGACAGTAAGGGAGGGGTGACAATAACAATATCTGATATTAGGTCACATGTGCAATTATTATGTAATTAATGGACAACATACTTTTTCAATTTTGTTAAATAAGAAATTTAAATATTGTTTGTCTTTTTTATATTGCCACTTTTAAAAAATTAAAACTCTTAATTTTTAAATGTACAGTAATTTGTCTGTAATAATGTTAACTTGTTAATTATTGTGGGACAGTGGAGAGCAAACCCAAACTGGGACTCTACTAAACAATCCAGGTCTGTTAGGAAATATGGCTTTGTAACAACATATGATAATTTATGGTGCATATAGGTCCTCGTGTCACTGTGCCTATGCATAGTTTTGCTTATAAATGTGATGACTTTCAAAAGATAGCAATAAGCATAGTAGAAGTTGCTCTTTAAAAAGCTTACGCCATCTCGTTTAAATGGTTTGGGTGCAGTGCCAATGTCCTTAATCTTGCAATGTTAAATATAGCAGTTTCTGATAAAACTACAATGGAACTAGCTAGTGATGGTATTATTTGTAGCTAAGTAACACAAATCGCATGTTAAGGTGTCAAGCAAAATACTTTATTTCTTCAAAATTAATATGCATTTTAGACTTTATATGTATAGTGGAAAAAATATAAAAGTCAAATTTGGAAACTGGTTAAGAAAAGTCACACTGTGGTATCCAAGAAGGAGAAAGTTCAATCACATGATCACATGTAAAGAAAGGCTGTATGGCATTAGGAAGGTAGTATCTTAATAATGTAATGGTCTCTTTCCTGGACGGTCCACGAGTCTTAAGCACTATGTGTTCAAACAGCCATAAGGACGCTTTCTATAGAAGAAGTAATCTCTTCTGTTTGAGCAGGTCGAGGTTAATGGTGGTGGGGTTGTCTCTGGCACTGGAACCATCAGTAAAGGAGTGTAAAATTGAGAGGATCACCTTGTTCTTCCCACAAAAAGAAAACACAGAACAGAAGATTGAGGAGAGTGGTTAACAAATCAATGAAACCGCAAACACTAAAACAAACTTGAAAAAATAACATTCACAGTGTAAGCAGTGTTTAGGCGATTGGGTCACAGTGTAAGCAGTGTTTAGGAGATACGGTCACAGGGTAAACAGTGTGTAGGTGATACGGTCACAGTGTCAGCAGTGTATAGGAGATACGGTCACAGGGTAAACAGTGTGTAGGTGATACGGTCACAGTGTCAGCAGTGTATAGGAGATTTCATAGGATAAGGAGTTTCATTCTCCACAATCACAGTACTTTTGGTTACCTTATAAGTATTACAGTGACTCACATTGGTTGAATTGGCACATGAATACACATGTGAGCAGTAACGCCACGTCAAGGCTTCAACCCTTGTTACTGACCATTCACACACACCATACTTTGCATTCATCCGCATTCGGTATTCCAGAGGTTTTGCACTACATCTCCCATAATGGTTTGCCAGCATTATGGGAGATGTAATTCAGAGCATCTGGACTGCCCAAGGTTACCTACCTCTGAACTATGCCGTGATCACAGTACACAATGTTGAAGTTGCTGTGCAAACAGGAGCAGCTTGTCATGTGTCAGATGCCACTTCATTAGTTATAAATTCAATACTCCACCCTGGAGACGAGCATCAAACATGGGCTTCTTCATTCCTCTTCATGTACTTCGTATCCTATAGGAGAACATGCTTGTCAGAGCTGTGACACACACAAAAAGAAATAAACTGGTTAGAGTAACTGGCATAACAGACACAGTGCGTGCAGACTTGCGTGCCACATACATACAGCAGACAGACACACCGGATTAAATATAAGAATTGGGAGTACCATACATACACAATGCACAAAGAGACAGAGATTACTGAATTCGGTGACCCGATTTGGTTGCAGATGGGGCTGTCCCTCGCTGGGGTGCAGTTTCTCTCTGGCGAGTGACTGGATGGCTGTTTCATAGCAAAAGCATGCCATGGCATATGATATCTAGGAAATAAATTTTTCTGTGAAACTAGGGTTGTACACATCTAACACACAGGCCACACGCACTGTACAGCCCCCATCTAACGCAGCCCAAATATAATACACTGCACCCACATGTAAACAAACAGCCCCTCCATCAACACACTGCCCCCATTTAACACACAGGCCACCCCAATATATTTCACAGACCACCCAATATACTGCAGCCCCATATACTCACAGACCCCCATATACAGCAGACCCCCGCAGACCCCCTATATGGCGAGACCCCATATATACAGACCCCCAAGACCCCCATATATAGCACAGACCCCCTATACAGACCACCCTATACAGCAGACCCCCATACAGCATAGACCCCCTATACAGCGCAGACCCCCATAGTGCAGACCCCATAGCAGCCCCCCAGCAGCCAGACCCCCATATATATACCATAAGCAGACCCCTATATATATTTACCCCCTATACGGTGCAGACCCCCATACAGCATAGACCCCCACAGCATAGACCCCCATACAGCAGACCCCCATATATAGTGCAGACCCCCCTATACAGCAGACACAGATACAGCGGACCCCCTACAGACCCCCTATACAGCAGACCCCCATACAGCCCAGACCCATAAGCCAGCAGACCCCTATAAGCAGACCCCATATATAGCGCGACCCCCATATATAGTGCAGACCCCCATACAGTGCAGACCCCCATACAGCCAGACCCCATATATAGTGCAGACCCCATACAGCAGACCCCCATATATAGTGCAGACCCCCATAGTGCAGACCCCCTATAGAGCACCCCCTAGTATAGCGCCCTATAGAGCCAGGACCCCATATATAGTGCAGACCCCATGCGCCCCCATACCCCCCAACAGATACCCCCCATACAGAGACACCCATACAGCATACCCCAATATATACAGATCCCCATACAGACCCCAGCCAGACCCCCATACATACCCCAATATACTGCAGATCCCCCAGCACCCCATATAGCGCAAGACCCCCATACAGCGCAACCCCCAGAGACCCCCCCATACAGATAGACCCCCATAGCTGCAGACCCCACATAATATACAGACCCCATATAGACCCCCATAAGCGCAGACCCCATACAGCGCAGACCATACAGCCAGATACCCCCATATAGCGCAGACCCCCATACAGCAAACCCCCCCCCCATACAGCGCAGACCCCCCATACAGCGCAGACCCCCCATACAGCGCAGACCCCCCATACAATAATGTAGAAAAACCCCCACTATCCAATATAATGCACTGAAACCCCCCCTAATATAGTACCCCCTCCCCTTGGATGGCTGAGTGTGTTGGGAGCAGGGAGAAGCTTTACTCAGACGATCAGAGTCCAGTCCGCGCATGCGCAGTATAGGGGTAGGGAGATTTCACAGGGCTTACTCGCCATCAGATTTCCCTACCCCTATAGTGCGCATGCGCGGTGTCTGTGAAGCTCTCCCTGTCCCCAAGTGCGCACGCGCGCTGTACCTCCGACGGGAGTAGTTTGGCGCGTGTGCGCACTGCGCCTTTATGCGACTCCTCGCTGTTCAAAGTCCCTACCTAGGTGGTGTGTGCCTGCGCGGCTGCGCACACCCCCGTCCCAACGTCACTTCCGGTGCGGCTTCGTCACCGGAAGTGACGAGGGTAGGGTTTTCTAACGGGGTAGGGAAATTTGATAGAACACCGCCATACTTTTCTCATATTGCCTCATTTAATTTTATGTCTAAATGTTTCCCCCACTTTATTTTTTATTTTCTAACAATCATGCTTAAATATATGCTTCCCACCCCCACCTCCACTTAAATTCGGCTAAAAACACTTTGTTTTCGCCGAAAACGTAGACCACTACCCTTTAAACTACATTTCCCTTCAGACCTTGCGGCCGGTAAGCACAGCCGCGCACGTGACCCAAGTCACATGCTTCGGCTTTAAACAGCCGATACAAGCTATAGAACGCTCGTTTTTAAAATTAAACATTATGCCCATGGTCCCCATGACTCCTGCTATCCACCGACACCATTATTTTCCGAATTTTTAATGCACAAAAGTTTGATGTATGTTGATTGGTGGACAGCCTATGATGTAATTTTGGCGCCACTTTTCAATTATCCTCTCCGCTATATAAACCTTATCTGCCAGGTTGACTGTTATGAATCCATTTGACAAAGCCCACATGGTGAAACGTTATAGATATTTTATTTTTAAAAAACTTCTATTGAATAAAGGATTTTTGTTTTTTATTACAAACTACTACCTCCTTATTTCAATAATTTACTCAATCTGAGTTTTTTATCTCTCCCTGGCATTTTTTCATTTTTTTATTTATTTTTAACCTGAAGAGCGGTTACCTACTTTATTCTGAAGAACATCCTAGGTGGGGATCATACCACTAACGCTGTCATCACTGAGCAGTAAGTCTGCTCCATACTTGTAAGTAATATTTTATTCACTTTATTCGCCTGTATTACTGTATCACTTTATTACTGAGAGCACTATCTGTGGCTATCTCTTCTGCTTCGAGTACCTAGATTACCATCTACTGTGAAAGACTACAACCATCATATCCCATAAGTGGGGATTATACCACTGTATGCGATATCCACTAGAGCTGGTAATAGCTCTTGTTCATGTGAGTGCAATACTTTTTATCTTTTAAGTGTTGTCCGTTTTAGCCCAGACATACGGAGACTGAGAAGACCCAGACCCTGAACACTCAAGTATAAAGAACCAAGATACTAAAGCTGGACTTTATCTTTTTATTTATTTTACTTAGAGACTATTTTTATCCTGTTTATTGTATTTTATTGGAAATATATTTCATTATATTTTTGCACCTCTTTTCTGTGGCGCAGCCCTTCCCCATTTTGTTTTCTTTGTTCGTATGTTTTTGCAAGTATTTATCCAATTGCTTTTTAAGCACCTGTATAGACTGATAAAACCACCTCTTCAGGAAGAGAATTCCACATATTTACTGTTCTTACTGTAAAAACCCTTTCTTTCTCCTTAGACTAAATCTCATTTTTCTAGTGTAAATGTGTGACCTGGTTTCCTATTTGTTTATGAACAATTGTCCAGATAATGGATTGTACTGGCCTTAAAAATATTTGTATAATGCTATCACAAAGTGCCGCTTTTCCAAATTAAAGAGATTTAAATTTGTTAACATTTCTTTATAACTAAAATGCTTGATTTCTATTATTAATTTTGCTACTTGCCTCTGCACTTTTTCTAATGCCATAACATCCTTCTTTATAACAGGTCGCCAAAATTGCATAGCATATTTACGATGTCGTCTTACCGGCTATTTATTAAGAGGAAAAATTATATTTTTATCCTGAGAATTAATGCCCTTATTTATACATGATAATAGCTTACTTGCCCTAGCAATTGCCAATTGACACTGCATATTGTTGCCTAGTTGATTCTCTATAACCATTCCCAAATCCTTCATGTGTGTTATTCCTAATTCACTACCATGTGCATTCTTTACCCTGAAGTGCATAACTTTTTTCCATTAAATTTCATCTGCATTTTAAAGCTCAGTCCCCCAATCTAGCTAAAATTCTCTGTAGCAAAGAAATATCCTGCTCACATTGTATTACTTTACAGGTGTCATCTGCAAACACAGAAACGTAGCTTTCGATGCCTGTTTCAAGATCATTTATAAATGTGTTAAATAGAAGTGGTTCTAGAACAGAACTCTGAAGGAAAC
>OW240913.1:215892125-215919328 GCA_933207985.1 Pelobates cultripes | reverse complement strand
GCAGGGGCCGTCGTGGTGGTGGTGCTGTGATTCCCTTTTGCCCTAGAATAATGCCCAGTTTTCAGAGGCCAGGTACCCTGAACCTGAAAAGTTCTGAGGACATAGTTGACTGGCTAACACAGGACACCCAATCTTCTACAGCTTCCGCTCGGAACCTTGATGCAACATTCTCCTCCAGCTTAGCTTCGGGCACCTCTCAAGATACCACTCACCCGCCTGCCGCCACCACCAACACTAGCACCACAGCCGCTTCACTTGGTATGTCAGAGGAGTTATTTACACATCCGTTTGAAGAAATGAGTGATGCACATCCATTATTGACAGAGGATGTAGATAACAGGGATATGTCTCAATCAGGCAGCATTACAGATGTACGGTGTGATGATGATGATGTTGTACCCGCTGCTGCTTCCTTTGCTGAGTTGTCAGATACAAGTGAAGCGGTTGATGATGACGATGCGTCCATGGATGTCGCGTGGGTGCCCGCTCGTCAAGAAGAAGAACAGGGCGAAAGTTCAGATGGGGAGACAGGGAGGAGGAGGAGACGAGTTGGAAGCAGGGGGAGGTCGTCGCAAGGAGCTAGTGGCACAGTCAGACAGCATGCATCAGCACCCAGGGTCAGCCCGACAGCATGCCAATCAACGCATGCTGTGTCCACCACCAGAATGCCGTCATTGCAGAGCTCAGCAGTGTGGCATTTTTGTGTGTGTCTGCCTTTGACAACAGCGATGCAATTTGCAACCTGTGCCAAAAGAAACTGAGTCGTGGGAAGTCCAACACCCACCTAGGTACAACTGCTTTGCGTAGGCACATGATCGCACATCACAAACGCCTATGGGATCAACACATGAGTACAAGCAGCACACAAACTCAAAGCCGCCATCCTCCTCCTGGTCCAGCATCTTCAGCCACGTCAACCACTGCTGTCCTCCTTGCCCCCTCTCAACCATCCGCCACTCCGTCTCCCGCCTTGAGCAGTTCCTGCTCATCTGCCCACAGTCAGGTGTCTGTCAAGGACATGTTTGAGAGTAAGAAGCCAATGTCAGAAAGTCACCCCCTTGCCCGGCGTCTGACAGCTGGCTTGTCTGTACTATTAGCCCGCCAGCTTTTACCATACAAGCTGGTGGAGTCTGAGGCGTTCAAAACATTTGTAGCTATTGGAACACCGCAGTGGAAGGTACCCGGATGAAATTTCTTTTCAAAAGAGGCAATCCCCAACCTGTACTCGATTGTGCAAAAGGAAGTAATGGCATGTCTGTCACACAGTGTTGGGGCAAGGGTCCATCTGACCACTGATACCTTTTCACAAGAGGCAATCCCCAACCTGTACTCGATTGTGCAAAAGGAAGTAATGGCATGTCTGTCACACAGTGTTGAGGCAAGGGTCCATCTGACCACTGATACCTAGTCTGCAAAGCATGGTCAGGGCAAGTATATCACCTACACTGCGCATTGGGTAAACCTGCTGACGGCTGCCAAGCATGGAATGCGTGGCTCTGCAGAGGAGTTGGTGACACCGCCATGACTTGCAAGCAGGCCTGCTGCCACCTCCTCTACTCCTCCTACTCCATAACCTCCTCAGCTGAGTCCTCTTCTGCTGCTGCGTCTTGCTCCACATCAACGGCACCCCCCCAGCTCCCCAGGTACTATTCCACATCCCGGATACGGCAGTGTCACGCCGTCTTGGGTTTGACTTGCTTGAAAGCAGAGAGTCACACCGCACAAGCACTCCTGTCCGCCCTGAACGCACAGGTGGAAAAGTGGCTGACTGCGCAGCAACTGGAGATCGGCAAAGTGGTTTGTGACAACGGAACAAATTTGTTGGTGGCATTGAAGTTGGGCAAGTTGACACATGTGCCGTGCATGGCACATGTGTGTAATCTGATCGTACAACGCTTTGTGCATAAGTACACAGGCTTACAGGACGTCCTGAAGCAGGCCAGGAAGGTGTGTGGCCATTTCAGGCGTTCCTACACGGCCATGGCTCACTTTGCCGATATCCAGCGGCGAAACAACATGCCAGTGAGGCGCTTGATTTGCGACAGCCCGACACGTTGGAATTCAACACTCCTAATGTTCGACCGCCTGCTCCAACAAGAAAAAGCCGTTAATGAATATTTGTATGACCGGGGTGCTAGGACAGCCTCTGGGGAGCTGGGAATTTTTTTGCCACGTTACTGGACGCTCATGCGCAATGCCTGTAGGCTCATGCGTCCTTTTGAGGAGGTGACAAACCTAGTCAGTCACACCAAAGGCACCATCAGCGACATCATACCATTTGTTTTCTTCCTGGAGCGTGCCCTGCGAAGAGTGCTGGATCAGGCCGTAGATGAGCGTGAAGAGGAAGAGGAAGAGTTGTGGTCACCATCACCACCAGAACCAGCCTTATCAGCATCGCTTGCTGGACCTGCGGCAACGCTGGAAGAGGATTGTGAACGACCAGCACCTACCCCCAGGGAACAAGGGCCACAAACAACCTGATGGACTAACTATAGTCAGTGGACTTAACCACGGAACGGCTGTTTCGCCATACTGGTAAAGTAGGGATTTGCCCAAATTGTCCATTCTCACAAGTATTACCCCAAGGCCTACTCCAATGACCCATGCGGGTATTTTACCTACTCTAACCGGACCAAGATAATGGCCCACCCTACATCCCCTATGCAAGTTGCCTACTTCCACTCTTATGTCGCTAAGCCAACTCACCAGCACGCTCAGGCATACCTATCAGAAACCCCCTCCTCCCACCATCAGACACCCTCTTAGGGCCTCAGCCATGCAGCTTACCTAACCCCATCACTCCACCAAAGTAGCAGGCAAAGAGACCTCGGCTTCGGCCGTGGCCAAAGGGGGCCCCCTGCTGCGGTCTGCTTCACAAGCGACTCCAAGCACGCGTGACCTGAGGTCCATACCCCGAATCTCAAACCTACTCAGCCCGTGCACAACCCCAAAACGATACCTAGCAAACCCATCTAAGTAGAGGGAACAAACGATTCGAACCCATAGACAAGGTCCTCACAACCCAAAAAGGCACAACCCAGAACCACACAAAAACTACCCTGGGAACAAACTCGGGGCATACCTAAACCCCCAGAAAGTATAACCCCCTATCCCACAGGGGGGGACCCTACCGGCTGTCACCCAAACCAGTCAAACCCAGCAGTAAAAAGTTTATACTGTCAGATATTTCGGGGACCCGAATGTTCTAAGATTTTAATGGTTGAAAAAAAGTTGTGTTTTATGTTGAACGTACTTTTCAAGCCCGACTCCCCAACATAACTAGAGGCATGCAGGGGGACGCGGGAAACCCAAGAGTGGGGGGAAAGGGAGGTGAAAGGGAGGAGAAAGGGAAAAGGCAAGGACTGTGGAGGAGGAGACGGGACTCAGATGGACTACAGACCCACCCATCCCTGACGCCCAGCGTCGAATCACGGAACCTGCCCCGACACTCTCGTCACATCAGACCAGCCCCCACTCAGCCCTAGCCAGCCAAGCCACAAATGGACCAAAGACCATTGATGACTACCAGACTCCCCACGACTCTAGGTCATTACAGAAGCGCACACTAACTGGAGTCCACGACAACCGGACGATAAGAAACACAACCTGCATGTGCCAACCCCCACATACTGCAACAGCGGCCCCTACCTCCATACGGAAACATAACGGAGACATACGACCAGACCCTCCCACACATAGACCCACCTAGGACCTCTAGAGTAGACAAACCGTACAACAAAGCTTATAGGTGCACAGGGGAGCCACGACCTTTAGAACTCCTCCAACACACACCCCCCGGCACCCCCCGGCACCCCCCTCCCCCCGACTACTTCAACGCAGGGACCAAACCCCACTCAACAAAAGCCCCGACAGAGGTTGCCAGGGGTTGGGGGGGGAAGGAGGGGAAGACATGGGCTCCACCACACCTCAACAAGCCTGCTAACCATATGTATTAATGTTAAATCTGTTATGTAACTGTTATCTCTGTTGATATTCTGGTTCCTCGCAGTAGATCGTCTCAGGGAGATAGGAGGAAACAACCTCTTATGACCAGGTCAACATATGCCCTGGCCTACAAACCAGGCTCTCGAAATAGCAACACCCGCACCCAGACTACACACCTCAGGCCACCATACGCCTCTTCATGCTACACTAAGGTAAAACAAAACAACCCTCCCAGTCCCTGCAAAACCCCACATGCCACCATGCTCAGCAATATCTCCTTACACCAGACACACCCTCAATCATCACAGCACCAGGAGCTCTAAGGGGCCAAAGATCCAGGACACACCAGAGACTCCAACAGCCCCGCCGCCCCGGCTCACCACCCCCACCCCCGCCGATTACAACCGCAACAACACACAACGGTGAGACAACCACTGAGACACTCACCCACACACCCCACGAAGTAGCAACTACACAACCAGACCGTTCACCAGGCACACTCGCACACTACAGGACCAGGAGACACGTCCGAGCACACGAAACCCACGCAATCAAAAATACCTTGCTCAACCACAACTCAACCCCCCCAGGCCCCTCTGGACATGTTATAATTACAACAGAAGCTACATCAAGCGACGACCGCACAACACCCCCAGGGGAGTGGGCTTGACACCCTCTGGTCCACTTCCCCCACCAACTGAACAAGACCACCACACATTCCTCGCCAGTCACAACAATAACCAGCAGCCTCCGGGCACCACCACACACACCACATCTCTCCCCCCATGCCTAAACCCAGGCACACTCCGCCCATACAACACCTGGCACATTCTAGGTAAGACCAGGGACACTCCTATAACCCGCATACCCCCGATCCCCCTTACTTTTCTTCTCTCCCCCCTCCCTCTGCGTCTTCAACCCTGCCCCCCATCCAAGCTATTTCCCCCTCCTACATAGGCCAAAACCCTACCTTCTGCCCCACATCCCAATAGACCACCCCCTCATCCTCCTACCCCCAAGCACCACACCTCACAATGGCCCAGACAAACACTCCGACACCCAATACGAGACCCCGATATCCACAATCCAACACACCCACCAAATCCAGTACCCTAACATGCATATTGATCAATTGCAAAGGCCTGAACAACCCTTCTAAACGACACCAATTTCTACGCTGGGCCAACAGATCACAATATACAACTCCTCCAAGAAACCCACTTCGCCCATAAGAAACCACTCCCCCTCCTGAGCCGACACTATAACACGTACTACACAGCGAACTCCCCAACAGGCAAACAAAACGGAGTGGCGATTATGCTTCAAAAATCATGCCCCCTAACTGTCACACAAACACACATGGACCCGCAGGGAAGATATCTGACAATCGCAGGATGCGAGCCCTCAAAGATACGCGCTCACATCTATATATGCAGCTAATCGCCTGAACAAATCATTTTGGCATGCCATGCAGGCCCACCTCAAACGTTTCCCCTCACACCACCTAATTATAGGTGGCGACCTCAATGCCACAATGCAACCAATCCAAGATAGACACTGCACCGGACCACCCACACGCAACCAACCACCGACAGCCAAAGCAGATAAACTACTACTCGCTTTTGCAAATGACTCCAACTTACTAGACATCTGGAGAATCCAACATCCTACAACGAAAGACTATACTTTTTATTCACATCCTCACCACTCCCACTCCAGAATAGACATGTTCCTCACTTCCCCATCCCTCACAGAATACATCAAAACCACAAACATAGTCTCCATAACGTGGATCCAAAAAAGCCAGATTTATCACTACCTCCACTGACGGCTCACTCACATACGTGTAGGGAGAGGGATCTTGGGCCTCCGAAACACCCTTCAGACTGGGGAGACATATGGGAGGCCACAGCATCGGTCTCCATATGTGTAAACCACAAGGAACAAGCGTACAAAACACTGATGCGCTGGTACCTTACCCCTCTTCGGCTCAAACAGATGGGCATCGCCAACACCGATTTGCGCTGGAAACGATGCGGAGGAAAAGGCACATACATTCACACCTGGTGGGAATGTCCCCCAAATAGCCTCACTATGGCTCCAAATCACACAACTGACATCCAAAGTACTACACACAAACGTCCCACTAGATCCATGGACATGGTTCCTCTCAAAACCCCTAGGAAACACCCCCAGGTGCCAAAACAAGCTGATAGCTAAAATCGCCCTAGCAACTAGGAGGGCTATAGCAGAGGCCTGGAGCAAACCAGAAGTGCCATCACTACAAACAGTGAAACGCAAAATAGAAGAAACCAGGAAAATGGACAAACTGTCCGCAATAGTACATGACTCTACAAACGCCTTCAACAAAATCTGGGATCCGTGGCTCTACGAGTTCTCACAATCCACGTCCAACCCTTGAAACAACAACGTCCACCACCACCCCAACCCCCCCAGGAACCACCTCGACTATACCCCAACAGAAACAAACAAGCCCACCCACATCCACACATTCCACCGAAAGAAACCCTCACCCAACCCAGACCCACAGCCACCCCCCACACCCCTCTCACCAGATACAACAGATTCCCACTAACATCTCACACCTACCACTCTTTCATACCCCATCACCTAATACTCAATTTTCTACTCTCCCAAAACAAAACCAACTCGATAATAATCCAACCCAAACACACTACCAACCCATCTCCTCACACATGTCACAGTCACTCAACCCACGCGCGACACATTAACCCCGACCCAGCAAAACGACCACATCGGAAATAGTTAATACCCACACCCCCACCATACCGACAAAAACGGCATGCGCCTAGACAAAGACCTAAAACCCGCAAACCAGAACACCACACCCACAGCACACTAACCCAACACAACACGCAGATAAAGGCTCAACATCACGCGGACAAGCCGCAAACCTCTAACACCCATTAACCTTAGAACACAACACCACACCCCCATGTTCCTATATCCAAAACCCCCCAACCCCCCACAACACAAATTCTCTAGCACGAGAATAAGCCGAGACACGCACAACAAGATACTAGAAGACGCATAACCTCTCCCTCCACCCACACAAACTCTCCCATCTCCCTGACTCAGCTGTACCATGGTCCTCAAGAAGCTAAGAGTAACATAATGGATGCACCATCTCTTACCACACCCAACGAATCGCTTGGTACCCAAACTCCCAAGCCAACGAGAAAGGCACACCCCGAAACTCGCCTTATCCAGAACTACGCGAACAGATGCAAACCCAAGGAATACATATGTTACTTTCAAAACCAATTGAAACTGTACTCTGATTAAAGTGTAACCCCCGCCTTTCTCCTCTCTATTCTGCCCCCCAATTTGCATGTATGCCAATTCGTTTTCTACACAATGCAAAGGAAACTGTACCCCACCCCCACCCCTCTCATCATTGTTCCCCTCCCCAAACCCAAACCTAAAGAACAACAGATTCCGACGAGAATGTAGAAATGGTCTAGTTGCAATTAATCCAGGTTGAAAATTCCAACAGATAATTGGTACATACGCTTGAACTGTTTGACTACTGTAAAATCTGTTACATGAACCTTGTACCACAAAATTCGAACTCCCCGGTTTTTCTTCTGTATTTCCACCCCATAAAACAAAAATCTTTCAAAATAAAGAATTTATAAAAAAAAAAATTGTGGCCTGAAAAACTACTAGGCCTGAACTATGGTAGTCAAAACACAACAAACTCAGATATTTGAAACACACAAAAAAAACTAATAATATATTCAAAATCGAGGCTTAATTCCTAAGCTGGTATATTAAAATGGAGGCCTGAACTAGACTCCAAACACAATCAGACCTTGATTTCCCATGCAGAGGATAATTAAACAAAGTACTTTTTTTTTTCTCCCTCCCCAAAAAATACATCTGACTATCTATTAATGTGTTATTACCTCATAAATAACCTTTGTAGAAGTCTAAAATTCATGGTTGCCAAATGTGATAAATAATCCCCTTCCCCACACATTTGATCTCACTCACGGTTAGGCCTTCACATCTAGTAATGGCTCACTGCTGCAAGTTCAACATTACATCCACCAAGGAAGAAAAGGAAGCAATAGAGTGTAACATGGTTCACCATGCTAGCACATGGTGTCTGCACATCTGCTCTGCAGCACAGCCAAGAAGGAATAGAGAGGAATGGAGATAGGGGGAAATGGTTATCTCTTTCCTGACTTGTAAAGGTATTGAATTACCCAATTACCATATTAAAGGGTAAAGCTTAACCCCCTGTAAGAAAGTCATACATGAACTTTGTTCACATGACCCCTAGTCACCATATTAGTTTTATGACAGAATGTCACCACAACCGCAACTGTAAAAGATGAGTTGACACCAAGTAAAGAAGACTGTCATCCTCAAGTGGAATTCAGAGTCAAACTTGGTGCAACGTGACAAACACAAAATGGATCGAGCCCAAAAAAAGGATCTGAATGTGACAGGGCTTGCTCAGAACCCACAGTCTGAAGAAGAATCTACAGTTATAGGCAAGACTAACCCTGTTACTTCGTCCATTAAAGAAATGCAAAGGTTGGTTGGTAATGAAGGTTCCGCATTTGAAGAACCACCTAACCTTCAACAAGTATTAAAGGAAGTGGTGTCTTCAGTTCAGTGTTTTTCTATGCCACTTCATGAACTACCTCAAGCTGAGCACATTAACAAAGAGAATGATCTAAGTGACCAGGTATCTGTTGCAGAATTATATCAGTTTGAGAGAGAGTTGTCCCTGCTTCGGCTGGCCTCATGCTCCGAGATATTGGGGGAGCCGTCCCTTGATGCATTTCTGCGGTCTGAGGAAGAGGGTTCGCAAAGTGCTCCTGATCCTGTACTTGATAATCTAGGGGATTCTCCTTGATTGATACCAGTGGTACCTACCCAAGATAACTCAGAGACTGTTCTCCTTTCTACAGAAGTTGCATTGCAGTCTTTATTCCGAGGATCTTACAAGCCTGAAACCAAGTCAGGTTGTAACTCGTGGTAACTGCACAATCCTGCCCTTATACCAAAGGACTGTATTAGTATATGTTGCCTGCACGATTCATGCTTATTCTGATTTATTGTATATATTTTGTGGCATTGTGTGTATAAATATTGTTTTGTTTTATCATTTGGTTCTCTGTAAATATATATATATATCTATCTCTTGATTTATCCTATTCATTTGTGTCTTGGAATTTATGTATTTGCTGTATTGGTTCCCACATTTAAAGTGACAGTGCTGTTCCAGGGCAGCACCCCTTAATGTCATTACAGTCCTCGCACGTTATGAGATTATATTTTAATGCTATGTGGTTGGTTTTAAGTTAGTGCGTATGATAATTTTGGTTTGACTACTCGCATTTTCTGTAGTTCTGTGACTTGTCATCTTCTCTAGCTGTTTAACCCAGGGGGTTATCTGAGGCAGGATTTTCATGTTGTTGTTGTTGTTGTTATATAGTGTTCCAAAGTTGGAATCTGCAGGTTTATCGGGAGATTGAAGGGTAATAGGGGAGGGTAGATAACAGGGAAGGGTAGAACTTGGATATTTACAACTTGCCCCTCTTGGGGATATGACGCCAAGTGATGGGGCCATGGGGGGTAGATATCGAGATATCTGTGTTGATGGCTAACGGCCTTTATGGTAAATATATATTTATAGGTACGTTAGGACCTGTATGCAACATTAGTGTTCTGTATAACGACTCGTGTCTGCTATAATTTGGTCCCCGAGAGACAACCACCCCGCAGAAATCCAACAAACATATTGCATCTTGGGACAGCCATTTACAGTGTTTCCAGTAAGTGATGTCATTATAATAGTACAATCAAAAGATTTGACATTCTAACAACATGTGTATTCCTCTTGTCTAGGTAGTTTATGTCAGAAAACCAAGAGTCCAACAGCTATACATAGATCTGTATTAGGCCCCTGGCTCCCACATAAATATAATCAGATAACTTTTTTTTTTTTAATATATATATATATATATATATAAACCTCTCATAGAACCACTTATGTGTACGCCTTGATGTCTATGTCCAAAATATCCAATGACCCTTGTTTGTAGATTCCCCTAATAGTGTTTAATAAGTAATACATAATAAATGATGGTCGGGGGTCTGTTGGCTTGTGCCGCTTATCTGCTTATGGCGCTTTTTTTCGTGTCCAATAGCCCCTGTAACCTTGTGTCGTAGTTAATGTACCCACTATTATATTTTAGGTGTTTTAAGTTTCAATACCCCCAATAGCCGCTTACAGTGAGTATGCCATTGGTGGCCTCCCTTCTTTGTATATTTTTATCGTGGGTCATATGTATCATCTTCCCGTGTTCCTTGCGGGGTCTCCATTTCCCTTGTAGTGTTTAGTTTGAAAAGTGAATGCCATGTAGCTAGTGTATGTTTTACTTGAGATGTGAGAAATGTATGATTAAGTGTGTGTGAGCATGATACCTGAGTTTTCAACTATCAAGCATCCATGGTTCCCAGGTATTCCTGTGTGCGATTTTTAATGCTTACTTCTGTGGCATACAATGCTTATTATGCTGTTGTAGTCTCTGTGTCGATTAGTGCAGTGTGATGCACCGTACGGTTCGCTGGCAAATAGTTCCTGGCGAACATAGCAGGTTCGCGTTCGCCACGGCGGGCGAACTCATGTGCGGTTCGATCCGCCCCCTATTCGTCATCATTGAGTAAACTTTGACCCTGTACCTCACAGTCAGCAGACACATTCCAGCCAATTAGCAGCACACCCTCCCTAGCAGACCCTTCCACCTACTGGAAGGCATCCATTTTACATTCATTCTCAAGCTGCATGCTTAGTGAGAGGAGGGAAAGTGTAGCTGCTGTTGATTAGATAGGGAAATGCATAGCTAGGTTAGGGTATACAGTGTCCACTACAGTCCTGAAGGACTCATCTGATCTCTGCTGTAAGGACAGCACCCCAAAAAGCCTTTTTTAGGGCTAGAACATCAGTCTTTTTTTTTTTTTTCTTTGTAATGAAGCTTCTGTGTCAGGCTCACAGTGGATACTGTGCCCAGTGCCACCACTCACTCACTGGTGTCACAATAGCTTGCATTTAAAAAATAAATAAGTTTTTTTTCACTATAATAGATTGAATAGCAGTTAGTTGTCTGCCAGCTTCTGTGTCAGGCTCACAGTGGATACTGTGCCCAGTGCCACCACTCACTCACTGGTTTCACAATAGCTTGCATTTAAAACCAAAAAACTTTTTTCACTGTTATAGATTGAATAGCAGTTAGTTGTCTCCAAGCGTCTGTGTGTCAGGCTCGTAGCGTATACTGTGCCCACTTGCCCAGTGCCACCACTCACTCACTGGTGTCACAATAGCGTGCATTTAAAAACCTCAAAACTTTTTTCACTGTTATAGATTGAATAGCAGTTAGTTGTCTTCAAGCGGGTGTGTCAGGCCTACAAAGTGTACTCTGCCAGTTCACAGTGCCACTCATATCTGGTGTCACAATAGCTTGCATTTAAAAACAAAAAACTTTTTTCTCTGTTATAGATTGAATAGCAGTTGTCTCAAAGCGGGTGTGTCAGCCCTACAGCGTGTACTCTGCCAGTTCACAGTGCCACTCATATCTGGTGTCATAATAGCTTGCATTTAAAAACAAAAAACTTTTTTCACTGTTATAGATTGAATAGCAGTTAGTTGTCTGCCAGCGGGTGTGTCAGGCTCACAGTGGATACTGTGCCCAGTGCCACCACTCACTCACTGGTACCCGGACGAAATTTCTCTTCACAAAAGGCAATCCCCAACCTGTACTCTATTGTGCAAAAGGAAATAATGGCATGTCTGGCACACAGTGTTGGGGCAAGGGTCCATCTGACCACTGATACCTGGTCTGCAAAGCATGGTCAGGGCAGGTATATCACCTACACTGCGCATTGGGTAAACCTGCTGACGGCTGCCAAGCATGGAATGCGTGGCTCTGCAGAGGAGTTGGTGACACCGCCACGACTTGCAGGCAGGCCTGCTGCCACCTCCTCTACTCCTCCTACTCCATCCTCTTCCATAACCTCCTCGGCTGAGTCCTCTTCTGCTGCTGCGTCTTGCTCCACATCAGCGGATAGGGGACGTAACAGGGATTAAACTGATAAGAATAGTACTACTTAACACACCACTCCTATCTGGTGGCACATTAGATTGCACGCGCAGTGCCCCAAATTTGAAGAAGGAGGACCGACCAAGCATCTTTTTCCATCTCCCGGTTCCTAAAATCGATGCCATATACACGTCCCCGGATAGGGGACGTAACAGGGATTAAACTGATAAGAATAGTACTACTTAACACACCACTCCTATCTGGTGGCACATTAGATTGCACGCGCAGTGCCCCAAATTTGTTGTGATCTGTGAGTAAGGTAAACGGTTGTCCATACAAGTAAGGTTGCAGCTTTTTGAGGGCCCACACCACCGCCAGGCACTCCTTTTCAATGGCAGTGTATCTACTTCCCTGGGCAAAAGTTTCCGGCTTAGATAAGCCCCGGGTTGCTCGCCGCCATCTGCTCCGACTTGGCTCAGTACTGCTCCCAATCCAAACATAGAAACGTCTGTATGGACGAGAAAGCGTTTAGTTGGATCAGGAGCAGAAAGTACAGGTGATTTAATGAGCGCCGTCTTGAGCTGTTGGAAGGCCTGTTCACACTCTGGGGCCCATACTACTATCTTGGGGAGGTTTTTACGCGTTCCTATATGGCACTTACTGGGCTTTAGGGTCAGTCCGGACTCCCTAATCCGGTCTAGTACGGCTCCTATGTGGGTCAGGTGTTCGGGCCAGGAGCAGCTAAAAATGGCTATATCATCCAAGTAGGCGCAGGCATACTCCTGAAACCCATCCAGTAGCTGATCTACCATTCTCTGAAAGTTAGCCGGGTCATTCTTCATCCCGAATGGCATGACCTTAAACTGATACAGGCCAAACGAGGTGACAAATGCCAACTTGTGGATGGCGTCCTCGGCTAATGGAATTTGCCAGTACCCCTTGCACAGATCTATTGTGGTGAGGTACTGGCCTCTGGCCATTTTGTCTAGGAGCTCGTCTATCCGGGGCATAGGGTAGGCGTCTGAGGTTGTTTTATCGTTTAGCCTCCGGTAGTCTATACAGAAACGGGTCGTGCCGTCCCGTTTCGGTACTAGTACTACCAGGGAGGCCCAGGGGCTGTCAGAGTGTTCTATCACCCCTAACTGCATCAATTCCTCAATTTCTTTCTGAATATTTTCTTTAACTGCTTCGGGTATGCGATAGGCGGTTTGTTGAAGGGTGGTCTGGTCTAGGGTTTCAACTTTGTGAGTTGTTAACGGACTGTACCCAGGTAGGTTGGAAAACGTGGCCCCCTTGTCCAGGATTAGTCTTTGGACCTGGGTTCGCTCCTGGGGGTCTAACCGTTCTCCTAACTGTACTTCTCCCAGGTCTCCGCTCTGGCCCTCTAGGTCTAGGAGATCTGGGAGTGGCAAATTATCAATTTCTTCAGTGGCAGGTGCACAGATCGCGGTTACCTCTTCCGTGCGCTCGTGGTATGGCTTGAGCATGTTCACATGGAGCATGCGCTTGCCTCCTGTGACCGCACCGATCACAAAGGTGGTATCACAAACCTGCTCTACCACCTTGTATGGGCCCTGCCAGGAAGCCTGCAGCTTGTCCTTGTGGACAGTGTCAATCCATATCTGCCAAGTGACCTTATGTAGGGGGAACAGTCTCTATTCTGCTCTGTGTCAGTGTGTATCATGGTCTCTGAGGACAGGTGTCAATCCATATCTGCCAAGTGACCCTATGTAGGGAGGAACAGTCTCTATTCTGCTCTGTGTCAGTGTGTATCAGGGGCTCTGAGGACAGGTGTCAATCCATATCTGCCAAGTGACCCTATGTAGGGGAACAGTCTCTATTCTGCTCTGTGTCAGTGTGTATCATGGTCTCTGAGGACAGGTGTCAATCCATATCTGCCAAGTGACCCTATGTAGGGGAACAGTCTCTATTCTGCTCTGTGTCAGTGTGTATCATGGTCTCTGAGGACAGGTGTCAATCCATATCTGCCAAGTGACCCTATGTAGGAGGAACAGTCTCTATTCTGCTCTGTGTCAGTGTGTATCAGGGGCTCTGAGGACAGGTGTCAATCCATATCTGCCAAGTGACCCTATGTAGGGGGAACAGTCTCTATTCTGCTCTGTGTCAGTGTGTATCATGGTCTCTGAGGACAGGTGTCAATCCATATCTGCCAAGTGACCCTATGTAGGGGGAACAGTCTCTATTCTGCTCTGTGTCAGTGTGTATCAGGGGCTCTGAGGACAGGTGTCAATCCATATCTGCCAAGTGACCCTATGTAGGGGGAACAGTTTCTATTCTGCTCTGTGTCAGTGTGTATCATGGTCTCTGAGGACAGGTGTCAATCCATATCTGCCAAGTGACCCTATGTAGGGGGAACAGTCTCTATTCTGCTCTGTGTCAGTGTGTATCATGGTCTCTGAGGACAGGTGTCAATCCATATCTGCCAAGTGATCCTATGTAGGGGGAACAGTCTGTATTCTGCTTTGAGTCAGTGTGTATCATGGTCTCTGAGGACAGGTGTCAATCCATATCTGCCAAGTGACCCTATGTAGGGGAAACAGTCCCTATTCTGCTCTGTGTCAATATGTCATATGTCAGGTATCAATCCATATCCATTGTGATTTAGGAATGTTAGGTGATTTCTGCCCTTTATGGATTAAGACCAGACTCTGCATCAACTGTGTAATAATCCCCCTCCGGCATGCCACAGTTCAGGTGTTAGTCCCTTTGAAACAACTTTTCCATCACTATTGTGGCCAGAAAGAGTCCCTGTGTGTTTTAAAATTCGCCTGCCCATTGAAGTCTATGGCGGTTCGTCGGTTCGCGAACATTTGCGGAAGTTCGCGTTCGTCGTTCGCGAACCGAAAATTTTGGGTTCGCCACATCACTAGTGCAGTGTAGCTTGAGGTGTCTGTAGTACTGATGTCCCTTGTGTCTCGAATGTTGGCGTCTTGTATTTTCGTTTCAGCACTGTCCTGGTTGTGGTGGTGGGTAAACAGTGCGGAGGGTGTCTCCCGAGGTATGAGGCATTTTATATGCCTGTGTAGAATACCGTTGTACGTCCGTCGGGTCGTCTCCGTTGTAATCCATTGTAATCTAATGAGCCTCCCGCAGTGCAGGCACCTTACTCCATCCTACCTGCAAATTGCGGGAAGGTGGTGTCGTTTTCTCTGACATGTTTTCTGCTATTCCCCAGGTTTGTAGCCTTTTTGTTCCTTCTTCTGGGGTGGAGATCATGTATAGTTTGCCTACCTGCAAAATGATCATTTTAGTGGGGTATCCCCACCTGAATCTCATTCCATTTGCCCGCAGTCTGTCAGCGATAGGTGAAAAATCTTTCCTTTGCTTTAGGGTGGTAGCGGATAGGTCGGCAAACAGTTTCACTGTAGGATAGTCCTGATGCGGGGTACTTTTGTTTCTGCTGGTGATTAGAATTATTTCTTTAATATGAAAGTAATATACTTTTGTGAGCACATCCCTCGGGGTGGCGTCTGATAGATGCCGTGGTTTTGGGATTCTGTGTACCCGGTCCAGAAGTAGCATCTCCTCCGGTATATCTGGTACACGAAAATAGTGTCACGAAAAAGAATCGCGTCCTCAAAGAGGATTTATACCTTTAAAATATCCTGTCTGAGTCAGACATCCCTTTAGTATTTTCCATGACTCTCTAAAGTCATAGTTGTGAATGGGAATTTGTATTTTTAATAAGCCTAGTGTTTATTTTTTTAGTATCACCATAGATATTTAGTGCACGCAAACATTCTATTCTGTGTGCCTCTAATGGGGATTCTCAGGATCCCCTTCTTACTCTAACAACGAAATTGGCACATTAGGGGTTGGGCTAACATCCTAGTCCCCGCCTCTTTGAGGACACGATTAATTTACGCGAATGTCAGTCACGTAACCGCACCCATTATGACGTGGCACTTAGGTATTGGCCACTTGATGGCAGGGTGGGGCGGGCTCTCTGACCGCCACCCACCGGCATGGCTTTTACCTATCTCCTAGCCGCAAGCAAATCGTACACACCAACGACTGACGTGCCGTGAGGCGATTGGCCGCAGGATGTCCTGAAGGGCGGGGCCGCTCGCTATTTAAACACATGCTGACTCTGACTCTGTTCTGCTCTTGAAAAAGGCACAACAAAGCGCCAAAACGCGTTGAGCTGTGTCATGCCGCTCTCTAGCTGCATTTTATTTTAACAGGGATTCTAAAAGGAGTCTTACTTAGCTTAGATGAGCCTTATATTGTAGCTTCCCTATAATCCCTATTGTACCCCTGGGGATTGACTCTCCATAAGGGATCACTGGGTTATTTAGCACAGTGGGTAATATTTGTTGCCTGCACTAAACAGCTGATTAGACAGCCAAATTTAATAACAAACTGCACTGTTGTACCTGATGGGATCTGTTTAACTTGGGGCACAGTACTAAGTATCTAATTGGGAAACTATATTGACTTTTTTTGATTCACTAGCCTAGTATATATGACCTTTTGATTTTGGTAGATAAACCTGTTCTGTCTCTTTTTCACCTTATACAGCAGTGTCAATATCTCTAACTGGCCGACTAGTAGTGCTATTACTGATAGGATTCTACTTTACAGCACAGTTCAAACTGTTTCCTTTCCCAGACACTTAGTTACATTATTGTGCTATCTCTTTATTTTGATTCTGTCAGTAACACTGTTACTTTATGCTGGGGTTTCATGTTACATCTGACATAACATCTTTGTCAGCTGACAGCTCTAGTTTACAGCGCAATAACAAGTGTCTTGGGGAACTGTATTGACGTTTTGCCCCCAGGACTTTTTGTCATTTAACTGTGCAGTTGTACATAAGCATAATCTCACTGTGCTATATGGGAACCCTACTTTGGCCCATTTCTTACCCGCTCTGCACTAGTTTTCAGGGTTTATAGACACTGGACAGTGCTTTACTACTATATTTTTTGGAGCAGGGACCCTTTAGATCCACTGGACTGCCTTTATATTATATACTGCTTTTGATGCATTATCCGTTTCAACTAGACATGTATTTATATGTCAAACTACCTTTTCTGTAGGTGCATAGCGGTTCATATTTATATTGTATCCTCTAAACAGTGAGTATTTGGATCGTTGCTAGTAAGCTCCGTTAGATCCCTCTTTTTAGATCCCTCTTCTAAGAGCTTGTTCTTGTTCCTGTTCCTGTTCCTGCTCTCTGGATTCTAAGAGAGGTCTACCTACTGGAAGCTGGATCCTGATCTTGGGTCCAGAGTGGGTGGAAGACGGCGAGACCCCAACCAAGCTGCGGCAGTTTTTGGGATCTGCGGTGGTTAGAGTGGGTAGTGTAGTGCTTGGAGCCCTCGGGAAGCACTAGGACCATCCGTCAATGGAAGGTACCAAATCGGGGTGCCAAGCGTTCCGTTACACCACCTCGGGTTCCCTCCCACCTGAGATGCTTTTAGCTACCACTGTCACCATTCCAAAACCGGGTAAACCCGCGGACGACTGTAAGAACTACCGTCCGATCTCCCTCCTTAACACAAATGCTAAATTGTATGCGAAAATCCCAGCCGACTGCTACCGCAACTAATATTGGATGACCAAAACGGGTTCGTCAAATGGAGACAGGGCTTGAACAACACCTACAAACTTATGGACATTTTTGAACAGCTCCGGAGGCCCGGTCGAGGTGGTCTGCTGTTGGTGTTAGATGCTGAGAAGGTGTTTGACCACCTCGGCTGGGCCTTCTTGAGACATGCAAAACAAACAAAATATAAGCGGAGCTCTGTATTACCTGTATAAACAATAATATATAGAAGATGAATATAAATATATTCAAAATGGGAATCTGTAAATAAATGGTCACAGATCTAAGTGCAGAAAATAGTCACATAATAATTGACATAAAAAATAAAGACTTTCAGATGGGTAACTCACAAAGGTGGAGCCAATAATGCACCTGGCTCTAGTGGTAAGCGCCTATGGATCTTCTAAGGGAGATCCACTGCCCTTTTTCTCTTCCTCCTGATGTCCTCCTCCTTCAATTTTGGTAGGAATGGAAATGCAGACTCCACAGGACGGTATAAAGAAAAATTTATTGATAAAACCGTAAATTTAAAACATCTAAAAACGAAAATGGATCAAAGTACTTGCAATGAGTCCAAAATGTCCCCAAAACGCGTTTCGCCAGTTAAACTGGCTTCCTCAGTTGGTATATTCCTTCTGTGTCCTCTTGTACTTTTATATGATTCTTACATGATGAAATTACCGGCATCCGCCGGACCGGAAGTTGACTTCGTGGAACGCACGCCGTACTGGTTGGAACGCACGTACACGCGTACGTGCGTGCGTGCGTCGATCACATGATTAGGCCGTTCCACTTCCTTCTTCCTCATTGGAACGCACATGCGTTCCACAGTCTCAAATAATACAAACTTGCCGTTTTACTTCTGCGCTTTTTTCGTGGAACGCACCATCTGCGTTCCATAATCTTTTCTATTATAACAAAAGTCCTCAATATTCCAGTCCATACAATCCCAAGAAAAATCAATAATGATAAAGAAACAGAAAAAAGAGATAAACTAAATATTATAACATAACTATATATTATAACATAAAAAAACATTCCAGTTGGTGTGAATATAAATGAACACCATTACTTCTATATGTGCATAGTGATGATGGTGTGTTCCTAAAATACTTGTATAAAAAACTGGAAGGGTGAGAGGAAACAGTATAAATTATCGTTGAACTAACAACTATGATACTTAACTCTTACTATTATAAAAAATGGCATAATTCAAAGTCTAAGTTTAATCCATAAGGGGCCATGGTATTAAAATTGAAAATAAAAGACATTTCTTCCATCCCAATTTTCTTTATAAAATCTCCACCCCTCCAATTTTTTTTGACCAATTTGAGTGCACAAAAGGCAAGACCTTGTGGATTATGGTGATGGTACTGTTTAAAATGTTGGGAAACACTATGTGTATCTACTCCTTTTTTAATGTTCCTCACATGTTCTGAAATTCTGATATGGAGACATCTGATAGTTCTCCCTATATACATTTTATTGCATGGACAAATTAATAAATAAATAATATTTTTAGAGAAACATGTCAGCTGGTCTTTTATTATAAACTCTTTATTGGTAATTTCATTTGTATTTTTTATATGTCTTTTTGTACTTTTTGTCTCCCTACATGCCAAGCATGTTCCACACCCATAAAATCCTTTATTCTTTGTTAAGAAATTTTCATTTTCAACTTGATGATTTTTTAGATTGCTATTTACTAAAAAATTTTTTATATTTCTGCATCCCCTATGGACAATTTTAGGTCTCTCCGGTAATATTTCTTTTAGAATCGGATCGTCTTGTAATAAGTGCCAATATTTGTTAATGGCATATCGCACCTTCTTATTATTGGCCGAGAAATTACAAATAAAGGGGATATTACATTTGTTATTCTCTATTTTCGCTTTTTTCTTTTTATATATTAGCAATTCCTTTCGTTCTAATCTTTTTATTTCTTCTATACCCTTTTGAAGGTCCTCTTCTTCATATCCCTTTTCTAAGAATTGATTTTTAATAATTTGTGTTTGTTGTAAAAAATCATCATCTTTTGTGCAATTTCTTTTTAGTCTCATGAACTGGCTCTTGGGTGCATTCGTGAGCCACGGAGTATGATGGCAACTAGTGAGATCAATATAACCATTGCAGTCTACCTCTTTAAAGAAATTCTTGGTAAAAATGTTCCCTTCTTCTATAAAAACAGTAAGGTCTAGAAAATTAATTGCCACTTTACTTTGTACAGAGGTGAGATTAATACCCCAATCATTACAATTTAAAAAACTCAAAAAATTAGTCAATTTAAGATCATCTCCCTTCCAAATAAAAAAATATATCATCAATGTATCGGCATTAGGTGACCAAGTCCGCAAAAAATTCACTATGTAAAATAAACATTTCTTCCCAATACGCCATAAAAAGATTCGCGTAACTGGGTGCGAACTTGGTCCCCATCGCCGTTCCATTGATTTGTAGATAAAAACTCTCTTTGAACCAAAAAAAAGTATTGGTCAAAATTAAAAATATGCCCTCTTTAATAAAATCTATTTGATCTTGTTTAAAATTCGATTTATCTAAAAAGTGTTGTACTGCCTCTATTCCCTTTGTGTGTGGGATTATGCTGTAGAGTAAGCTTACATCACACGTAACCAATATATAATTCTCTTCCCATTTAATCTCTTCTAAAATTTGTAAGATATATATTGTGTCTTTAAGGTACGTTGGATTCTTAGTTACTACCGGTTGAAGAAGAACATCTATATACTCTGAAACTCTCGATGAGATACTTTCTACCCCAGAGATTATAGGTCTACCTGGTGGATTAATTAAATTTTTATGCATCTTTGGTAAACAATAGAATACTGGAATCTGAGGATTAGAAATAGTCAGGTATTTGGCTTCTGCTTCTGTTAAAATGTCGTTTTCTAATCCTTTATTGATATATTCTTTAAACTTCGTTATAATCTCCTGACTCGGATTACATGTTAATTTCTTATATGTTTTGACATCTGACAGTAACCTCTCTGCTTCCCCTACATATTTTTCTTTAGACAGAATAACTACTCCCCCCCCCTTATCTGCAGGTTTTATAATTAAATTATCATCTTTTTGTAACTTCTTTAATGTTTTGGTCTCTGCTAGTGTAAGATTTTTTTGATACTTATTCGTATGTCTGATTTTCTTAACCTCTTTCATAATCATGGTTTCAAAGGTTTTAATTTCACTTGAAATCATGTTTCTTGGGAAAAATTTTGATTTTTCCTTCAAATTGCTATGAATATATGGGGAGGTGGTGTTAATTTCTACTGTGTCTCTATTGTGAAAGAATTTCTTTAAACATAATTGTCGAGTAAAGCGGTTTAGGTCTATAAAGAATTCAAAAGGTCTAAAGTCTGCAGACGGAGCAAACTTTAGTCCTTTTTGCAATATCTTTAATTCATCTTGACCCAGTTCTTTATCTGAGAGATTAAATATCCCCTTGTTATCTATATCCGTCCTCGTTTCTCTCTGTTGTGGTTTCTTTCGTCTTCTACCTCTCCCTCTTCCCACGATCTTCTCCTTTTGCCCGGAGAGTCCCATTCCCGTGATTCCTGAAGTTGTTTGCATCTGGATTTGGTTGGGCTCTTGCGAAAAGGAGAAGATATAGGGGAGGTATTTCTATGTTCCAATATCTGAAAGCGATTATAAGTGGATATACTATGATCTCTATCTATAGACGGTTTGCGTCTGTCCATACGGAACTCATTTTTATTCTTTGGGAGATTCCTATTCTGCAAATTTCTCACTGGACTTGCAGCTGCTCTACTATAGCTTCTGACATTGTTTTCTTTTCTTTCTTCTTGTCTAATCGGATTAGGCTTATGTGTAGTAGTTACAACATTGTAATCTTTAACTCTACTTTCTTGTTTTTTATCCTCTTTGATTGCATAAGATCTTTGATTATGTAAGTAATTTTTCCTTCCTCCAATATCCCTATATGGATAGTTCTTTGATTTGTTGCTTGTCTGGCATTGATATCTCTGTAAACCTCTATCTTCTGTGTTCCTATGTCTGTATGTTTTTGTTTGATAATGTTCCCATTGACTTGGAGAACATGCTCTTGTCTGTTTTCTCTGATAACTAGGTGTCCTCCCTCTATTACGTTGATTGGATTTATTCCAATTGGCCTGTTTACGATTGTTACTTCTTACATTTCCTGTTTTATAATCTTCCAGATCCCTTAAGTATTTATGTTTCTTCGTTTCTATAACTTCTCTCTCTGTTTTATCTATTCTCTTTTTCATATCTAATATTATCTCATTGAATATTTCAGGACTGGTGGTTTCACTTAAACCTTCTCTGAATTTCTTTATATCCTCATCTAATTTTATGAGATTTTCTTCTCGTCTTGCTACTATGTACCCTATGAGGCTAAATGAGAATCCATCCAATAATTTGTTCCATCCCTCCATGAAAAACTGATCCTCACGATCAAAGGAGGGGTCCTTAGAGAATCTTAACCCCCTCGGTGTTATTTTTTCCTTTACATATTTCTTTAGGGTGGCAAATTCCCACTTTGATTAAGCCTAATCCGATTAGACAAGAAGAAAGAAAAGAAAACAATGTCAGAAGCTATAGTAGAGCAGCTGCAAGTCCAGTGAGAAATTTGCAGAATAGGAATCTCCCACAGAATAAAAATGAGTTCCGTATGGACAGACGCAAACCGTCTATAGATAGAGATCATAGTATATCCACTTATCGCTTTCAGATATTGGAACATAGAAATACCTCCCCTATATCTTCTCCTTTTCGCAAGAGCCCAACCAAATCCAGATGCAAACAACTTCAGGAATCACGGGAATGGGACTCTCCGGGCAAAAGGAGAAGATCGTGGGAAGAGGGAGAGGTAGAAGATGAAAGAAACCACAACAGAGAGAAACGAGGACGGATATAGATAACAAGGGGATATTTAATCTCTCAGATAAAGAACTGGGTCAAGATGAATTAAAGATATTGCAAAAAGGACTAAAGTTTGCTCCGTCTGCAGACTTTAGACCTTTTGAATTCTTTATAGACCTAAACCGCTTTACTCGACAATTATGTTCTAATCCTCAGATTCCAGTATTCTATTGTTTACCAAAGATGCATAAAAATTTAATTAATCCACCAGGTAGACCTATAATCTCTGGGGTAGAAAGTATCTCATCGAGAGTTTCAGAGTATATAGATGTTCTTCTTCAACCGGTAGTAACTAAGAATCCAACGTACCTTAAAGACACAATACATATCTTACAAATTTTAGAAGAGATTAAATGGGAAGAGAATTATATATTGGTTACGTGTGATGTAAACTCACTCTACAGCATAATCCCACACACAAAGGGAATAGAGGCAGTACAACACTTTTTAGATAAATCGAATTTTAAACAAGATCAAATAGATTTTATTAAAGAGGGCATATTTTTAATTTTGACCAATAATTTTTTTTGGTTCAAAGAGAGTTTTTATCTACAAATCAATGGAACGGCGATGGGGACCAAGTTCGCACCCAGTTACGCGAATCTTTTTATGGCGTATTGGGAAGAAATGTTTATTTTACATAGTGAATTTTTTGCGGACTTGGTCACCTATCGCCGATACATTGATGATATATTTTTTATTTGGAAGGGAGATGATCTTAAATTGACTAATTTTTTGAGTTTTTTAAATTGTAATGATTGGGGTATTAATCTCACCTCTGTACAAAGTAAAGTGGCAATTAATTTTCTAGACCTTACTGTTTTTATAGAAGAAGGGAACATTTTTACCAAGAATTTCTTTAAAGAGGTAGACTGCAATGGTTATATTGATCTCACTAGTTGCCATCATACTCCGTGGCTCACGAATGCACCCAAGAGCCAGTTCATGAGACTAAAAAGAAATTGCACAAAAGATGATGATTTTTTACAACAAACACAAATTATTAAAAATCAATTCTTAGAAAAGGGATATAAAGAAGAGGACCTTCAAAAGGGTATAGAAGAAATAAAAAGATTAGAACGAAAGGAATTGCTAATATATAAAAAGAAAAAAGCGAAAATAGAGAATAACAAATGTAATATCCCCTTTATTTGTAATTTCTCGGCCAATAATAAGAAGGTGCGATATGCCATTAACAAATATTGGCACTTATTACAAGACGATCCGATTCTAAAAGAAATATTACCGGAGAGACCTAAAATTGTCCATAGGGGATGCAGAAATATAAAAAATTTTTTAGTAAATAGCAATCTAAAAAATCATCAAGTTGAAAATGAAAATTTCTTAACAAAGAATAAAGGATTTTATGGGTGTGGAACATGCTTGGCATGTAGGGAGACAAAAAGTACAAAAAGACATATAAAAAATACAAATGAAATTACCAATAAAGAGTTTATAATAAAAGACCAGCTGACATGTTTCTCTAAAAATATTATTTATTTATTAATTTGTCCATGCAATAAAATGTATATAGGGAGAACTATCAGATGTCTCCATATCAGAATTTCAGAACATGTGAGGAACATTAAAAAAGGAGTAGATACACATAGTGTTTCCCAACATTTTAAACAGTACCATCACCATAATCCACAAGGTCTTGCCTTTTGTGCACTCAAATTGGTCAAAAAAAATTGGAGGGGTGGAGATTTTATAAAGAAAATTGGGATGGAAGAAATGTCTTTTATTTTCAATTTTAATACCATGGCCCCTTATGGATTAAACTTAGACTTTGAATTATGCCATTTTTTATAATAGTAAGAGTTAAGTATCATAGTTGTTAGTTCAACGATAATTTATACTGTTTCCTCTCACCCTTCCAGTTTTTTATACAAGTATTTTAGGAACACACCATCATCACTATGCACATATAGAAGTAATGGTGTTCATTTATATTCACACCAACTGGAATGTTTTTTTATGTTATAATATATAGTTATGTTATAATATTTAGTTTATCTCTTTTTTCTGTTTCTTTATCATTATTGATTTTTCTTGGGATTGTATGGACTGGAATATTGAGGACTTTTGTTATAATAGAAAAGATTATGGAACGCAGATGGTGCGTTCCACGAAAAAAGCGCAGAAGTAAAACGGCAAGTTTGTATTATTTGAGACTGTGGAACGCATGTGCGTTCCAATGAGGAAGAAGGAAGTGGAACGGCCTAATCATGTGATCGACGCACACACGCACGTACGCGTGTACGTGCGTTCCAACCAGTACGGCGTGCGTTCCACGAAGTCAACTTCCGGTCCGGCGGATGCCGGTAATTTCATCATGTAAGAATCATATAAAAGTACAAGAGGACACAGAAGGAATATACCAACTGAGGAAGCCAGTTTAACTGGCGAAACGCGTTTTGGGGACATTTTGGACTCATTGCAAGTACTTTGATCCATTTTCGTTTTTAGATGTTTTAAATTTATGGTTTTATCAATAAATTTTTCTTTATACCGTCCTGTGGAGTCTGCATTTCCATTCCTACCAAAATTGAAGGAGGAGGACATCAGGAGGAAGAGAAAAAGGGCAGTGGATCTCCCTTAGAAGATCCATAGGCGCTTACCACTAGAGCCAGGTGCATTATTGGCTCCACCTTTGTGAGTTACCCATCTGAAAGTCTTTATTTTTTATGTCAATTATTATGTGACTATTGTCTGCACTTAGATCTGTGACCAGTTATTTACAGATTCCCATTTTGAATATATTTATATTCATCTTCTATATATTATTGTTTATACAGGTAATACAGAGCTCCGCTTATATTTTGTTTGTTTTGCATGTTTTATGTTGTGGAGGTTAAGGGATTCCTTCACTTAAGCGTTAGAGCCTGTTGTTCACCTTACTGAATTTGTGTGCACCGCTTCTATTTTGTATATACACTTCTTGAGACATGTCCTGATCAAATATGGGTTCCCCCAACAGATTATCACCCAAATTTTTGCCCTGTACTCCTTCAGGCAGGTTTCCTCTCCAACCCATTTGAGCTCATGAACGGGACCTGTCCCCTTATTAGCACTAGAGCCACTCCTCGCCTCTATATGAGCCCACCCTAACATACAGAGCCTCCAGGTTGGGGGGAAGGAAGTAAAGATCAGCGCCTTTGCAGACGATATTCTGCTATATGTGTCCCAGCCGATGAGATCGCTGCCCCACATTATGTCACTCATACAGGACTATGGAACACAATCCTACTACTCCCTTAATCCCTCCAAAACCCAAGCACTCAGTGTCGGCCTACCGCTAAACGACCTGAATGATCTTTGAGATAGGTACCCCTTTGACTGGAGAAAACATGACATCACCTATTTACTCCTCCTTTTTACCAAAAATGCATCGGAACTATACACGGGGAACCACATAAGGGTATGGAGAGAATGTAACCTACAGCTTAAGCGCTGGGCCCCGCTATACCTGACGCGGACTGTGTGACGAACTACCCTTCACCACTGGCTTCTGGAGGGGCCTGATTGCCAGCCTCCTGCCCCAAGACTATGGGCCCTGCAAAAAGACATGCTAAAAAGTGACTTCCATGGGAAAATGTGCCTCTTCTCCTTCTCCTTTTTCCTGTCCTATTGTTCTCCAGCAGGGCGTTGTCCCAGGGACACTGCCAGACCAGTTGAAACTCGCTGCTTTGTCCCTTCTCAATCTCTCATCAGCCCTTGCTATTGTCTGACCACACCCTTCCTTGTACTATAGGGCACTTTTAACATTAGACATATTGAGCGCTCAGATCCAAGCTATATGGGGATACGTTGGACATATAGGTTAAATATTGTATTATAAGAGTTATATATTTTTATGTAGTTTTTGACTTAGAGATATTTCTTGTACCTGGAGATAATTAAGTTACCACAGCCACTTAAGCCAATTATCTCCAGGATAGAGGAGAAGATAGACCGACCACACAGCCTAAATCTGTGGCACTAGTTTGGGCATGAAAACCATGCTTGTGGTTGGTCAAATGTGACTTCCATAAAACTTTTGAACCCCTTCTCTGATATGGGTGATTTTTGGATATGTTGTTCTCCCAGATCAGGGCTATCCAGGGATGTTTTGGGGTGTTTTCTGAAAAATTTGTGTTTTCTGCCACTGGGTAATTGAGTTAGTCCATTGTGTTTGGTAATTGTATCACAGGCAAAGGGGAGGGTTTGTGTACATTATCTGGGAGTGCCTAACAGTACACGAGTGTTTTGATTGGCTTTGTAATTTTGTGACCTGTGCTCCACAAGGTCCACATAGGTGGTACCCTTGTGGGAAAACCTGTATAAAAGAGACAATAAACCCTCAGTTCATTCTGATCTGCTTAACCCTCAATACGTAGCCTCGTCTCGTTATTGTAGGGAACTGCTATAAACACACTGGGGATTGCTATACTTTGTATACTCCCAAGAGCTCTAATCACTTAGCTCTTTTAAGAGCTGTTAATGATACGCTCTGCTGGAGGAGAGGACAGAGGCTGATCCAGGGTGGAAGGAAGATGGCGAGACTTCAGTTAAGCTACGGCGGTTGTGGAGTCTGCGGTGGTTGTGGAGTCCGGTGCGGTGCTTATGGTTCTTGGTGTCAGCTAGGAAGCATCCATCAATGGAGGTGCCCAGTCGGGGTGCCAAGT
>OW240913.1:215849693-215892025 GCA_933207985.1 Pelobates cultripes | reverse complement strand
ATGTAATTGGTGGCACTGACTGGGGAAATGGGCACTGTGAGCCTGACACAGAAGCTGGCAGCAGTGGCAGACAACTAAGTGCATTTACATTAGATAGAAAAAAAAAATCCAAAAAAAGCATACCCTTATCCCTAACCTAGCTATGCTTTTCCCTATCTTATGAACAGCAGCTACACTTTCCCTCCTCTTACTAAGCATGCAGCTTGAGAATGAATCTAAAATGGATGCTGTCCAGTAGGTGGGAGGGTCTGCTAGGGAGGGTGTGCTGCTAATTGGCTGGAATGTGTCTGCTGACTGAGAGGTACAGGGTCAAAGTTTACTCAATGATGACGAATAGGGGGCGGGTCGAACCGCGCATATGTTCGCCCGCCGTGGCGAACGCGAACATGCTATGTTCGCCAGGAACCGTTCGCCAGCGAACCGTTCGGTACATCACTACTTAACAGATGTATTATTACCATGTATTAT
Organism: Pelobates cultripes; assembly: GCA_933207985.1. Taxonomy (NCBI): domain Eukaryota; kingdom Metazoa; phylum Chordata; class Amphibia; order Anura; family Pelobatidae; genus Pelobates; species Pelobates cultripes. Next base: position 215,891,557 of record OW240913.1, on the reverse strand, counting down.
ACAGTACATGGTTTTCCCCTGTTTTTGGATGTACCCCAAATATACAAGATAGACCCCTGATCTGGATGAACAACATATTCAAAAATCACCCAGATCAAACCAGGGGTTCGGCAGTTAGGTGGAAGTGTTCATTTGACCGACGGCACACGAGGCAGTAGCCAAAATCTGTTCCATACATTTTGGCCTTGCGGTTGGTCTTAGTGGTGTTAGCGTAGTCGAGTGTCCGATTTGGGTTCCAGACACTCGACAACCAAATACCGCTGGGCATTCGTATGGCAAGATGGCCGCCGCCACGTGTTCGTTTGCCGAACAGCGGCCAACCTGGGAACACACACAGAGCATTCGTCTAATTGCCAGACTAGACTGCGGTTAGCACTGATTAGGGGGGTAAACTAGAGGTACACTTCTCTCTGGGGTGGTCTAATTGTTCGGTAGTTTGTTCGTATGCCAAACAGAGTGGTTTTACCGAACAATAAGACGAATGCTTCATACAATACAGATATAAAGAAAATACATGAAATGAAAATGACCTTATTAGCACGAATATTTAAAGACAGCCCAACACAATCCACTACAACCACCATATGTGCTCCATGCTCCCGACATCCCCCTCACACCTCCAGCATTTGTCGGCCCCTAGTTGTGTATGTAAGTTTAACACCTAAATACTTCAGACCTGCTTCTGTTCCTCTGTATCTATAAGTCGCTTGGAGTCTAGCTTTCATTTGAGGACCTATTCCTAGTCCCAGTATTTCACATTTGTCAATGTTAATTTTGAAGTTAGAGCATGCACTAAACTGGTCAATTTCTGCTTTAATGTATGGGAGGGAGTGCTCCGGGTTGGTGAAGGTAAGAAGTACGTCCCCCCCCCGAAAGGCAGAGACTTTTATCTCCTTCCCCAAGGTCCCCCATCATTGGCACCTCTGATAAAAATTGGCTAACTTGGATCATGATATATATGTGAAGATGAACTTTACCCTAGTTTAGCGGTTTCCACGTACACACATATTTATCTTCTTATCTGTTGACGCCCTGCAGCTTTAAGAGAAACTTCGCAGTTACCCCCGTCCCCCTCATTTTTTGTTATTATGTAGCAAGTTTCCAGTAATTGTGTGTTGTGACCTTCATAAATATGGCTAGTTTTGCATTTATTTTTGCATGTAGCTATTTATATAATCTGTAAACTCTCCCAATTAAAGCACAAGCGATCTTTTGATTCCCAACCGTGTGTGTCTTATTGCTTCTCCGAGTGCTCGTTTCAACAATCTGGTTTCCTTTGAACATACTTTGGGTTATTTATCCACAATAATTTGGTGCTGTGACCCGGGAGCAGACAATTGGACCCATCCGGACCATGACAAGGGACTGTAGAGTTCTAGACAGCGAATCTAACAGCTGCAGCAGGTAAGAAAAAGTATTTATTTTTCTACCTATATGATTCACTCTCTAGTGTACTCTGTGGGTCCTATGTCCGGGTGAGGAAGGATTTAAAAATGTCTGCTCCTAAAGAACTTGTTTTCTGTGGTTTATTATGTTCAGGTGGAATGTCTTGTGAAATAAATTTTGAAATAGTAGAATATATCTGTGGGGCTCAAGCAGTGGCGTACTAAGGGGGGGAGGGGCGGCGGGGGCGATCTGACCCAGGTGCCACTCACTAGGGGGGTGCCCGGGGCACACTTTCACAGGGGCAGCATTTCGAGCTTCCACGCTCGTTTGCCATCCTTGGGTTTCCATAGCAACGCTCTCACAGATCGCGAGAACAGAGGACCTGCTGCTGCTGCTGGATGGGAAACAAGCATGCAGAGTACTGGGCCCCTCTTCACTGCCCATCTATGCTGGACCACCGGACAACAAGGAAACGTCCCCTCCCTGGACACCTGGGGGAGGGGCAGGAGGAGGGGGAGGGAGCAAACAATACACACAGCTCACCCAGCATTTATTCCACACAACCCACACACTGCATATGCATTCACTATACACAAACTACATACACTATACACACATTGCATACACTATACACACACTGCATTCACTATACACACGCTGCATACACTATACACACAATGCATTCACTATACATACACTGCATTCACTATACACACGATGCATTCAGTATACATACACTGCATTCACTATGCACACTGCATTCACTATACATAAACTGCATTCACCATACACACACTATACATACACTATACACACACTGCATACACTATACACACGCTGCATTCACTATACACACACTCCATCTGCATTCACTACACACATACACTACACACACACTGCATCTACATACACTACACACATACACTATACACACACTGCATACACTATACACACACTATACATACACTATACACACACTGCATTCACTATACACACACACCATCTCAATACACTACACACATACACTAAACACACACTGCATCTGCATACACTACACACATACACTATACACACACTGCATACACTATACACACACTATACATACACTATACACACACTGCATTCACTATATATACACTATACACACACTGCATACACTATGCACACAAGGTGCATTCACTATACACACACTGCATTTACTATACGCACACTGCATACACTATACACACACTGCATCTGCATGCATTACACACACACACTATACACACACTGGATTCACTATACACATACTGCATACAATATACACACACTGCATTCACTATACACATACTGCATACACTATACACACAATGCATCTGCATACACTACACACATACACTATACACACACTGCATACATAGAATGTGACGGCAGATAAGAACCATTTGGCCCATCTAGTCTGCCCAATTTTCTAAATACTTTCATTAGTCCCTAGCCTTATCTTAAAGTTAGGATAGCCTTATGCCTATCCCACGCATGCTTAAACTCCTTTACTGTGTTAACCTCTACCACTTCAGCTGGAAGGCTATTCCATGCATCCACTACCTTCTCAGTAAAGTAATACTTCCTGATATTATTTTTAAACCTTTGTCCCTCTAATTTAAGACTATGTCCTCTTGTTGTGGTAGTTTTTCTTCTTTTAAATATAGTCTCCTCCTTTACTGTGTTGATTCCCTTTATATATTTAAATGTTTCTATCATACCCCCTCTGTCTCGTCTTTCCTCCAAGCTATACATGTTAAGATCCTTTAACCTTTCCTGGTATAGCATTCACTATACACACACTATACATACACTATACACACATTGCAAACACTATACACACAAGGTGCATTCACTATACACACACTGCATACACTATACATACACTATACACACACTGCATACACACAAGGTGCATTCACTATACACACACTGAATACACTATACACAAGGTGCATTCACTATACACACACTGCATACACTATACACACACTATACGCACACTGCATACACTATACACACAAGGTGCATACACTATACATATACTGCATACACTATACACACACTATACATACACTATACACACACTGCATACACTATAAACACTATACATACACTATACACACACTGCAAACACTATACACACAAGGTGCATTCACTATACACACACTGCATACACTATACATACACTATACACACACTGCATACACTATGCACACACTGCATACACTATGCACACACTGCATACACTATGCACACACTGCATACACTATGCACACACTGCATACACGATACACACACTGCATACACGATACACACAAGGTACATTTACTATACACACTGAATACACTATACACAAGGTGCATTCACTATACACACACTGCATACACTATACACACACTGCATACACTATACACACACTGCATACACTATACACACAAGGTGCATACACTATACATATACTGCATACACTATACACACACTATACATACACTATACACACACTGCATACACTATACACACTATACTCACACTGCATGCACTATACACACTGCAACCACTACACACACTGCACCCACTATACAACCGCACACACTGCATCCACTATGCAAACACACACTTATACATGTGTATCTGTATGTGTATCTGTTTGTGTGTCTGTGTTTGTTTGGGTGTGTCTGTGTATCTGTATGTATGTGTGCCTGTGTGTCTCTCTGTGTGTGTCTGTATGTGTATCAGTATTTGTCTGTATCTGTGTATGACTCTGTTTCTAAGCACTGGCGTACATAAAGCGGTTGCAGGGTGCGACCGGGCCTGGCCCACCATGCATCCTGGTATGTACGCTGGCCCTGGTGTCACCTGGCAGGCGCGCGAGGGAGCACTCTCCCCTAAGCACTCTCTGCCCAGCTCCCTCGCACACCGCAGTGATGCCGGATCCGGAATATCCTGTCATATTCCGGTTCCAGCATCAGTAAGCGGCACGCGAGGAAGTTGGGCAGAGAGCGCTCAGGGGTGAGTGCTCCCTCGCGCACCCGCTGGACTAGCTGCCGGGCAGCCTCACTGGACCCCAGGGAATCCAGTCAGCACCATGTGTTGCGGCCCCGGCCCGCAGAGTAAGCACGGGGTGGATATGTGTGCCAGTGTGTGTATATGTGCATACATCTCAGCATTTCATCTACACTACACACAAATACAACCCTGCATCCAAATGTCAACACTAAATAAAAACACACGACCATGTTCAAAATCCACACTACAGAAAAATGCACACCTGCATTCAAATGCCAATACGTGCAAACACACCCATACATTCTCTCACACATACTCCATGCAAAAACATGCTACATTAAAAATATACAAACACTGCTCAGTGCAAAATACATAAAAAATCTGGGTGTTTTTTACATTTTAAAGTCGTGGGGGTTGGGGTAGGCCAAATATAGGATCCGCCCCGGGTGCCAAATGCTCCAGGTATGCCCCTGGGCTCAGTTATCTTTATTGTTTGCCTTGTCATTTGATTTATAATTAGAGTCAGAATCCTCCTTGGCAAATCTCCTGATATGTGTCTAAATTAAGTAGACAAAGACTGTGGTCCTAAGTGTTTAAACACTGTTTGTATAGTCTTGTCTTGATTAAGTAATTAATCCTTGTAAGTTATAGAGATGGGTAACTTACAAAGTACCCAGGAGGAATTTACAGAATTTACTATAGTCAGACATAATAAAGGACAATTATCTACTAGGAAAATAAAGAAATTATTTAAGAAAGCTGGTATGCCCTCAGAGGGCACTCTTGACCCCCAGATATGGAAATAATTGATTGCCAATTATAGAGAATGATTAGAAGACAATATTTTTGGTAAAAGTAGCCCAAAAATGGCATGACACTACAGTTGAATTAACTAAATGTGGTTGTAGAGAAACCACTAGGAAATGAATTCATGACCTTAGGGTCATCTAATCAAGAAAACTCCAAAAAGGAACCTGAAACCCAGCCCCCCTTACCTGGGTAAGGAAGGAACCATCCGTAAGTCAGTACCTAAAGAGTAAATTAAAGAACAAATCCCTGTGTCTATCGCAAACCCTGTCACACAAAAGCCATACTGGACGTGCCCTAGGTGTGAATGGACCAGTTCCTGATGGGAGGAAAAATGTAGAGGATGTGACTTTCCTCTGCACCCTTTATATCATTTAATTCACCCTGATACCCAATCAAGTGACCAAGTTCCAGAGACTCTTTTTCCAGTTGTACTATGTAGTGTAGGTTGAGTGTTGGAATGGTGGAAGGAAGGGACATATTAAGCGCAACTGTAAATGTCCGCCTAAAAATAGGAACCAGCAGAACAATTCCGACGATTCTCATGACACTCCACTTCCACACCCCAATAGGAAATTGACAACCCAGTGTCCCTGCATGCTTTAACTATTCCTGACATAGCTGGACCCTCTCCTACTGTTAATGTTACATTACTAGGAGATAGAATAGTCAATTTTCTGCTAGACACTGGGGCAGTCTGTTCTGTTGTGCTATGAGAAATCTGATGATGTGTTATCATGTGTGGGTGTAGATGGGACCCCTGCAGAAATCCCTCTAACCCACCAGATAAAGCTTAAACTCAATGACTCTACTTCTCTTGCTTGCTTCTCAGCCCTAATGCCCCTGTCAATTTGCTAGGCAGTGATATTCTGCCTGCTATTAATGCCAACATTTAGTACAGTCTGTCTAGAGAGGTACCATTGTCCCTGCCCCTAGAGGACAACAACCTGATACCCCTTGCCAATTTACTAGCAGCCCTTACTTTGCCCAGCCCTGTGACAGAACCTTCCATTGACTTGACCTCAGTCCCCAACTCTCTATGGGCAACAGGGAAGAAATACACAGGCAGACCCCAGTCAAAGTGACTGTCCTACTGGGAGTCACCCCTCCCTAACAGAAACAGTATCCCATTAGCCCAGCACAAGATGATGCAATTTCTCAGTCCATCCAGGAATAGTTGCAGGCAGGTGTAATTGTCCTAACCACCCACACTTGTAATACCCCCCTGTGCCCCATTAAGAAGAAACCGGAGAAAGGCAAGCGAGTAGTATATCGCATGGTGCATGATTTAAGAGCTGTTAATGCTGTAACTGAATTAAATGCCCCGAATGGTCCCAACCCTCATACACTGTTGTCACATATTCCACCTTCCTCTAAGGTGTTTACTGTCATTGACCTGGCAAATGTATTCTTCTCTGTTCCCTTGCACCCAGACAGTCAATTCTTTTTTGCATTTACACATAAACACAAACAATACACATGGACGGTTTTGCCCCAAGGTGCTCAAAATTCACCTACCATGTATAGCATGGCAATGGCCCAAAATCTAGAAGCTTGGCCAAGGGCAGATGATGTTGTGTTATTACAAAATGTTGATGATTTGCTTTTATGTTGCCCAGATCAGAAATCATGTACGGAGCACATCCTGTCTTCACTAAAATTTCTAACACAAGCCGGGTGCAAAGCTACCAAGGCCAAACTGCAGGCATGTGTTCCCACTGTTATCTTTTTAGGGCATTGTATTTTCCATGGTACAAAACATCTCACAGAAGACCAGAAACATGCAGTTCAAAAGATTAACCCTCCACGCAGCCTAGCCCAACTATGTACATTCCTGGCCCTAGTCTCCTATTGTAGTCCAGAGGAAGCTGTTCACACACACACTCTGTTTTTCCCAGACTACAGAAAACCCTGTTTTGCACCGAACAGGCTGGTTATGCAACACTCGTTTTAGCCTCGCAGCTAACAGACATGCCGGACGGGCTATGACGTCATATTCCAGCTCCCAGCCTCACTCTGCGGCGCGCGTGGGAGCTGAGCAGACAGCTCAGAGGAAGTGCTCCCTCGTCAGCCGCCCGCCAGAGCCGCCCGCCCAGCAGCCACTGGACCCCCCAGGGAGAGAGGGAAACCCCCACACAGCATTCCCAAAGGTAAGGAGGCTGGGGGGGGGGGGTTAAATAAATAAAAAAATATGTTAATGTGAGTGAGTGAGTGTGTGTGTCTGTTAGTGAGTGAGTGTGTGTTAGTGAGTGTGTGTCTGTTAGTGAGCGTGAGTGTGTCTGTTAGTGTGTGTGTGTCTGTTAGTGAGTGTGTGTTAGTGTGTGTGTGTCTGTTAGTGTTAGTGAGTGTGTGTGTCTGTTAGTGAGTGTGTGTCTGTTAGTGAGTGTGTTTCTGTTAGCTAGTGTATGCGTATCTGTCAGTGAATGTGTGTTTGTGTGTGTATTTAGAAGGCGGGGTGGGGGGAAGGGTTGGGTGGGGGTGGCATGGGGGGAGGGGGCTCCTGAGCTTTGTCCTGCCTAGGGCAGCACAAAACCAAGATATACAGTGTGTGTCTGTTAGTGTGTGTGTCTGTTAGTGTGTTTGTTAGTGAGTGAGTGTGTGTGTGTGTGTGTCTGTTAGTGTGTGTGTGTGTCTGTTAGTGTGTGTGTCTCTGTTAGTGTGTGTGTGTCTGTTAGTGAGTGTGAGTGTGTGTCTGTTAGTGAGTGTGTGTGTGTCTGTTAGTGAGTGTGTCTGTTAGTGTGTGTGTGTGTGTCTGTTAGTGTGTGTGTGTCTGTTAGTGTATGTGTGTGTGTGTCTGTTAGTGTGTGTGTGTGTGTCTGTTAGTGTATGTGTGTGTGTGTCTGTTAGCTAGTGTATGCGTATCTGTTAGTGTGTGTGTGTGTATTTAGAAGGCGGGGCGGGGGGAAGGGTTGGGTGGGGTGGCATGGAGGGAGGGGGCTCCTGAGTTTTGTCCTGCCTAGGGCAGCACAAAACCAGGATACACCACTGGCAACACTGTCCTTACAAAGGACCACGGTGGGAAACAGAGACCCATTGCCTATTACTCCACCAGGCTGTACCCAGTTGCCAAAGGTGCAGCTTCGTATGTCTGAGCAGTAGCTGCTGTTGCTGCCCTACTAGACAAAGCCACTGACATTGTCTTAGACAATCCTGTCACCAATTACACCCTGCATGACATTAACAGCATTCTGTCACAAGTTTGGCCAAAACACATACATACTGCAAGGTATCTCAGGATGCAGTGTGCTCTACTCATGCCTCCAAACATACCTTTGAAAGGGTGTATGGTGTTAAATCCATCTACATTACTTAAAAGAGGGGAGTGGTGATTGTAGTTCTGATCTTTTTGTAAATTCCCTGTCACCAGACGAGTTAGCTAAAGCCCAGGCACCCCATGATTGTGCAGCATTAGTGGCACAAAAGACAGCAGGTTTTTCGCATGTAATTGAGTGTCCATTGTCTAATCCAGACTCTGAGTTTTTTGTAGATGGTTCTCGATTTGCCGATGAGAAGGGTAACTTCCATATTGGATATGCTGTTGTCTCTGCACACAAGGTAATTAAAGCTGAACCACTCACTGCTCTGCACAGGAGACTGAGCTGAAGGCACTCATTAAAGCATACAAATTGACCTCTGGTAAGAAAGCTAATATTTACACAGACTATCGCTATGCCTTCGGTATAGCCCATGATTTTGGGCCTATATGGCGGGCTCGTGATTTTCTCACCTCAGCAGGAACTCCAATCAAGAATTCTGAAGCTGTGAGTGCCCTAATGGATGCTATCCTGCTACCCACTCAAGTAGGCATCATCAAGGTGGCAGCTCACGCGAAGATCACAAATGAAGTTACAAGAGGAAACCACAAAGCAGATGAAGATGCCAAGCAAGCAGCAATCCAACTTCATCCTTCCACAATCTCAGGTAATACCTTTCTACAGGTTGTCCTTCCAGATAAGACTGTTGACTACAATATATTGTTGAGCCTGCAGAAGCAAGCAAGCAAAGAAGAACAAGATCTCTGGAGGAAACCAGGTGCAGAACCTGATGATGACAAGATGTGGAGAAAAGGTAAAAGATAATTTTTACCACGAGTCCTATGCCCTCAGATGGCCCATGGACCAACCCATTTGTCCAAAATGAACATGAACTGTATAGTAAACACCCATTGGGTGGTGCCTGGGTTTACTGTCGTAGCAGCTAAGCACACCCGGGCTTCCATGATTTGTGCTAGAAACAACCCCGGACAGGCTGTCAAAACGCCAGGTAAACACATACCAAGGCCACTTTACCCATTTCAGAGACTGCAGATAGACTATATTCAACTGCCTAAGATAGGAGTGTATGAGTATGTCTTGGTGTGCATTGATCTCTTTTCAGGTTGGTCTGAGGCCTACCCAGTGTCAGAAGCCACAACAAAGGTCACAGCAAGTAATCTTTTGAAGGAACTGGTATGTAGATACGGGGTACCTGAAGTGATTGAAAGTGGCAGAGGTAGCCATTTCACTGGAGAGATAATGCAAGAAATAATGAAGGCACTAGGGATCGGTGAGGCCTTCCACACTCCTTACCACCCCAGAGTAGTGGGAAAGTAGAAAGGGCAAATGGCACTTTAAAAAATTAAATTACAAAGGCCATGCAAGAGACAGGGAAACCCTGGACTGAATGTCTTCCCCTAGCACTCTTCTCCATGCGATTCACCCCCTGTCCTAGAAATTGTTTGTCTCCCTGTGAAATTCTGTTTAGTTGTACCCCAAAGACAGGCCTCTATTTTCCCCAGACACTCCAATTACAACATAGTAACATGACCTCCTATGTCCAGGCCCTCCATAAGATGTTAGGGCAGGTGCATAAAAGTATTTCATTCCATTCCAGATACAAACTGTAGCGGAGAGCTGGTCTCCCACAGCCTATTTCCGCTGGTATCCTAGAATAGCTCAGGAACAAGTAGTAAATCCAATAGAGCAGCAGGCACCATCAGCAATATAATCCAAGAATATCCCATCACCTTTCCCAATCACTGGACGACACACCGTATCAGGAGCAGAACTCATCTTTAATCACACAACCCCTGCTTTTATGCAATCCTCCCATTCAAGGGAGACACCCACCATAATTATTACAATAACCAATCGGGTACAAGGTACATCCCACACATCTCCTCCCCTCAGATAAACCTTTAACATAATTAAAAAGGTACACAATTTTCCCCAAGTTCTAGATGTACCCCAAATACATAAGATACACCCCTAAATATGGTATTCCCTGATAGCGCTGATCTGGGTGAGCAACATACTCAAAAATCACCCAGATCGGACCAGGTGTTCGGTGTCACATCATGCCTTGTTCTGCGGACCAGTCTGGTGATGGCTTCTGGTATCCAGTACTCTTTTTACAATTCTTGTTTAGTTTTTCTTGGTTTTCTGGTTTTCTATTCTATGTCTGGTTTTCTTTATGCTGGGTTTCTGGGTTCATTCTTATATTCCGTCCCTGGATTTCCCAGTCTCTTGGATTCATTTAAATGTTTGTTTTATGTTTCCACACCTGTTTGTTTTCCATTTTCCTTTTGTTTCAGTCTGGACCTGCAACAGTGTTTCAAGTCTCTGCTCTTTCTTGCAGGTAAGTGCTATTGTGGTTTAGTACGGTTCTTTTAGCGAACATTAGGCGGTGTAGGACCTGCCGAATATGGGGTACATTGGCGTTGTGGCAGGCTTATGCAATGTATGATCATATAATGTAACTAAATACCCATACTTTTCATATATAGTGCTTAGTTATGTTTTCTCTTGTTTTGCCTATCATATCTTGTCTTGTTTTAGTTTGTATTCCCAGTCCATGTACAGTCCTGTACTGCCCCTGTTTAGTTAATGTTCCCTTATGTATTGTGTACATGTTCTGGGTTTAGCTTCCTATCCTTCTCTGGTTCTGGGTTCTACTAGTTCTGTCTTGTTTTCATGTTTGGTGACTATCCTAGCCTTGCCCTGTTTCTATACTGGATACATGTCTGCTGCAGAGCCCCCCTATCCAGTTCCTGGGAGGTGTGCAAATCAAGTTCCTGGGATCCGCTGTAGCTGCATCAGGGTTCTGGCCGCGCAAACGCTGGTGCTCAACGCCAGAGGACGTGTGGTTACCCTGCACCAGGCCCTGATAATCCACTTCCATGCTGAAGACTCCCAACTTATTTTCAGGCACTCAGGGGTCCCGGTTTCCATACCACCACCCTTGACATTCGGGAGTTATGGAGGTGTAAAGTTTTGACCGACCACACAGGCAACAGTAGCCGAAAACAGTTCCATGAGTTTTTGTGTCTAAAAAGTCCCGAACTGAATGCCATCCAGAGCTGTGTTTGCATTTGGATGAATCCCCTTGTTCGTGGAATTCAAACTACCGAACGGCAGGCCGTTTGGGAGTTTCTATCAGTCTCTTCCATAGCTCTGGAGGTCTCAGCGGTGTTCGCTTAGTCGAGTGTCCGATTTTAGTTCCAGACACTCAACGGCAAAACACCGCTGTTCGGGAGTTTAAGATGGCCGAAATGGCAGCCACCCAGGGACTGTAACAACGAGTTTGTGCTTTTCATTGGGGAATTCAATGAAGCGATCAGGGAGGTTAATTGAAGTCACACTTATGCATCAAGGTGGTCCGGTGTTCGGTAGTTTGTGTTCGTATGGTGAAGAAAGCATTTCAGTACAGTTTATGGGAACAATTAGACGAACGTTTTAATTCACACGAAAGTCTATGGGGAAAACAATGGAAGGGGAATATGCTGGTTAGCCAGGTGGATTTTGCTACACAGACTATGATTCTGCAACCCACAAACTACAGCCTGATGACTGGGTTGTGATAAAGAGGCATGTGAGAAAAGGACTTGATCCAAGATTTGACGGTCCATTCCAAGTGCTCCTGACTACGGCTACCTCAGTGAAGCTAGAGGGAAAGCCAACATGGATACACACCAGCCACTGTAAACTAGTTGCACCAGCTAATCCTCCAACATTAAAGCGTTCATATCCTTTACTATTGTGTGTTGCATTAGATTATGTTACTCAGATCTGATACTGAAAGATAATGACATATAGCAAGGGAACATATGGATGCAGATAGCAGAGGGTATTTAGCCTAACCTTTTTTTGCCTTAACCCCCTGCACAGCACCAAAAACGCTTTAGAATACTGCCTGATAGCAGTCCCAACTCCTCTGCCAGTATTAAAACGTCATCTGTACAAAGCATGGGATCCCATGTATGGAGCACAGTACCCTACTCTAATGGCTATAGCCTATGACAAGGGAGGTAGAATTGCAGGAAGCATAGCATTTATGTTACGAAATTAAGAGGGAATTACATGTATGCCCAGGAGCCCCTAGGGAAATCACCTGCCTGGTATAATTGGTCCCAAGGACCACCACCTTCTATTAAGCTCCCATATGCCCTAAAAACTCTCAATGAGATATGTTGAATATTTACTTGCAACTGCCAGGCTGCTAACCAAAGTACTACCCCAGCTGGATTCTGTCTCCCCTATAGACTCCTAACAGCCTGTAGACCTTTTAACACCTGCATGGTCTGCAACAAAACTGTCCAAGTAGTGAGTTACCATCACCATGTCCGTCTACCAATCGGATGGACTCTCTCCTGTGGGAATATAACTTATGCTTATGTCCCATGTAATATCACAGTTGGCCCATTCGCAATCTCACATCTAACCATGACTATGTTTTCTAAATCTGACCTAGCCTCTGAAACCACTCAGTTAAACAGGCCCAACCGGGGCAGGAGAAACTTTAAAATATACTCTTACCCCAGATTGTGACCCTAAAATTACTCTCTTTTCTAAAACTTAGTATACAGCTTTGGCAGTCTTTCTAGTAGGGGTCTCCAAACTAGCAGTATACAATGCTAGAGTTATATATGCCCTTGCAAAAGGGTTAAATGCTCCCAGGCCTTAGAAGAGCTTCTAATAAATGCCCAAGCTAATAAGAAAGCAATCCTTGAAAACAGGGCAGCCATTGGCTACTTATTACGGAAGCATGATTTAGGATGTGAGACTGTCAAAGGTATGTGTTGTTTTAACCTCTCAGATCATGGGACCATGATCCATGAACACATACAAGACCTGCATAACCTAGTAAATGACATTAAGCAAGATACTGGGTTCTTTGGGGAATGGAATTGGACCTCTAGATTGGGTACATGGCAAAGCCTGCTTATCAAGAAAATATTGTACTTTTTGCTTATTGCACTATTTGTTGTTATGTTGATCTTTCTTACTTTTAAGTTCTATCATCCTTGTGTAAATCAAAACCTCATGTTGGTCGAACCTTAACTTACATGTCAGCTTCTCCTATCTCTAAAACCTATAGCGCTGTGTAGCTAATGAATAAACATTCCTCTGATGACCCCTGGCTCACCCTGTCTGAGGGAATTGTGGTGAAGAAATAACAAAAGGCCCACAGGTGTGACTAGCACATCTGGACATACCTTAGGGTCAAAAGAGGAGAATTGTGAAGGAAGGCACTTCTGACCCAAGGCTCAAGCTACAGATGACCAGATGTCCAGTCTGTTTAAAATTGGCTAACGTGAATCATGATGCGCTTTATATGTGAAGATGAACTTTACCCTAGTTTAGTTTTTGCACGTACACACACATTTTTCTTCTTATCTGTTATGTTGCCCTGCAGCTTTCAGATAAATTTTGCAGCTACCCTCGTCCCCCTTCCTTTTTTTTTATGTAGTGAGTTTCCATTAATTGTGTGTTGTGGCCTTCGTAAATATGGCTAGTTCAGCATTTCTTTTTGCACGCATTTATTTCTCTATATAACCTGTAAGCTCTCCCAATTAAAGCAGAAGCGATATTTTGATTCACAACTGTGGGTGTGTCTCTTATTGCTTCTCCGAGCACTCATTTCAACAATCTGGTTTCCTTTGAACATACTTTGGGTTATTAATCCATAACAAATAGGATCTTTACCTGGTTTAGGTAAACACCGTGATCAACGCGTTTAGCATCGGGGGTGGGAGATATGGTTGACAAAGCAGTTTGTTAAGCACTTCCAGGAATTGGGGGGCTAAAATGTGTCAGAAGGATTAATAATATTGTGCTGTTAGACCATCCGGGCCTGGACTCATGCCTTTTGGTAGAGTCTTTATCGCTACCTGCAGTTCCTCCTCCGTAATATGTGTTTCTAGTTGTGAGATTTGGTCTGGGTTTAGTATGTTTGTTAGATGGGAGGTAATGTAGTCTTTGACCTTGCTAGGGGAATCAGTCGGGGTGTCTCGATTATGTAAGTCGCTATAATAATCACTGAATTCCTGCGCTATGTCTTCAGTTGTGTCGTGTTACCTCCCATCCGCCGTTAAGATTTTTGCTATTTATGTCCTTTGATGCTTTTCTTTTAGCGCTTTAGCCAAAAGCTTTCCACTTTTATTACCGTGGGCATAGTTCATTCCCCTAGTCAGGTATACTGCTCTATGTGCTTTTAATGTGAGGATATTGCGGAGTTCTATTCTAAGCGCCGTAAGCGGTGGCGGACTAAGGGGGGGGGCGGAGGGGGCTGTCTGCCCCGGGTGCCACCTGGAAGGGGGGTGCCTTGACCCTGGTCTTGGGGCTGGAGGGGGCTGTGTGAGCTGTGCCCCATGGCAGCTGGGGTGTCACACAGCTCACACAGAGACCATCAAAATGAACTGGCCGCACGGGAGGAAGAAGGGACGGAGCTACGGTCGTTTAGGGGTGGAGCCTAACTGTGATCGGGGGCGGGGCTTAACACAGCCCTTACAAGCTGCTGTAACTGCTGCACATGGAGGTGCAGCAAGCAGAAGCCCCTGCACCTCCACCTCCAGCCAGGGAATCCACTCCTCCAGTCCACACTGTCTGTAAGTATGAGTGTGTGTGTGTGTGTGTAACTGCCTGACACTGTGTGTGTAACTGCCTGACACTGTGTGTGTGTGTGTGTGTAACTGCCTGACACTGTGTGTGTGTGTGTGTGTGACTGTCTGTCTTGTGTGTGTGTGTGTGTATAACTGTCTGCCTGTAAATATGTGTGTGTGTGTGTGTGTGTGTGTGTATAACTGTCTGCCTGTAAATATGTGTGTGTGTGTATAACTGTCTGCCTGTAAATATGTGTGTGTGTGTGTGTAACTGTCTGCCTGTAAATATGTGTATGTGTGTGTGTGTGTGTGTAACTGTCTGCCTGTAACTGTGTATGTGCGTAACTTTCTATCTGTAACTTTGTGTGCGTGTGTAACGGTCTGCCTGTAACTGTGTGTAAGTGCGTAACTGTCTACCTGTAACTGTGTGAGCGTAACTGTCTACCTGTAACTGTGTGTGTGTGTGTGTCTGTGACTGTGTGTGACAGTCTGCCTGTGACTGTGTGATGCTGCCTGTAACTGTGTGTTACTGTCTGCCTGTGACTGTCTGCATGTAACTTTGTGCATGGTTGCCTGTAACTGACTGCGTGTGTAACTGTCTGTAACTGTGTGTGTTTGTGGCTGTAACTATGTGTATGACTGTCTGCCTGTGGCCGTGTGTGACTGTATAAGTGACTGTCTGCCTGTAACAGTGTGCATGACTGTGTGTAACTGCTTGTAACTGACTGTGTTTGTGTGTAACTATCTACCTGTAACTGTGTGTATGACTGCCTGTGACTATATGTGTGACTGTGTGACTGTCTGCCTGTAACTGTGTGGGACTGTCTGCCTGTAACTGTGTGGGACTGTCTGCCTGTAACTGTGTGTGACTGTCTGCCTGTAACTGTGTGTGAGGGGGTGCAGGGATTTTGTAGAGTGGGGCAGGGGTTTTAAAAAGTTTACAAATTTGTTCAATACATTTTTTTTTTAAATGTAAAAAAAATAACACGTTTTAAAAATGTAGTAGGTTTTTTTTTTTTTTTTGGAGAAGAGGGGTCGGGGGTGCCAGACCCAGGACCCGCCCCGGGTGCCACATGCCCTAGGTACGCCCCTGGCCGTAAGGTGTCTCAAGGCTTCTGGCGTGGGCTTCGATTTGTGGATCAGTTCTTCTGTGTGTATGGCATTTGTCAGTGGTTAGATCTGCGTTACCCATTCTTTTTTTTTTATGCGGGCCCCCCATTTGATCAGGATTCCGTATTCTTGTTCTCTATGAGATACAAGGTGAGAGAATCATTCTATCGTCTATTCGTTCAACAGGGTCTCATTTAAGCACCATGTGGTGCTGCTCTTACAGGCCTCTGTAATGGACAGGGTAATGAAAATTGGGGCATGGTCCGACCATGTAATAGAACCGATGGAGGCCTCTTTAAGCATTGGGAGGTGTCTATGTCCCAGGAAGAACATATCCAATCTAGAGTAGCTGTGTGCCACTTGTGAATAGTAAGTATTACTATTACCATCTTGTGGCTGGGTGATTCTCCAGCAGTCAGTAATTGGTTTGCATGGAGGGCTTTCTGAAGAAATATTCTCTGGTGGAATTGTAAATCTTTACCTGTTGCAGCGCTGTCTGTCAAGTAGTCCATCACTATAGTCCAGTCACCCCCTATTACCACTACTCCCTCAGCAAATTTTTCTAGTTTCCTTAGGTATGCGTTTACGAAGGAGACTTGGCTGGTATTGGGCGCCTATATGATGTCACGGCTCCCAACATCTCTACCAGTGTGGCTGCACTCAAACATAGCAGCCACGCCATCAGAGATGTTACGAACTTACCTTGGGCTTGGCAGGCAACTACCCAGTCTCCCTCCGTTCCATTCCCCACAGGTGCAATGTTCTTAGGAACGCCGGCGGCTGCGGATTAGACTTTTATAAGAAACTTACCTTTGCCCACATCAAAGTGGCGCCGATGTGTGTGCGGCATCACGTCACAGATGCACACGCACTTTTTGGGGTCAGAGGTCAGAGACAGCCAATTACAGCCTAAGGAGGGTTATTTAAATACAAATTATCTTTTTGTCAGTGCCCTGTCGTGGTTTCCACTAGCTGGTTATCTGAGAGTGTGTTCCTGATTGCGTTTTTCTGGTATTTGACTTCGTTTTGACTTGCCTGATTTCTGGTATCCTTGACTTCTGGCTTTCCTCATCGTTGTATCTCATTCTGTGTCCCTAATTTAATTAAATAAAACCAGCATAATTACCAGTTATGTTGTAGATGTTCTTATCAGATGTGGAGATCTGTCACAGGAATTGAATGCAAGTATGGTTATGATTGTATGCAATACAAAACGTTTTCAGAGTTCTGGAGTTGTGTTAATTTGGAAAGTAATAGTAAAGATTAGTCCAAGTGTTTCAAAAAGTGTGATTCAAAGAGTATGAGTGTCCCAAAGAGTTGAATGTCTGAATCTGTGAATCCCTGAATCTCCTTTGTCCTTACTTTTTAAAGGTCCAAACTCTCTGCACGTCACTAGTTAATCTGACCAATAGGGAACTGTAGGTGTTTCTACCCTACAGACTATCATCTAGATTTTGGTCAGTAGATGAAGCAATTACATTACCAAAATTTCTTGTTGTGGGGTCCATTTGCCATTATGCAGAATGGGTTAACTTAAATCGGTGATGATTTTGACGTCATTTTAGCTTATATATATGGCCACTATAGCTCAAATTTGCTGCCAATTTCAAAGGCTCTGTTTCTCTCTTACCCAGATTTCGTGTCAGGCATTTACCTTTAAATCTAACTTTTTGACATGTCTAAAATTTCCTTTACCTCTTGCTTACAATGGGACTTTGTAAGATTTAGAAAGTAAAATTAATCACTAAGTATTATCTATCACTGGTGTCACTATATAGCTTGGTTGCTTCATCTAAGTGTTGCTTCTAAGTGTGTGGTTGGAGATATTCTGGAGATAACCTGGAGGTAATCTGAGGTATTCAGGAGGATAAATAAAAAGTTCAAAAAAGATTCATTTGATTTAAATTATTCACCTCATTGGAATGGCAGACTTAGTTCAGTGTAATAGTTGCTATGCATTTGTTTCACGTTCCACTTTTTGGAGTTTTGGTTGTTGTCTAATATGTAGACAGTTCTCTATCTTGCGGCAGGAGATTGTATTTTTGAAGTCTGAGATTTGTAAATTATCTGGTAAACAAACTCAGACTGGAACTGCTGCAAAGCCACTGCCGCAGAGACATACTAGGAATGGCAGATGGATTACTGTAGGATCTGGTAGACTTAGAGTTGTGGATAAAAGGCGTATTGCACAGTCTATTGCTCTACTTAATTCACTTTCAGAGTGTAATGGTGTTGTGGAGAGAGACACTGAGGCTAGTGGTGTTGTGGAGAGAGGCACTGAGGCTAGTGGTGTTGTGGAGACCGGCTTGGAGACTATGGTGAGGCCTAATAGAAAGCAGTTGTTGTTGGGGGATTCCATCATAAGAGGTGTGGAGATGGACAATGGTGGTCTTGTGAGGTGTCTTCCCGGAGCTACTGCTCACAGAGACAGGAGACGTATCTGTAATATTGTTAAGCGAGCAAAGCAGGAAGGGGAATTGGGTGTACTTGTCCATCTAGGGACAAATGACTTGGCTTGCAATGAGGTTTCAGAGGTTAAGGTAGTTTTTAGTGTTTTTGCCAATGATATACGGCAGGTTGCTTCCACACTGTCATTCTCTGAAGTTCTGCCTGTGCATAACACTCAGAACGACAGGCGGATGCGTATTAGGGACTTTAATTTGTGGCTTGGTGAATGGTGTCGGGAGCAAGGATTTGGCTTTATTTCTCATGGTAGTTCTGTTTGGAATGGAGATAAGCTGTACAAAAAAGATGGTTTGCATCTTTCTCAAAAGGGAACAAATGTTCTCAGTGAGCAGTTCAGAGGTTTTGCTAGGATGTATTTAAACTAGGAGGGGGGGGCAAAAGGGTGATAAAACATCAATCCAATTGTCCCCCAAAACAAGGACAGAAGGTGCCTGTAGCAAGTGTGTTAAAAAATGATGAGCTTAGAGTCATGTCTACAAATGCTCGCAGTTTAGGGAAAAAGATCCATGAACTTGTGGCAAAAATGGCAATTGATAGTGTAGATTTAGTCGCTGTTACTGAGACATGGTATAATGAGAAAAATGACTGGGACATAGCAATACCAGGGTACTCTTTATATAGAAAAGACAGGGAAGGCAAGAAAAGGGGAAGGGTGGCCCTGTATGTGAAGGATAGCATAAAATCTAGCCTAATAAAAGTTAGTAAGGCGAACATAGAGTCTGTTTGGGTTACGTTAGAATTTGGTAATCACACAGTAACTTGTTTAGGTGTGATTTATAGGCCCCCAGGACAAACTGAAGAGTTAGATAATCTACTAGTTGAGGAAATAGCTAAAATGACAATGAAGAGTGTGTGGGGATATTTATGGGATGATAATTTTAAGCAGTCGAGAATTGCCCACTATTTCAATTCTCTTAGATCGTAGAGATCGTTATCAAATAAGTGAAAAGTATTCCATACAATTAATGATCACAATGTGTTATAAACATAGATTTATTTTTATTGTAACAAATTAATTAACAAATAATATTAGGCATCATGCATGATAATAATCAGTGAATATTTAGTATAACATAGTATACAATACAATGGAATGGGTATACACATTTCAATGGCTAAACAGCATTTTCTGTCAAGACTTACACGATTTATGAGGGTATCCTTACAGACAAAAAATTAAGCTTTTCACAGCGGAAGGGCCATAAAACCCTGGCTAACTGTTAGATCAACTGAGTAACCCTTTCAATGCTGGATAGATCCTCCTAGGCATATAGTATCCTATTCTCCTGTGATTTTCAATTAAAATACATTTAAACCAGCTCATTAGTCATTTCCTGGAACCATCCAATAAGAATAATCTACCAGATTTTTAAGCAGAATTTTAATTTGTCTAAAAGATATCTTATTTTATATTAGAGCAAATCAATACACCTGGATAAAAACAGCAGTATGCTGACACGTGATAATATCTCATTAATATATAATTATTCTTAATTCCACCTGCAGAATGGAATGTTTATAACTATATATTCTTTAGTTAACTAAGATTTCTTAAATATGGAAATCTGACCGTGATTTATCCAGTCATATATCATGCTATTAGTAAATTTTTATTAATTTAAATTAATTAAATAAAACCAGCATAATTACCAGTTATGTAGATATTCTCAGCAGATGAGTAGGTAGTCCCAGAGACTTGATTGGTTGTATGTAGGTGCATGAGTTATAGTGAAAGATGGTGTTGGTTAGAAAGTCAGTAAAATTCTAAGTGTTAGAGTTTTAAGAGAGTGTTAGTCCCAGAGATTGTCCTGGATTTCTCTGCATGTCTGAATTGGATGCCCAAACTTCAATTCATCTCTCTGTCTCCAACTCCAACTACCCTGTCTTCCCTTTGTCCTAACTTTTAAAGGGCCAGAATCTCTGTACGTCATTAGTTGATAAACCAATAGGCAGCCGTAGGTGTGTCCAATCGATGGATCGCAATTTAGGTATTTGATCCATAGATGGCAGTCTCGTCTAACGAAACCTTCCTATCCAGGAAAGAGTTAACTTTTCCTGATGACGATTTTGACGTCATTTGGCTTATCTAAAATGACTACCATAACTTAGATTTGCTGTCAGTTCAAAGCGTTTGTGCCAGTCTTTGTGGCAACTACTTTGGTCGTAACTTGTAAAATTGACAGTTCTAAACTCAATTTCACCCCTTTCTTACAATGGTACCTTAAAAAACTTAGAAAGTAAGATCAATTACTTAGTCTTCTCTGTCACTAGTGTCTGTGTTTAGATAATACATTCCTTTAACATTTAGACAGAGCATTCCATCCCCCTTGCTTAATTGCTTATCTTGATTAGTGAAAGTAAGGAGAAACTATGTCTTTCCTATCCTGAAGATAGCAAAATGGAGTCTGCTTTGTTCTGAGTGGCTTTGGCAATATACACTTTTAATTTCTTTTTAGCACCAAATGTCTGTTGATATAAATATTCTGAAAGGTGAAGTTATCATCATGGGTGACTTTAATCTTCCTGATGTGAATTGGAAAACAAAAATAGCTGCTTGTGCCAGGAGCACACATATTCTAAACTCCCTACTGGGATTATCTCTAAAACAAGTCGTTGAGGAGCCAACTCGTAAAGAGGCCATACTAGATTTAGTATTAACAAATGGAGATTTGGTATCAGATATTACTGTAGGTGAAAGTGATCATCAGTCAGTGTGGTTTAATATAAGAACAGTGACTGAGTCACACCACACAAAAACAAAAGTTTTAGACTTTAGAAAAACAGACTTTTCTACAATTAGAATATGTGTAGAGGAGTCATTATCAGCCTGGAGCAATTTAAATGGAGTCCAAGAGAAATGGGATTATTTAAAAGTTGCACTACTGAAGGCAACAGAAAATTGCATTAGGCTTGTCAGTGAAAGCAAAGAATTCAAGAAACCACAGTGGTACTCCGCAGATGTGGCCAAAATAGTTAAAAACAAAAAGTTAGCATTTAGTAATTATAAAAAAAACAGAGTGAGGAAGTCAAAATGATCTATAAGATTAGGCAGAAAGAGGCTAAGCAAGTTATAAGAGCTTCCAAATCACACAAAGAAGAGAAAATAGCACAGTCAGTAAAAAAGGGGAATAAAACTTTTTTTAGATACATAAATGAGAAAAGAAAAGTAAAACAAGGATTAGTTAGATTAAAACCAAAAGAAGGAAGGTATGTAGAAGAGGATAAAGGTCTAGCTGACTGCCTCAATTAATATTTTTGTTCTGTATTTACAGATGAAAATGAAGGAAAGGGACCTCAGTTGAGAAAAAGGATAAATGAGTCATTTATTACACGTGAGTTTACAGAGGAAGAGGTTCTATTTAAACTGTCAAAAGTAAAGACAAATAAGTCAATGGGACCTGATGGAATACACCCAAAGCTATTAAAAGAGCTTAGTGGTGTACTAGCAAAACCATTAACAGATTTATTTAACCAATCATTGTTAACAGGAGTAGTCCCAGAAGATTGGAAGTTAGCGAATGTTGTGCCCATTTACAAGAAAGGTAATAGGGAGGAGTCGGGCAACTATAGGCCAGTAAGCCTTACTTCAGTAGTGGGGAAAGTGATGGAAACCATGTTAAAGGATAGGATTGTTGAACATCTAAAAACACATGGATTTCAAGATCAGAGACAACATGGGTTTACTTCAGGGAGATCATGCCAAACTAATCTTATTGATTTTTTTGATCGGGTAACTAAAATTATAGATCAGGGTGGTGCAGTAGACATTGCTTACCTAGATTTCAGTAAGGCTTTTGACACTGTTGCACATAGAAGGCTTATCAGTAAACTGCAATCTTTAAGTTTGGATTCCAATATTGTTGAATGGGTAAGGCAGTGGCTGAGTGACAGGCAACAGAGGGTTGTAGTCAATGGAATATATTCGAAGCTTGGACTTGTCACCAGTGGGTTACTTGGACCCATTCTCTTTAATATTTTTTATTAGTGATATTGCAGAGGTTCTTGATGGTAAGGTATGTCTTTTTGCTGATGATACTAAGATATGTAACAGGGTCGATGTTCCAGGAGGGATAAGTCAAATGGAAAATGATTTAGGTAGACTAGAAAAATGGTCAGAATTGTGGCAACTGACATTTAATGTGGATAAGTGCAAGATATTGCATCGTGGACGTAAAAACCCAAGGGCAGAGTACAGAATATTTGATAGAGTCCTAACCTCAACATCCGAGGAAAGGGACTTAGGGGTGATTATTTCTGATGACTTAAAGGTAGGCAGACAATGTAATAGAGCAGCAGGAAATGCTAGCAGAATGCTTGGTTGTGTAGGGAGAGGTATTAGCAGTAGAAAGAGGGAAGTGCTCATGCCATTGTACAGAACACTGGTGAGACCTCACTTGGAGTATTGTACACAGTACTGGAGACCGTATCTTCAGAAAGATATTGATACCTTAGAGACAGTTCAGAGAAGGGCTACTAAACTGGTTCATGGATTGCGGGATAAAACTTACCAGGAAAGGTTAAAGGATCTTAACATGTATAGCTTGGAGGAAAGACGAGACAGGGGGGATATGATAAAAACACTTAAATACATAAAGGGAATCAACACAGTAAAGGAGGAGACTATATTTAAAAGAAGAAAAACTACCACAACAAGAGGACATAGTCTTAAATTAGAGGGACAAAGGTATAAAAATAATATCAGGAAGTATTACTTTACTGAGAGGGTAGTGGATGCATGTAATAGCCTTCCAGCTGAAGTGGTAGAGGTTAACAGAGTAAAGGAGTTTAAGCAAGCGTGAAATAGGCATAAGGCTATCCTAACTATAAGATAAGGCCAGGGACTAGTGGAAGTATTTAGAAAATTGGGCAGACTAGAAGGGCCAAATGGTTCTTATCTGCCGTAACATTCTATATTTCTATGTGTCTGGTTCTTTTGGTGAAGCTGTGTGTAAGATTATTTCTATTCCATTAACATTAAGAAATAGCATTCCATCCCCCTTCTTGCTGTGAGACATTATTCCTTATCACTTATCTTGTTTACATAACGCATTCATTAGCTCAGACTTCAATGAATAGAGTTACAGAAAGAAAGAAATTCTGTGTCTGTCAAGCCATTTTGGATTGCGGCTCCGTCTCCGTGTGCTCGGTGAAAAGCACCTTGGAGGAGGTAGGTGCAGTGAAAGTGGTATTACCCGCCTGTGCTTTTGCTCTTTTAGTTGCCATGACTTGAAATTATCCGGCATTCACGATGCTTAGGCCTGTTCTGAGCAGAGCTCATCTTTCATGCGGCCATTTGCACTGGAGTCCAAACCACGCCCTTTCATTCTATTTTTTTATTATAATTTTTTTATTTAGATTTTAAATTAATTTAACATATTTTTTATATAAACTTTCATTTTTTCCTATATGAATATACCTGCAACATATGCACATTGATTACCAATGTACAAAATTGGAAAATAGATTAGCAAACATAAAGTAGATTAACAAACATAAATGTTATACCAAACTTGGTCATCAACTTTGTATTAAAAAAATCAATTCCTAAGGCTGCCTTGTTTAAAGGACTGTGGGGAAGGGCATACTAGGCAGCTTAATACTTGATTTGTGTTATTGATTGTGATTTATTTTTTATTATTGTCCCTAAGGAAGTCTACACTTGTTCTTTACTGTTTTAAAACCCATTTATACCCAATAAATCAACTTGAAGCATGGAAAAAGATAGCCTGGTCTTCTGATTTATTCTGTATTCTATCTGCAGCAGAAGGAATGGAAAGAAGGTGTAATCCCCAGCCTTTACCAGGGGAGGCACCCCAAGGTGCAGTTTGTTCATATACATTGTGATTGCATTCTGAATAGCACAATTCTTGTTGTTTAGGGTGGGGCCCCTAAATAACAATAAGGGGGGACCTACTGTCCTCCCCCCCCCCAGCCCCCACTCCTGAGCGGTGGGTGGGGGCCATAAATGAGAATGTGGGGGGGACCTACTGTCCACCCCCCAACCCCATCCCTGAGCGGTGGGTAGGGGCCATAAATAAAAAAATTTTGGGGGGGGACCTACTGGGCAATAGGTCCCCCCTTTAGTTTAAAAGCCCCCACTCACACGTCATGGGTGTGAGTGAATAAGGGGGGCCCAATTTGTATTTAGGGCCCCCACCCACCACTCAGGTCCCCCACCAATTTGTATTTAGGTCCCCCACTTATTCTTGTTTAGGGTCCCCCCAATTTGTATTTAGGGCCCCCCAATTTGTATTCAGGTCCCCCCCAATTTGTATTTAGGTCCCCCCTTATTCTTGTTTAGGGCCCCCACCCACCGGTCAGGGGTGGGGGCCAGGGGGGAGGATATTAGGTCCCCCCCCTTATTCTTGTTTAGGGCCCCAACCCAACGCTCAGGGGTGGGGATCAGGGGGGAGGACATTAGGTCTCCCCCCCAATTTTTATTTAGGGCCCCCGCGGGTGGGGGCTCAGGAGGGGGATCCCTTTAGTCGCGGATGGGGGCTCAGGAGGGGGGACCTTTTTATTTTTTTATTTTTTTTTAACAGTGAGTAGCCACAGGCATAATTTACTAATACTAAGTAATCTTTACTTAGTATTAGTAAATTTGTCTCAAAGACCAATTCAGGTCTTTCAGCCTTTTAGTAGATAGCTCCCTAATACCGTCATTACATGACTGGCTAAGTAACTTTATATGAATGTATGTTACTTGATTGTTGTAAGTGTTGCAAACGCTTACAGCTGAATCCTGGCTATGTTTGTATACTTTTTATTTGAAATTGTATACAATGTAACATTCTTCTTCTTTCACTGGGTAAGTATATTAGTACTAAGGCAATACTGTGCTTCAGAACTTCGGCACTTTGACACCTCAGAACTTCGGCAACTTCAGAACTTCAGCAATTCGGCACTTCAGCACTACTACACTTCAGGACTTCAGCAAAGCACCCGAATGTCCGAATTACCAGAAATTCGGCCGAATTTTAATTCGGACCGAAACACATTGCACATGTCTAGTATGTACTACTCTTCTTCAAGAAGACTGCAGGAGGTGGTTCCAGTATCCAGTTTCACGGTATCAGGTTAAAAAAGGTTAACTTTTTACGTTTCTCCTGAGGCCTCATTCAGCCTCCACGGCCTTTTTTACAATGCCCTTCCAACTCCCAAAGTGGGTTAAAACTTTAAATACACCAGGTTTAAAGATGCCTCACCCTCCATGTTACTATTATATTAAGTGTTAATTCTGTTTTTAATTTCTACATATCATTACTTAGACCTGCACCATTTTGCAGATTCAATACGCCTTCAACGACCATCAGGCTACCTGGTTCCCGATGTTTCAGTATCAGGTATCCTTAAATCTTACTCACTACGATTACGTCCTTCTAAGGCCTCACTTCGCCTCCATATCTGTCACAAATATTACTCATTACTTGTCTCATAACATTTGGACCAACGTTCAGGTCCCTCAGATTACACAGGTGCTTACGATACAGTTTTACTGTTACACACCATTCCATACGTTCTACATTTTTACACTTGGCATACCAATTGCACGCCTCAGGCCTACTAGCATCTTTCCTACCCCTAGGTTCCTGGACTGGACCTGTTCTTAACAGTATATATAGACATATATATTGAAGTCGCCCTGAGCATTGTCTAAATATACAGGACAAACACTCAAGGTCAGTGTTTACCTACGTTATATACTTCCTTTAAGAATAGAATAGAGCTTACAACTATGGGGACATTACCTGCATTTACGGCACTACGCACGGTGGACCACCATTTGTCTACAAGCATACGTTGACATCACGTCCAAACCATGCCTCATCCCATTCACACTTACCCCATCACGGAAGTACATTTGCATGTACTTGCACGTAAAAAAAATTTTTGTTATTGACCTTTTCGTATCTCTTTCTTTCCTTCCAGATCCAGTATTCGTCTCTCTCATACGCAATGTATAGTTCTTGTTGTAATTTGCCTACATTCTACTATTTCACCGGGTAAAAATACACGGTTACGCAAGACAAGTAAATCTTACACCTTAAATACTATCCCTCCTCTCTAGGTCCCTCCGTCAACAAGCAACGCTCGTGTGTTGCCATAGCCTTACTGTCATGCCAAAAGCATGAGTTGGTGTTTGATGTGTTGATATATGTTAAGTGTTGTTTTTTTTTTGTAAACCTTGGGATGACATTTATTGTGGTCTTTGATCTTGCACCAGGCCTAGACCATAAAACATCTAGATAGCCATCACCAGAGCTTGACACAAGGAATTGAATAGAGTGGACAATAAACTGCCAGACCAACCCCTTCTGATCCCCCCCAGGGATCTTCCCATGGAGAAACAACTAGTTTAGGTATATAATGAGGGTGCTGGACTATCCAGGGAGTTCTTCATTTTTTCTTTGGTCAGCAACTTCTAGGAGACCTATACCATCTAAGACTCCCACAAGAATTCTCTATGGGGTAAATATATGTAAGGAATTTCTTGTGTTTTCTCCTATTTTATTTTATGTACTGTTTTGCAATTTGTCATCTGTATGTCATTAACCCTGTCACTTCCACACTCTCCCCACTGTCTCGGCTGGGTTTATAGCCCATGCTCGTGACACTTACGTACTAACTTTGCAGGCCAGTTGCCTCAGTAACTCTGACTCCTTATCATGGACGTATACTACAAGTCCCCCCTGTGGTATGGGCGATGCAGAGGGGTCCCGGTCTTCAATGTGGCCCCTTGGTATCATGCCAAGAGTTTCACTGCGGGGGTGCGCGTTGGTTTCTAAGGCTATTTCACTTCACGGTATACCCAGCCCCTGCCCAATCATTTGTAGACCCCAACAGGGTACACCGGGCCTCCATTTCAGTAGACACCCAAGGGCCCTCTCAGTCACATGTCAAACGTTCCACACCCCCGGTGCCACAACTCAGCTGCTGACACTCTTAATTACAGGTCTCCGGCCTGTCTCCCCCTCCAGCCTACCTCCAACCATGCAGGAAACCTCTGTTCCACCGGCTAATCCTGGTTTAAACTAACTATTACTCCATGCACAATCACTCACGCACCACACACTGTCTCCCAATACCACTATCTTGTACGCTAGGGCACTGACTATTTTTAACAAATTTACCAACGAATTTTGCTTACAAGGTGACCTTTCCATCAAAACCATGGTGGCTTTTGCCTCCCTTTGCCATCTACACCTAAAACTTTCACAAAACACTATCAAACTCTACCTTACTGGAGTATAACACCACATTCTCACTACCTTCCCTAACCACGCTCCTTTTCTATCTTCCTACCCCATCAAGAAAAGCTTAAAGGTAGTTTAAAGTCACAGTTCCTCCAAGCACTACTAGGTTACCAATAGACGGTCCAATATTCAGGCTCCTTAGCGATCTATTGGACAAATCCCCGTTTGACTATAGTACTAATTTGGTCATTAAATCCGTCATCTTTTTGGCTTTCTACGGTTTCCTCAGACCTAGAGAATTCACCGTGATACGTCAAGGAGACACAGTCAATTGTCTTAAACTTTCCTACTTAAAGAAAGTAGACGACCACTCTCCTTACCTTCAACTAAAACCAATCACTCTGCCTATCCCACTATCCCTCTTCCCTACATATTCTGGATTTGCTCCTGTTATCTCACCACTCACACTCACTAGACACTCCACTACTTCTACTCCAAAGATTGGGCTACAACCCAGCTTCCTTCTCTGGTCACTCATTTCGCATCGGCGCAGCATCATCTGCTTCAAGCACTAACACTCCGGTACACATCATTAAGAGACTGGGACGCTGGAAATCCTCAGTATACAACTCCTACATCCCTCAAACGGAAAGGGAGCTTAGGCAAGCTTTCAGAAATCTAGCTGTTTAAACTTGCAATAAAGTGTGTTTACTTCGAATTCCTTTTTGCCCTCTTTTTACAGGCCTACTCGTACTTTGGTTTCGGCACACCTCAACCAACTTTGCTTCTCCTCTACATTCCATTTACATATTAGAGATTTTGAGCACACGTTGGAAGGCCATTTGGCCTGAATTTGTGGGAGGAGTCATAAACCCTACCCCCCTACTTACCTTTGCTGTTTAAGCTTTTTTGTCCCCACCCACCTACACCCTCCTTTATACATTTCACTTTGTGGGCCCTCTTTTTACAGGCCTACTCGTACGGTGGTTTCGGCACACCTCAAGCAACTTTGCTTCTCCTCTGCATTCCATTTACATATTAGAGATTCCGAGCACAAATATATATATATATATATATATATATATATATATATACACAAACACACCAGTAGATTTAAAAAAAAACAAAGATGCATTCTTAGGTCTTACAAATGGAACAACTGATGTGCTTTAAGGTAAATCAAAATTCCATAATAGCTGTGCAAAAATCAATTAATCAATGTTTTGACCCATTCAGGTTTTTTTTAAGATCACAGTACAAGTGGCAAAGCATGAATATATAGGAAAACTTATCCACATAAACTTAACAACTAAGTGATATTACAGCCCAAAGACCGATTCCACCCAGAAGTGTTAGTGACGTGTGCACGTGTGCGTGGTCTACTGTGGTTGCTAGGTAACTATCAAGCCCTGTCCGGGATGTGGACATGGTTGCCAAGTGAGGAAATAAACAAATTTAACTACAACCAGGTAACTTGCATGGTAAGTAGTAGAAAGTAGTACCTTACCCAGATAAGCCTATGATTAGAATGAGGATAGACCCCAAAAGAAAGCAGGAAAGTGACAGTGCATTGAACATGAAACACACATGGTAAAATTAAGAGAACCAAACCAGAACAGTGCAAGGAAGCTTATAGTAAGTGGCTAAGGATAATGAGATTAGATATCAAGAGGAAAAGAAAGGTGTATATCAGGGAGGGAAAGACTGGGGGGAAACTCACTCTAGATCAAAGAGATAGATACAAAGATTTAAGGAATAAACATAATAGACACTACATACAGTATATTTAGTATACTCAAAGCTTAACATAAGAGAAAATTATAACAAATAATAAAAATCCTACTTATTCATAGCCACTATCTGGAAATCTGGATGAGACATTGCTGGTCCTCATGGCTGTACAAAGTTTGAACACAACAATACCTCACACTCAAGGGGTTGAAGCCATTAGAGAAATCTTATCCTCATCTAAGACATACGCAGGTCCACCTTTTGAATATCTGTTGGAGTTGCTAGATATTACGCTGACGTGTAACTACTTCAAATATGAAGATAAGTTCTTCCTGCAGTGGGGCGGCGATGGCACCCTCATATGCCAACGGGTTTATGTTTTGGTTTAAACACAAATACATCTTACAAGAAGAACATTGTGAACTATGCAAGATTTATTTATTTTTAATCATATTTTAACTGAGGCAATGAAGAGAAACATGACATATATTAAAGAGTTATAACAAGCTGACCCATGTATCTAATAGCTTAGCTTGGATCAGTACATGAGTATGTCAGAGATTCTACCTCATTTTAACTAACGCTACCTCATTTTTATGGTATAAAGTCAGGCTTTGTAGTAAAAAGAAATACCTTGCTGATTTCGAAGATACAACATGAGTTACACTCTGCTAGGCTTGCTGAACTGTAAGTGTAGGAGGGTAAAGCTAAGGCACAGGTAATGGATTCATCTGCTATAACTTATATATGAGAAATCAGATAGCTTAGTACCAGTGGGTTTAATAAAGCAACATATAAAGAAAAGAAAATAACATGAGGTTGATAAGAATTAGAGATCCTGATATCCCTCTGCATGGCAAGAAGCTCCCAAGCTTGGTCAGTCAATGCCACACGCGGGCTACAGCCGTTGGTGCAGTTCCCTATAAGAACCGGCATTTCTCTCTCGTAGGACTGTGAAGGCGCTGCTGGATGTTGCATAGTGTAAGGCAGGGCTTTCCACCAGGCCATGCATTCCTGCTACCACAGCTCCAGGTCCTGTAGGGGGCTAAAGCATCAAGTCCATAGACCCTCCATCTCCAGGTGGCAGAGTCATGTTCCCAGGGTCCCCTGCGTTCAGTTTACCTCATGAGTGTGGACGGCTGTCCGAACGCTGCTTTGCGCGGGCCCCTGGCCCAGAAGAGGAACAGGTGGCATGGTCAGCTGTTGGGCGCAGCGGAGTGGCTTTAAGAGTGAGTACCCTGTGTCTGATGATGAGCCTATGCCAGAACTCCCAGTATATAGCATTGAATGTGCCATTAAATGACTTAATCCACTCCAGGCCATCATAGGCTGGTCGGCTAGGCTAAGGAAGAGACATGGTGGCCATCTTGATTTGGCCACGTGGAGATCGAGGTGGTTACAAGGTGCATGCTCAGAGTTGGGAGATCGGCCACTTCTCCATTGCATTGGAACAGCAGACCCAACAGGCCTCAGGGTCAGATGAATTCACCCAAGTTAGAAGCAGAATGGGTTATTAACCCCTTCTGCACCATGTGGGGGTAGGGGGGCTTCAAGAAGGGGCAAGCTATAGTGACAGGATGTTTTCCTGGCACTATAGTTTCGCTTTAACAATATCTCAATTTATGATAGCATTGGGATAGAACAGCGAACCAGAAGGGCATGGATAGTCAACTTTGAGAAATATGGAACAGATTACTGCAGAGGGGCTTTCATCAAAAGCCAGTGAGCGGATCTTCCAAACAGTTAAAACAGATAAAGTACAAAAGAATAAGGTATGCCTACCTCTGACTTTCCATATCGGAATAATGAAAATTAGACTGTCCGTATACAAACATTGGGATATCTTGAAATCTGATTGATATCCGATTATAAGCTATAAGAGGAATTAGAATTTAAGGGATCTTCTAGTGCAAAATGATCATAGGCATTGTTATATGAAGCCATTGATATTTAAAAAGAAAGGATGCTACAAATGTAGTGGTTGCTTCACCTGCAGCCGTATGAACTGTGGAACCACACTCACACACACACACACACAATGGCAGAAGAATCCCCATAAAATATTATATAACTTGTACCAAAAATCATATAGTAAATATGATAACATTGCAAGACTGGATCAGGGGACACCAATCAGGAATCACAACAGACTTTTGAGACCAACGGACAGAGAAACCAGTCGCAAAACATTTTCTGGCAGTTCAACATCAACGGCCAATACTACACTTCATAGCATTTGATCATCCCCCCACCTCCCCAGGGAGGAGATAGATCTAAATTACTACTTCAACGTGAAGCTTAAAGGATACACAGTTTGGCAACAGTAGCCCCTAAAGGGCTATTATTGATATCTGGTTTGCTCATGTTTGTATTTATATGTCCGAGGAAAGGTTGGATATCGAACTGACACATCAACCTATTTTGGATTATGAAACTGAAACCAACTGATAAGTCCTTGAGTGCTAGCTTCTTTGGAATAAATATATTTTTCACTTAACATTTACCTATATATTTAGTTTTGTTTGCATGTGTATTTTGCATTTGATCCTGAAGAAAGTCCTAGATGTGGGACTGAAACATCGATCTTTTAATGCATATCCAATAAATTTAAGTTTTTATGGAAGACTTCTATCTTGGGTAATTCAGCTCTGGCTGGCACCGGGCAGTTGCAGCTTTTAGCCTGTGTGCAAGGACTTTTTGTGTTTGTGTGTATTTTTATTTATTTTTAAATATACATACACAAAAGATACAGCGCACTCGCTTATTTACTAAACAGCAATTTCAAAGCTCACAGAATGTAATAGAGCCAGAGATATGCAGGCACACAATCATACAGGCACACAGTCATACAATCTACACATACAAGTAACATGTCATAAAAACACAGACATACAGGTATTCAGACACTGCCATATAGATATACAGACACATGTGGGGGAGGGGGGAAGGGAGGGTTTAACACTAGAAGGACATGGATAGACTCTGGCATCACAGCCACTACATTGACATGAAGTGTTTTTTTTGTGCCCAGAATTGTTATGACTGTGTCTGCAGGCATGAAATAAGGTGACTGGTGAAGGTTGTTAACTGTTAACATTTGCAATACACTTAAATTATTTTAATTCTTCATATTCATTTGTTTAATACCATTGTTCAGCCCAATTGATTGCTCAGAGTCATGTTAGAGGGACTCATCATAGTGTGGCACAGCTAAAGCTGTTAGGAATATGGTGTAAGGAAGCGGGGTTTGGAACTATCAAAGCCTTGAGCTCACATATGATAAAGGTTTATTTCTAAAATAAACACCTGTACATTGTTTAAAAAATAAATCAATAGAGAACTTTAAAAAAACGCTTTAGGCAGAGGCCAAAATTGCTTCTTTAGTACCATAATTATAACCACTGAGGAGAGAGCACTACAGCACTGAAGAAGAAGACTTCAACCGGAGTTGAAACGCGTCTGCTGCTAGACTTTCATGTATTGTATTATGGGACTTTTTAAATCTACCTTGTGGTGTTGACTTAGGCTTTGTGTCCAGTATATTTATTATATTCACACGGCTTATTGTCCCTAATTTTAATTGTTCAATAATACATTTTTGGGTTCATTATTTTGTATCCTGTGCTGCTCTCCTCAAGGATATCATTTTAGCCGTATTTGGCACCCTCCTGTATATTATATAGAGCCTGGGATGGCTCTGCATCCTGTAAGTATTATCCTATATAGGGGTCTAGTGAATATATACACAGTTTGCGCTATAGATTGGAAGTTGAGATTGTAAATCTCAGGGTTAGAGTAAATACTTTGGCTCTTTGAACCACTCAACTGGAAATATTAGGGACTTCACTAAAAATCCCAAGATTTGCAAATAAAAAAGGTAGGTATTAGATAAAATCTAATAGTGATCCAGGAGTTAGTTCTGAAGTGTATATCTTTAAATTGATTTAAATAGATTACCACATAAGATAAAAACAGATAAAAATAAGATAATTACACTAAATGGTTAAAATGTTCAGAAGTAATTGATGAATTAAATAGGATGTATTGCAATTAGTGTTCAGAGGTGTATCACTTTAAAAATAATAATACAAAACAATATGTCTCATAAAAAGTTAAAAGTGCATAAGCATTAAGTTGGTAGTGCACAAATTATCTATATATACACTGCAATTGTATCTCACTTGAGTTCAGTGTGTAAAGTCTCTATTAGATATAGTGATGAATTGAAACAGTCTTTAAATAGTCTTTTAAATTGTTAGCTGTTTCAGTAATCTCCAGTTTTAGATCAGCTGGGATGTGTATAGTTGAGGATCTCCTTTAAGAATATTCCAGTTTTTATGTAAAATATTTTTCATTTTGTGGGTATGGCTATTGTATCCTGTTATGAAAGCTGGGGCTTCTAGGTCTGTGGTATTAATTTTCTCTTTGGTTGCTAGGATTTGTTGTCTAGTTAAAGTTGAGGTTTTTGTTAAGGCTTCATTTAAAAAAATAACCTTTAGTTTGGAATTGCAATTTCATTTCTTCTGTTTGTTCAGCACAAATTTCTGATTCTGAACAGTTTCTTTTAGTTCTTCTGAACTGGCTAAACGGTATGTTGTTTAGCCAGTTTTTTTTATGGAAGCTATTATGTGGGATAAAACTGTTGCATGCTACTGATTTTCTAAAAGTTTTGGTTTCTAGTTTGTTATTTTTGACATAAATTTCCAGATCTAAGAATTCCAGTTTTTTCTGTTGATTGGTTAAAAGTAAATTTAAGATTATAGGGGTTAAAGTTGAGATAATTCTTAAAATTTTCCATTGTTAAAATGGTGCCATTCCAGATAAAAATACAGTCATCTATATATCGATGCCATGAGACCAGATTTTCGCCAAATGGGTTGTTGGACCAGATATGTTCATCCTCCCATTTGACCATGAATAAGTTGGCATAACTTGGCGCAAATCTGGTCCCCATGGCTGTGCCTTCCACTTGGAGGTAGTGATGGTTGTTGCCCCCCAAAAAGTTGTGGATGAGAATGAAAGCTACACATTTTACTATGTATTCAATTTGATCGTTTTTAAGTTCAGAATAAGTGACTAGTGCATATTGTATTGCCTCACAGCCTTGTAAGTGTTCAATGACTGTATATAAAGATGTAACATCTGCTGTTACTAAAATGAGTTCACCGTTCCATTCTATATTTGATACAATTTTAATAATGTGAGTAGTGTCCCTTAGATGAGACCGTAATTTGGGGACTATATTCTGTAACAACTTATCTACATACTCTGACAAATTGGAGGTCAATACCTGAGATTATTGGGCGTCCTGGGGGGTTTATTAAGGTTTTATGTATTTTAGGTACATGATAAAAAACCACCATTCTTGGGAATTTACAGTAAAGATTGTAACATTCCTTTTTATTTAGAATGCCTCTATCTTTGCCTTCTTCTAGTAATAGGCGGAGTTCTATTTGAAATTCTTTGTAAGGATTATTTTTAAGATTTGATATGTTTTTGTATCTTGAAGTAATCTATTGTTCTCTGTCTTGTAGTAAATTGAATTTAATATTACCAGGCCTCCACCTTTATCTGCTCCTCTTTTTGTAATTTGCTCATCTTCCATAAGATTTTTTAGAGCTCTCCTTTCTTTCTTCGTAAGATTATCTTTAGTTTTGCTATTGAAGTTTAATGCTCTAAAGTAGTAGGGATCTATATAAGTCATCAGACTAGAATTTGACAGGTGCCCCGCCCCTTTTCCCATAAAGCCACGCCCTCAACAGCTGTGTTGCCATGCCCAATGATGGAGCGCCCAGCCCCGCCCCTTTACCATGAAGCCACACCCACACCATGTGTTGCCACGCCCAATGTTGGAGCGACCACAGCGCATGCGCGAACCTTTGAACCACGACCCCTGATGCGCCACCACACCCGCTGTGTGCGCACCCACTGTGTATGAGCGCCCCCCCTCTGAACCAAGAAACGCAGTGCATGCGCATTGTAAACCAAGCCCTATGCATATTTACAGACAAGCAGGACATGTTTGGGCATGTTTTAGGGGATAGGAGCGCTTTAAAAATAAAATAAAAAAATAAAACAAAACAAAAAAGAAGTGTAAACCAAGCCCTATGCGTATTTAAGAAAACTAGAACATGTTTTGGCCCCCACACCCCTATTTTGACCATATTTTACATAATAGAGGAAACATTTTTTATAGATAATAAGAAGGCAAAAAAATAAAAAAATAAAAAAATGACCAGGACAATAAGCGATATGTTTTAAAACAAAATGTATTTATTAGGCAGTATTATATACAATTAAAAAAAAGAACAACGCATGAATAAAAAACATAATACGTTTCAATCCATTAAAGTACAGAAAACAGGGGTGATTATATAGCTATGTATATAGACAATTAAAACTTTAGCCACGCAGGGGTATGCCTTGTATATGAACGCTTTCTAGGTAGTAAATAGCCATGGGGTGTAGTTAGCCCTGATGCTGTTAATGGCATATGTGTTAGTGAACCCCAATTTTGTAGCGGTGACTGTGGTGTTACAGATGGAATTATAGTCGCATGGTTATGAATTTTCAAATGATCCAGATAGTCTCTATTTGAAGAGTTACCTACAACTGTAGAAGGGATGTTGAGGTCAGCCATGGCCTGAAAAAAACTGTCCCAGCCCTGAGGTCTCTTGCGTACTGTAACACTATGACTTTGCGTAACACTCCGAACCAGATCCAGGATATTAGAGCCAGGTACAACATTATTTTTATAAACAAACTCTCCCTTATCATTCCAATTTGCAATGTGTTTGGCATGCGTCATTCTAGTAAGCAACAGTTCAGTGTTCTTTTTATAGCGGTCATGAACATTATGGAGTACATCACTAATTACATTATCCGAAACATGAGCTGGATCAGTAATTGGTGGCTGATGTGTGTCCATAGGTGTGGAATCTCCCGGTGGTAATAAAAGTGTTAAGTTCAGCTTTTCCCTGTCACTCTGCTTTGCATGTAGTAAATATTTTTGCAGTATTGTGGTGTACCTTGATATCTTCTCAGCTGTTGGCATATTTCTACTTTGAAGTAGAGACATAATGTCCGCATCAAGCCTTTCTGTTACAGACTCATGAGCAGTGGCAGATTGCTGAGTGTTCTTTTGTATTAGATCCAACTCTTTTTTTTGGAACCAAATACATTTTTTCAGCATATTCCATTATCGGTTAGAGAGAAGACCGGTAAGAAGCGGTATAGCAAAACCCAGCAGAGAACCAATAAATCCACCAGACTGTTTAACCATCCGTTTCTTCTTAACAATAGTTAGTTTCTTATCACACAATGATTTTATATTTTTTCGCCACTTTCTAAGTTTTTCAATTTGATGAGGTGATAAAGGTATTCTTCCTTTGAGGGTATTGAGCGCAATTTCACATATGGCTGTGACTAAATCATGGGACACTGAGCATAAAATGGCTTTTCTCTGCGCCGGAGATGCTTTGATTAAAGTTTTTAATACATCCCAATTTCGCTTTATTCTCTGCGACATGTTTACAGTCGATGAGATACTGTAGAAAATGAAACACGCATAAATTCTATCTCTTTTTAGCTGCT
Source organism: Pelobates cultripes (assembly GCA_933207985.1). Classification (NCBI taxonomy): domain Eukaryota; kingdom Metazoa; phylum Chordata; class Amphibia; order Anura; family Pelobatidae; genus Pelobates; species Pelobates cultripes. Next base: position 215,854,381 of record OW240913.1, on the reverse strand, counting down.
TTTTTATATATGTATACCGCCTGTTGGGATGGTGGGAAAAGACCTGTTCTTAAACGGTACTCTTCAGGGGTTGTTGGTTTCAAATCTACAAGTAAGTAGCCATATGATCTACTAGTGGCATCTTCAAAAGATTCTAAAAAGAATTGTGATTTTCCAGGATACATTTGGCGGGCTAGATTGTTAATTTGCAACTTATCTCTAGGATTCTTAAAAAGTACCATATAGTTAGTGTTTAAAGTAATTGTTCTGCTTTTTTTACCTTGACAGAATACATTTTGGACCAGGTACATGATACTGAGATTCCTGTGATGAACGTACTTGGTGAATGCTTTCTCAAGCTCACAGCTCTTACTAGCGCCTTCCATTAGGTCATCCACAATAGTCAGATTTACTTTCGTAGGAGGAAACAAATCATCATCGTTAAATGTCACGGGTAAACCCTCTATAAAACGAATATTAGGGATTGTACGCAATAAATCATCATAAAGACCCTGCCAACATGCATAAAACCAAACAATGTTATCAGGATTCTGCGACAAAAGATTGTTCGCATAATGTAAAAGTTGTTTAACAAAATAACTTTTTCCTGAGCTAGAAGGTCCCGCTAAGATACACGAAAAAGGGTGTTGCAGGATCACTGTGTAGATGTCCTAGTAATTCAACAGTCCTTCCGCGATCCGTCATCTGTGCACGCTTTACGAATCCTTTGTTGTCACCAGCCAATACACGATCTTCATGATGGCCCGCTGTATCTTTGTAAAACAGACCAGCGGTAAATTGCGTGGATAAGGCTTCTGCGCTGTAATTAAGAAGCGTCTCAATGTATGCCCGGTATGCGTACAGATTATTGGATTGCGATATCAGCCGGCCTCCAAGCGTTACATCTAGCTGGTTAAATAGTGTTGCTACCGGGTAATTGATTAGACTTACCCACGCCCCTTCAGCGATTTGTGAATTATCATTTTTAACGATTTTACAAACAATGCATAGAAGGGTGTTATTCAGATCGTAATAATGCTCGCCGCTGCCTGAAATATAAAATTCAAGCGGTGATGTTTCGGAAATTGCGGCGAGCGGTTGAACTTCTACATAGAGGCTTTTTTCTATACTTGTTTGTGTGGGCTTTATTTCAAAAAGATCCAATTCTGACTTTGCGCATTCTACAGATGAGGAATGAATAAATGCCATGGTTTAGATTTAAAAGATGTCGCTAACCCCGCGTCTTGTTGCTCTTCTCTTTCTTCTAGATTTGCAACTGGTCTTTTTGTTTAGGAACTGTTTGAGGTCAATTGGAAATGCCACATTGTGCTTCTGTTTCCTTTTAGCCATCCGTTTACCGGTGTATACTAAACCAGATCCATTTTGGGGCTCACCAGACACTTTATTGATAACCGCCGTTGACACACGACTGACTACATCTTTTGCAATGTTTTTTGCAGCATTTTTTACGTGTGGTTTAACGAGTTCAATACCACGTCGAAAAAGCGGTACAGCTTTTCTGAATAAACTACGAAAAATACCTCCTAAGCCGCGTCCATACATATAGGCACTGCCATGAAAACCGGGCAAACCATATCGGGCCTGTGTCTTATAATAAGTACTGTAAATGTGTGGTTTGCCATAGATTTTAACGGCCACCATGTTTGTTTCGCTAGTAGTAAACACTACGCCGGGGCCGAAAGTGCAGCTTAACGATAGACTTGCCGTATTTGAATGAGACGTTTCTATTTTGGTCGTTCTTTATCTCTATTGTGATGGTATCAAAATGCTGCTTACTGACTGGTAAGTAATCTGGTTTGATGTACTTCTGAGTAATAATCTCATTGTTATTACCTGTAATTTCAACGGAGCGTAGTAGCGGCACATAATTATCACCCACACGCTGATGCTCTATTATATCTGTGTACACAAACAGTGTATAAAAACTGCTCTTTATATCTGCACAAATAGTTCCTGAAATAGTTCTATCAAAATGATTAGAGTCAATTCCAAGTATATGCGTCAATTTGTCACTGGCTATAAATGTATCACGACCAACAACATGTACATAGCGTTCCAAAGGGTCATATTCAAGTTTAATATCCACCGGCAGATCATTGTTCACAGCAATAATCTTGTTAATATTCCTAACCAGCTTCTGAACATCATCATAATAGCCCGCTTTTACGTTCAGCTGTTTTAGGGGTCCACCGGCTAATCCAACATAAATGAGCCCTTCATTGGTTTCAAAAGTGTTCCATGTATGGGGATATTGTATCTCTGTCATCCCCACTTCCCATTCACCTTTCAAAACAATTGGTTTGGACAGTTTGGTTGTGTAAATGGATATTTCATTTTGGGGGTAGGTTAAATACGACGCGTTGCTTGATAGCATGACATAAAATGGGGCGTCCTCCATATTGTGTTTTAGAGGCTGGTTAGCTGTTTTTCTTCAATCCAACTATTGAATGTTTCTGTGTATCCCACCCACTGGACGTAGTAAAATCTTTTTCCCTTTTGAGTTTTTTGTTTTAGTATTTTTTTAATTCTATAAACCCTGTTGTGGTCTTTGGGTATTTTTTGTATTTCTTCAGCGTAGAAAGACCCTTCAATCATATCACCATTACAGTCTTTTAAGTAATATACCGGTTTCCTACATTTGGTATTCACACCGGTAACTTCAAATATTTCATCTGTAAATGTCTGTTCGTAGCCTTTCACAAAGGGACCTTTATATTTCGAAATTCGCACATGATCTCCAATGCTGAATGTTGGTTTAATCTTCTTCTGTATGAAGTAATTACTGTACAGTCTCCGCCATACTGCAAGTGTATTGGATTGTGTCACAGCCACCGGAGGACATCCTATTGAGCGGTGTGTTGTGTTGTTGTAACTAAATATTAAGTCATCCAGAATATCAGCGTATGTAAAGGTATTGCGCGCTGTAAAATACCTCCACATTCTAGTTTTTATTGTACGGTTAAATCGTTCAACAACAGCTGCTTTGACATCATTATTGGTTAAGAAGTGGTGTATTCTGTATTTTGTAAATGTTGTTTTTACACTCTTATTTAAAAATTATTTTCCTCTGTTTGTTTGCATCTTTTGAGGCACACAACCCTTACCAAATATTGATTCAAAAGCCTTAGCAATACTTTGACCAGTTTTATTTTTTAAAAGCGCTACCCAAGCGTATTTTGAAAAAATATCTATGACAGTAAGAATGTATTTAAATCCATTATTGTAATTATTTGAAAATTCAATAATTGAGACTAAATCAGCCTGCCATTGTTCATCAATATTAGAGACGCAAATTCTGTTTCGTTCAAAGTGACGTTTCACCGGCTTGTGAAGCGTGTAAGTATCTTGATATGATAACCAATTTTTTATATTTTGCTTTGTGATTCTGTGTCTTTTTGTTTGTTTATAGAGATTATGAATTCCACCATAACTACCAATTTCTTTAGGATTAAAATATAATTTTTTCAACATCGCTGAGCTGCTTAATTCGTCCATTAGTAAATAGTATTGTTTATCAACTCTGTTTTTATGATCTAGTTCAAGACTTTACTTCTGATTTTTGATGTTTTCAGTGTTTCTTCTGATCAGAAAGATTCTTCAAGCATATTGAAGCTTATTTAAAAAAGTTTACTTTTGAGCATATTTGTTTTCATATCACATGATATTAATAAATATGGTTTATATCTGCTGTTGTAGCAGCTCTTTCACACTACGTAGTTCTATACATCATTCTATGACCTATCATGACCTCTTAAGACTTTTAGACACCATATGTTGGTGTTATTCTCAGTATCCTGTGGGTCCACTGTGGTTCAGAGATCACATTGTGACCCATGATACCCTGTAGAGCCTGTGATGTTGATGACCTATCAGGACATCTTAAGAACACCCTGTGGCCTTTTTAGAAACCATTAAGCATACATCGGCGTTATTCTCAGGTTAATTAATTTTTTTTTTTTTTTTTAAATTAGCCCTGTGGGTTCACTAACACATATGCCATTAACAGCATGGTTCACTAACACATATGCCATTAACAGCATCAGGGCTAACTACACCCAGTGGCGTCACTAGGGGGGGCCAGAGGGGGCCATGGCCCCCCCTACATCATGCTGTGCCCCCCCTTGGGCCCCCCCAAATGCCAGCAACTTGCTGGCCATGGGCTTCCCTCGGACTGTAACAGCCTGTTACAGCCCGAGGGAATGCAGTGCTGAGCTGCTGGGGGCTGTCTGTGGCTGGAGGGAGCACTGATTGGCTCCCCGGCACAGGCCCCGCCCCCAAATGAAGCCCCGCCTCCCGCCGATAAGCTCCGCCCCCGCCGTAATGCAGCAGCCCATGCTGCTTCAGAAGATGGCTGCCTGACCCCCAGTGACAGCCTCCAGTGACAGGTAGGCTTGGGTGGGGGGGGGGTGTTCACACACACACACACACATTGCCCCCCATACACACCCATTGCCCCCCATAGACACACACACATTGCCCCCATACACACACATTTCCCCCATACACACAAATTTCCCCCCATAGACACACATTGCCCCCCATGCCCCCCATAAACACACATTGCCCCCATACACACCCATTGCCCCCATACACACCCATTGCCCCATACACACACACTGCCCCCCATACACACACATTGCCCCAATACACACCCATTGCCCCCATACACACACATTGCCCCCCATAGA